>JASAOG010000104.1:1265000-1855000 GCA_030265305.1 Biomphalaria pfeifferi | reverse complement strand
TGATTTTAATAGATATGTATGTATCGGCAATCGGGAAACCCCATTTTCGCAAAATTAATTTTATTTTTTGTAGCGAAAGAGTACAAACTTGAAAGGATCATTAGCTAAGTTTAACATACATCTAAATCCAATTCACTAGATTAGTAAACACAAACTTAGACCCACAGGCCGCGGGTAATGTCAGGCTAGTATTACATAAATTAAAGTTTATAAAAACCAAAGATTAATTTCATGTGGTCAAATCAACGATAGAATCGTCAATTATGAAAGAAAGAGCTAACCGAGGAATTACTTTCAATCTAATTACAAACACAATATTAAGAAGAAATAAGCTTTTATTTTCACATATATTATACTTGCTTTATATGCACTAATATTATGTGTCAATTTTATATTTTGTTAAATATGTCTTTTTTTTTTTGGAGGGAGCTTCCAGACCCTTATTCTGATTGAAATAAATAAAAAGAAAAAACAATTAGAAATGCATTACTTGTTTGGTCAGAACTCCATCAATTTGACTTTATAGTCTTAACGCTAACGTTAGCAATATAATGCAATTTAGTGACCTTGTCTTCGATTCCGAAGATTGAGGATGAAAGCAGTTTATCACGTGACCACGTCAACCCAGTTTCGAACTGCCCATTCAGCCACTTCTGGTGCAGCGTTGTCCGTGGGGGGCTCTATTTACGTTTTCTACTGGTTGGAAAGGGATTTTTTTCTCTGGATCTGAAATGCGTGTGCGGATACAAGTGACCATTGACTGCTGTTTACACATAAAATTCCTGGATTCTCTGAAATCATAGGTAGACTGAAGACTAAATTAATAATTGTACCTGGATTGTACCTAGGTTTGCAGGTTTTGTTTGGAAAAGAAACTATTAACGAAAAGAACCAGCTTTAGTTTCTCGATCTTGTTTCTCCAAAGATAGCCATTTGAAGCTATGCCTTTTTTTTATCTATGCGTTTTATTTGTACCTATTGTAAAAAGGTTAAATGGTGTAATGTTGAAGAATGCGAAAGTCGAGGAATGCTGGGTTCGTGCTTCCTGGAGTACTCCTGACGCGTGACAATCATATATATCACAAATTGACTTAAAAGTCCGTTTCACCAGACAAACAATAATTTTATTTGACAACAACAATAATAATACCGCACTTCTTGTTAGTGCTACAAGTCAAGAAAATCCTATCCACACAACAGCGGTATCAAAAATATCCGATACGTTAAACTCTATAGAGTATATTACAAATCACGTCAGCTTCTCAGCGGGTAACACTCTACAGAATAATCCAGAATAATATAAGAATACATGTCTCAAAAGGACACTGGCATCAACTGCTCAAAATATACTTTAGTTACAATTCGACTAAAACGCTACTACTCAAATCATATTTGACTGCCTCGTACAGAGGATAACACTTGACTGACTTGACTGAACTCAAAGTCAACTTTATTCATTCTACTTCCTGTTTTCTACATCAGGAATTTCACGTGTCTTTTAAACTCTTAACATGACGTCAATATTAAATCACGCAATGTCCACTGAGACTGTGACAGCTATGCCTTTTTTTTAAACTATGTCTTTTTTATCTATGCCTCTTCGACCTAGGTTGTTTTTTTTTACCTATGCCTTAGATTAGGGAAATCACTAATTCTTGACAAACATGGTGACATATATGCATTGCCCAAAACAGCTGGGTTTCTGTATCCTTGATAAGAGAGGATTTGAATCTCTCTAATAGAGTTTGATGATGCTGTTGATGGATGACTTTCCATGTGACTTTCTTTTTACCGAGTTAGGTCTGACCTAACATTACAATCCCTACTAACTTTTGAACTGGTAGATTCTCCAGAAAGTTTTGTTTTTTTTGACTAGGTCACTAGAATGTTTTGATTAGTTTCAAGCAGCGTCTCCTAGCAACCAGTTCTGCCCATTAGTCAATACATTATCAACATCCGCTTCCACGTCAGGACAACATTTTGATATTATTTCATTACGACGTCAACTTCCCTCCCCCTTTTCCTTTCAACATCCCACAATGCCGTTTGAAGACGCAAAGAAAAAAATAATGCGACGATATCGGAAACCACAATGACCTCTTGTCTGCTGCTAATGTCCACCAAACGAGTGGGAGTTAATTCCCCGCGGCAAAAAAAAAAAACAACAAAAAAAAAACAAACTTCAGATTTCAGACAATCGGCAGACGATAAATAGCAAACTATTTCGGAATCCAGACTTTGAATTTGAGCTATCGCAAACGGCAACTACATATCGATTTACAATAAATTCGGAAATAAAATCTATATATAGCTTTAGGACAGTTCACGCAAAACAAATTGATCTAGTTCTAGAGCTAGTTAGAAATTCATTGTATGCGTTTTTGGCTTAAATAACAAACGTTTGCAGCTACAGTGTAAGCATAAAATTTCGTCTGCATTTTTTTCCTCAATAATCTGCGAACTATTTTTAATAGTGTATGTTAAAATGTTTTATTCATTTACAATATTCACCATAATTTCGCTGGCACTACCTTTATATGCGTTCACTAATTGTAATCACTTTTTCATGTCAATATTATATTATAAAATATTTTATTTTAACAGTGCTTCTTTTAAGTTAACAAGCTCATGAATTTTATTTGTTTTATTTCAGTTTTAACATGTTAAACCACAAATATTGAAAGAGAATTGGTTGCTGTGTTTTTTGTTAAAAAATAAAAAGGAAATGCCAGCTTTCCATAATTTAAAGTACATTTTACTTTTCTGGACACTGTCGGTGACAGATATGGACATGCCAACGTGTCTATCGGATGGATTTTCGGAGGAGGAGTTACAGGCAGGTTTCATATTCACTTCCAGGCGGATACCGCGAACTTTAACACATGGAGAAACGACGTCGGCGGAGACTGTTGCTAACACACGGCTTGCTCTAGCTTACCAGGCTCATCTATGTTCCTGGAAGTGCCACAGAGACAACTTCACACAAAGTCTTCCTGACACACTTCGTTTCCCATTACTTCGTATTTCTTGTGTGGACTGCTCGTGCAACAAGGACTGCTCCAAATATGGAGACTGTTGCGGGAATTTCACTCGCTTGCAGGCGCAGCAACACACGTACGAGTGCGTGCGTATCAACCAAGACTCAGGTGTGTATGCACTTAAGAGCTGTCCAGATGAAATTTATTCTGGAAGAAAAAAAATCTTAAAAAATAATTCTAAAAATTCCACGTTTAAGGTAAAAGACTTAAACAAAACAAGGACAGAATGCCTTAGGTGCTCGAATGAATCTGCTTCGTTGATCTCGGTGGGTAATAAGACCTACTGCAATGAGCATTGCTTGCAGTGCAACGAAAGAAGGTCTTTGTTAGAGTCAGACATGATTTGGAACTCCACGAGAAGCAATGCCTCTTTAGCCAAGAATACATCCCTGGGCACTATTTCAAGAGATAAACAAGATACACCTTTAAAGGAAAGACGAGACTTCATCGAACATTTCCGGCCAGACGATGCAGTTGTCCGAGAATGCGACATCCGCTCGTCTATTGATGCTGGCCCATGCGACATCCATCATGTCGGTACAGAACTTACCGCCGAGAAGAAAATGACTCTAGAACACTTCAAGACGCTTTGTGAACTCTACGACTCTCCTGTCATTTCCGGTTACTTTCGCTTCAATAATGTCTTCTGTTTCTTATGTCATGTAAGTACATCATGTACAATTACACTGAGTCGCCAAATGAACTGCTTATAAATGTCGTTTCTAAACGTATTAAAAGTTTTTAGCTATTATAAATTTCCCTCGGTAATCGGTGTTTCTTCAACTCATTATGAAGTGTAGAGTCTATTTAATTAAAGACTCCTTCAATAAATGGAATTCAACTTTTGATTTAAGCTTTACGTTTATAACGCAAAAGCCATTTTTTTTTGCTTTTAAAATCTGAAACCACTTTTTTTTTGTATTACTTGCTGTATACTGAACCTCGATCTCGAACTAATTTATATTTGGAATTGATTCCTCAATGAGCTGAGCCTTCAAGAAGAATCTATTTCAAACATTTTTAGATTAATTTGCAATTTTTACTTTCGTTTTGATGTCTTGTCATGTTTTATATCAGACTTGAGCCTTCTTTATGTTTGTTAACGCTCTAATCTGTCCCTTGCCTTATGTCATATCGGTGCTGTAACAGCGTAACAAAAAATCTCTCCACTTTTCTCGGTCAGCAGCTGTTCTTAGATAAGATAAGATAATTTCTATTGATCCAATCAAATGGAAATTCAGTTTGACAACAATTGACAACCTCAGCAGGATATCAATAGAGATGCCGGTCCCTTTTTTATATTATCCAGCCAGCTGTTCTTTGGACGACCCTTTCTTCGTGCTCCCTTCACTGTACCTTGAAGGATGACTTTAGACAGTGAGTCAGGTCTGACAATATGACCAAACCAACTCAGCTCTCGTCTCTTTACAGTATTAAGTATTTCTCTTTTTTTGCCAGCCAGACTGTCGACTTGTAAATGTACTAACTCATTTGTCTTTTTTTTTTGCTGGTATCTGTAACTCACAATTGTTATGTAGCATTTACTCTCCAAAGTTTCAATTCTTCTTTCAGCTTCAGCGTTCAATGTCCAACTTTCATAACCATATAGGAGTTCACAACCATATAGAAGTTCAGAGACAACTACGGAAGAATAGAGTTTAATTTTACCAGACATCTGATATTACTCTTTGTTGAATAGGCTATAAAAATTAAGCTATTAGTAGTATTATTAAAATGCCAAGAAAATGCAAAGTTAGTTAGATTCGAAGAAGGAAATTTCAGAAATTCAGGCTCGCTAAATACTTTCTAGTCCTGAATGGAAACTGAAAGGAAAACGTCAATTTTCCAGGTTACTTTATAATGAGCTTGAGGTTCTTTTAGAAATTAAATTACATTAGTGATGACAACAAAGGTCTACGCAACGATTACGGCCCCTCCACTTCATAGATTAATGAACTGCTCAGTAGGTTATAAATTCTCATCGGAAACTCAAAATGTTATTTTTTAGAGAAATAACAAGAAAACGTGACAAGAAAATATTACAAAAATATATTTAAAAAAAAACAATAGCAACAAAGCTTATAATAGACGTACTTGTATCAATTAGTTTGGATCAGTAATGTAATTGAATATTTGTAATACTAACAAAAAAAAAAGGAACTTATAAAATAAAAATAAAAAAATTGGGAACTACCTGAATTCCTTCTCAGGCTTCTTAGGCCAACATGGTAACCACTCCGCTAGTGGAGAGCTTATGAATATGGTAGATTGTATAGTTATCTACAGTTTCTAAAGTCTGGACCTGTTCTTCAGGTTTGTTCTCATCAAAACTCAGACAACGACATATAAAGGGGACTAATTCAGCTTATGCCACCACTTCAGTCAATTAAAATTTGTTTCCCTTGTTCGAGATACCAAGCAAAATAATTAATTACCAATAGTTATTTAACTAAATGCATATATTTTTTTTTATTGATTCTTATGTTGTAAGTTCATCTTATCTCATCTCATCTCTGCCTGTGGTCTCTTCTGGAACATAGGCCACCAACCAGCTTCCTCCAGGCATCTCGGTTCTGGGCGAGTCTCTCCTTATGTCTTGCCTATCTTCTTGGCATCTGCTTCCAAATTGCGGCGCATTGTATTCCTGGGCCGTCCCCTCTTCCTCTTTCCTTGGGGGTTCCAGGTTGGGGCTTGTCTTGTTTATATTGGATGCAGGCTTGCGAAAGGTGTGACCTATCCATCTCCAGCGTCTCTGAAGGATATCTACTTCAATGGGCTGCTGCTTTGTTCTTAGCCACAGTTCCTCAATCGAGATCTTGTCTGGCCTTCAATAGTGTTAAAGAGTCTGATCTTGGTGGTGGTGCTAGTTGTTGTTAGGTAAAAGAAATATTTGTGAAAAATTTCAGCTTGATCCGAGACTCGGTGTGGGAGAAATCACGTGTACAAACTTTTTACCAGACAGACAGAAAGAGTGAGTTGGTATAATTAAAACTTTATAATTATTTTTTTTAATTAAGAAAAACTAAAAATTATTATTATTGCACATATAGTAAAACAGCCACACAAAAAGAGTAATCTACGAGAGGATCTAAAAAGTCGCTCTGCGACTGATCGATGACTTTGTTACTAATGTGTGGTCATTCAAAAACAAAGTCAACCGTTCCTTTTTCGTATTATCTCCCTTTGAAAACCCTGCTTTAAATTGTGACAGGAAATAAGTAGCAACGTTCATTAGTTATGCTTTTAATTTGTGCCTTTTCACTCACACAGTCTATTCCTGACAGATCAACCTTCCAGGCCAAAAGATTTCACGCTTGAAAATTAACCTGTCCATGTTAACTGACCTATCCAGGGCGATCAGGACTGTCCAAGGATATTCTAGAGAGGCCGAGAAGAAAAAGCAGGAAGGGGAGCATGGTGTCCCTGTGGACGCTCCCTGTAATGGAGGATACATGAGATTTAAAAATAAGGTGACTTAAATAATTTATGTCCATTATTATTTGTGTATAGTGTCTAAGGATGCAACATTAAGAAAAAAAAAACAACAATAACCTATTTGTTACGTACACAAAGGTGACTTATAAATTAGGTCATTATGGGTAGCTTAATCCTCACTTATCTCCTAGTCTGTTGGACCGTTGGGGCAACACACAAGATTTGTCGACCGACATTTTCCATTCTTTTCTGTCTTTTGCCTTGAATAGAAGCTCTTTCAATGGCTGGCCCGTCCATTCTTGTATGTTATTCTACAAAACATATAATTTCATGTCTTCATAATTAATTATTATAGTATTAATAATAATAAATAAAAATAATAATAATAAGGAGAAGAATAAATTGACCTCACAGATACCTTCAAGGCCCTTAACATTCCTAGGAACATTCTCGTTGCCTGTCAGACGGCGGTACTGCTGCAGACCTGCCACAGCACCAGAAAATTTCTCAGTGGAAACAGATAAAGGGACTACGATGAATTTTGTTTTCCTTTTAAGACACTCGACCCTGGCAACGCCAGAGATTGAACTCTCGTTCGCTTGTAACATAATAATAATAATAATAATAATCTTTATTATCCGTGAAGAAATTCGTTTTACAATTGTCCATGACTAAAAAACAATACATGATTAGATCAAACATTTGTACAATAGCACACAAGAAATACGTCCATACCCCAGTTTCTCTTTAACATTACATACGAAATTACAGTTTGTTCAACGATTTAATTGCCAAAAAAAAACGAACGAGTTAATTTGTGCATCTGTTATTGTGATTGGTGTCTTTATACTCTTATACTCTGCTTAGTGATGCTCAAATGTTAAAATCATACAAAGGCTTATTTTGACTTAGACATTGAATTTTAATACGTTTAAAATCCGTAATATACATTCAAATGTGATGCAGGCAGTGATAGAGAGCACTACTAAAACCATAAAACGTTGTGTCGAGTAAGAATTATATCACACCAACATCCCAGATGAATTATAATGTACAATGGTACATCTACAATTCAAAATGTATAGTTCACAATGTCAGAGAACAAAGGTAGACAACGCTTGTCAAACTTACCGTGCTCCAAAATGACAGAGTTATATCCCTCTGTAATGTTTTTCTCACTAGTAAACTAGTGCTAAGTGACGAGCAATAAGAACTGGTTAGGTGACCCTAAAGCCTGACTTTTGGGGGTTTTGTTTCATCGTACTCATTTCTGGACAAATTAGACTCACTCGGTCTTCTCGCTTGGATGAAACTTCAGTGGGTTTTTTTTTTTTCTTATATGCTTGAGAGTCTTGGACGCCTACAATAGAGCTAAAGAGGAGGATCCTAGCAATGGAATTGAGATGTTACAGAAGTATCCTAAATATCACATTTGAAGACCGCATCACAAATGAAGAGATTAGAAACAGGGTTACAACAGCGATTGGACCCTACGATGACCTGCTAAAATTTGTAAAGAAACAGAAACCAAAACTCTATGGCCATATTACAAGTTCTTCGGGGCTTGCAAAGACCCTCCTTCAGGGAAAACTCAAGTCCATTGTAGCAAAGTTCGAAGCGCATAGCATCAAGGCCGTAGCTTGGCAACTGTGAGCCGGGTTCAGAAATAGTACGTTAGGCCTTCTCCAGTTACTGAACCCAAACTAAACCCTACTGTATCTTATGTGAGAATACATGACCAAGACAGACAAATTATGAGGCAGACAACACAAAAGGACACATATTCCTCATGGGGTTAACAAGAATGAAGTCCTAATAATTTCCGTAAATTAAAAAGTCAATGTTTTTGATCGACTATGACTCGTATCGTATACTGAATCTTGATATATCTTAATCTGTATTGTTTAACACAAGTATAGGAACTAGTAGAAATTGTCTTATCGGTCAACTCGCAACTAAGCTTCCCACAATACTGTTCTCAAGACTAGACGCTTTAAGTCAACTACGTACATCTTCTTTTAGGGTAGACTCATGTTCAATTATTATGGAATTAGGAATTCATGATGCATGTGCTCTGCTAATTATACATAAAATGTTACTGTATACTCATACGATTTATTCATATATCTTAACAGGTTAAAACATACCGTAATATTTGAGAAAGATATATTAAACAAAATAAAAAAAAAAACAGCCATATTTTTACCAACTTTCACAATGATAACTAATTTGTCATCATTATTGTTACTAATATTATGATTATTTAAAATATATATTACTCTAACATTTAATAAAACACTGTACTAACTTAGATTTATTTCCCTTAAATAGATGTCATCATAAAGTAAAAAGATTTTGTACTTAGTAGACGAGGACTATAATTTACGACCAAAAAGTTACGAATAGTTTAAATTAAGTAATGCAAGAATTCAAAACATTTAAACGACAGCATATTTTTTCCCCCCCAAAAAAAACCCGCTTGGGCCCCATGTTGGTTCGCAATAAACCCAATTTTATGGTTATCACATGACCTGGCTGCCATCTATTTAATTGTTTGCTTTCTCTCTGGAAGTCGTGGTTACATTATTGCTATATACCCAGGGGCGGATTGGCCATAAGGGCATTCGGGCAAGTGCCCGGTGGGCCGGTACCCAAATGGGCTGACACCAAAAGAGCCACCAGGACGCCACTGTGACAAAACATAAATTGGTCAAGGTTTTATAGTGCCCTACTCTGAGCCTCGTATTAAAAAAAAAATCTTTTTACAGATTTTTCAGTATAATTCTAATTTAATATAACACATTTTCCGAAAAAAAAAAGTTATATTCTACATCCGCAGACAGTTCTACTAGTAAGCTATGTAGGCTCTAAGTATGTTAGTCATTGATTAACATGCATGACTAGATTGATGCATAAAAGGCGTAGTACTTCATCGTTTTAGGGCTTAGTTTGGACTAGTTTCAAACGTTTATTTACAAGGGAAGATGGTCGTCGAGTCTTCTCTTTAAGCGTCTCTATCTTCCTTCCTTCCTAGCGTCCCTTAACATGTCGTATTTTCTGTCTAGATCTCTCTACTCTTTTTGTCTCGAGATTAATACACACAATTACTCTAAATTCATATCATAACAGTTAGAAGAGAGACCATCGTGTAACAACAGACCCGGTTTGAGACGTCATTCATCTACTATAGGAAGGTTCCAAAACTTCGGAGGTTTCATTACAGTGCTGCCCCCTCCCTTTTTCCGTCCTGCAGACGCTGGGCTACGACTGGGCTCGTTGACTTGTAGTACCAAACTGCTGGTAGACAACTAAACCGCTGTAGGCATATTATGTTATAACTTTTAGAATACATAAAACTAGATCAAATTGGAATGAGTCAATCCATACATTCTCGCTCTGTTGATAAATGAGACCTTTTTTTTCAAGAACCACCATTTTCTTTCGATTGCTTTGACGCACGAAATGTTGCAAAATCTTAAAAATGTCTAATTTAAATTAAATATTTTTCCAGGTATGAATAAGATACTCGAAAACATTTATTTATAATAATTATGTTATATTTCATTCTAATAAGTGACTTTCTGCCCATTGGTCATATTGCAGTTTTAGGTGGGGCTGCGTAGCCACGAGAAATACTGCATCTTCATTAATCTTCGTACTCGAATACACGCATTATTATTATAAGTGACTTTAGGTAACTTAATTTCGCACTGGAGTTAGTTAATTACTACGAAACATGAAACATTAACTTTATAAAGAAGTTTTTATTTGTATATTGTCTATATAACATACGATTAATAAATTATATGACAGAATATGTAGGTCACATCTGGGACTGCGCAGCCAAGGGAATACTGCATTCCTCACTAATCTTCGGACTCGAAGTCTATCCTTATTATTATTATTATATGAACATAATTTTTTTTACCATGAATCAGGACTGGGTTTAGATTATTGGAGACCCTAGGCGTAGCGAATTTGGAGACCCCCCAAATAAAGTAGAAAAATACAAAATAAACAGCGAATAAGGACAATTACGGAATTTATTTAAAACCTAGTGTACTACAACAAAAACCTGGGGCACAAGTTATACTATGTCTTCTTTAAAAAATAAATTGTTTAGAGTCCTGTGCAAGGCCTCCACTAATCGGAGTCCCTAGGCGGCTGCCTAGTTTGTCTATGTGTATGGCCGTTGCTGCATGAATGCGTTTATTTCAATATTATGAATAGTACGCGTAAAGATCTCTCAGATATATGGTTATCTCTAGCCCTTCGTTGTCTAGATACCAGGTCTTTTTTATAAGCGCATTTTATTATTGAGATAAATAAAACCCCTTGTTGTCGCTTTTTTCATTTTCTTTTCTTTTACTTTGAGGAATAAATCCACATCTATGTTAAAATAAATCCCAGAGTGGCATTTTGTCTTTAAATAAAACAAGCTCAAGAACACTGAAGAGCGAGGACAGACAAATGATCTCCCTTTGTAAATGTCATGGGTCTCTTCGATTTATTTGTATACAGAAATGAAAAGGCCAAGGTCAAATATCTATTTACTCTGAGCGATGAATGTTCAAAGACGAAGGGAAAAAAAACTCTACAGTTTGTGACGTTGGTGAGGTGTTTGTGTGTCTGAATCAATGTGTATGTGTTTGTAGTGTATATGTGTGTCTGACAGTGCCAGGAATGTGTCTGTCTGTTTATTTGTCTCACTTCGTGGTCATGGCGACATTTTTGTATGTTTACGAATCATTAACTCTAACTGCAGAATTATAGCAATGGAATTGAGATGCTAAAGAACCCTAGAGGTTACAAAGACGGCATCGCAAATGATGAAATTATAAACAGGATCACAATGGCTATTGGGCCAAAGGGTGACCTGTTGACCACAGTCAGAACGCACTCTTAAACCGAGACCAATCATAGAGGCCTCACCACTGACCTGCTTCGTCGCAATCTGTGGGCAGTGGAGACTTTACTTACTCGTACAGACCTGTGACATGGCAACGAGCTATTGGTTTCCATTGCCTACAGGTTGCGCCTTTGCAGTTCAGTGTTTAGGCGTTCTATGACGACTAGCCTCACTCAAACTGTATCGTCATATCACGACGTCCTCAAGACTACAAAGACTTTCCTGCAGGGAACAGTGCAGGTGAGAAGAAGACGTAGAAAAAGCAGCCGGGAGACAACACTAAAGAATGGACGACCCTGACATTGAGATACTAGTCAGGGCGAAAGACAGAGAGATGTACAAAAGGAATACAATTCATGTTAGGTCAATCATAACCAACTGGACTAGATCAGGAGATTTTCCATGCAAAAGTAATTTTTTTTGGAAGTCATCTATTTTTAGTAGCTATCTTGACCTACTTGCTACATTCCTCATTGCAGCCACAAATTGAGAGTAAATAGAAGCTTGGCGCCACAAACAAGCTCATTTGAAATCGTATAAAAGAAACATAGAGTTGGTCTTAGCAGTACACGGGGTTCTGGGTGAGCGTCATATGTATAACCCTAAGTCTAACCCAAGACATGCTAAGAGTTTAAAGGGTAATTGGTATAGAGCAGTGCTTCCCAAACTTTTTTCCTAATCGGAACACTTCACCCATTCTGAGTATTTAGCGGAACACTTTGCTTATGTTTTTAAAGAGATTAATTCACGTGGTAGCCTACTAGTATACTTCTATTTTATTTATTTAATTTAATTATTCCAGTAGTTCGTGGAACACCTATTAAGGCCTCGCGGAACAGTATGGTTCCGTGGAACACTGTTAAAGGAAACTCTGGTATAGATTACAGGTAAAAGAAAGGCTCCAAAGAATATTAAGTGGCAAGTATTGGTTTAGTAGCATTGTCTCAAGTAAATATGCCACTCTGTATTTCAGTCAATTCAGTATTGGTATTGTAAAGCTGATGGTGATAAAAGATCTCTTAGTCGCGTGGCCCAGTCAGGCGCGAAACTTGAGAGGTCGTCCCTATTCCCCATCTTAAAGGACGACACTAAACGAGACCAAAAGTTCGTTGTCACGTCGCAGGTTTGTACGACTTGGCAACAAGTTACTGATCTCCACTGCCTACGTCGAGGGTTTGTACGACGCGGCAATAAGCTATTGGTCTCCACTGCCCAGGTCGCAGGTTTGTACGAGGTGGCAATAAGCTATTGGTCTCCACTGCCCACGTCGCAGGTTAAGCTCTAAACCAATTGTTGTCAAACAGTACAGTTTGTTCTCAGACGTCCACTGGTCAACACATTTGACAAGATGATAAAATATTTCTGCTAATGTTGACATAGGCGTCATGTAACTTATTTTTGAATATGTATACAAATCAGAAACCTCATTGGTAACGAACTGTTATAACCCAATTCGCGACGCAAAAGGGTTAACTGTGTGTCATCAGCTGACATGTGTGACACAGGCCAGTAATACAGTTTAGCGTGCTATATTGAAAGGCAAGGGGCAGTACTGGCATGAACTTTGCACGTTAATAGCGCCCGTGTTATGGTCATCTGATCATAAGCCTGCGTGGACCAGAGACACAGTGTGTAGGAAAGCGGCAGTTTAAGACCGGAGAGCGTCGAGACCGGGACTGTTAGTCAGCCATGAAGTCGGTCCTGGTGCAGTCCTCCAGTGAAACGTACGAGTCCAGGAAGAGACAGTACAGTTTATGAGTTTAGTACAGTGATATACAGTCTAACCTTGTAGCAGTTGATTGTGTGGCCAATTGTGTCGTATTGGCTGTTTTAATTGACCCTTATTAAAGTACCAGATTATTTGGAGCTTGTTGTCAAATTCTTGATGTGTTGATGTGTTGTGTTGTGTTTAGCAGTGTTTACAGAAGGCCTGATTAGGAGAGAGAATCGTAACAGAACCATGGCTGAGAATTACTTCCCTTAGAGCACGGATGAGGAAGCGGGCTGTGAGTTGTAAGGTCACCTTGTCCCCGTACAAGGGCAACCATAATGCCGCACACGAACCAGTTATCTCTCAAATCCTTGCCACGATTGTCCTTCATGCAGAGAATACCTCTGCCAGACGGCTCCTGTCATTATTGTCTCATTGTTCTCTGAATTTATCGCATAATTCTCAAAAACTTCAAACTGTTCGTTTCTTATGAGCTTAAGTTTGGAGGCTATTCACACAACGTACCAAACTAAACGATTATTACGTATGCTTAAAGCGGAATACTTTTTATATATATAATTGTTGTTTTGTTAAGTAGTCTGTCACGTGATCGAGCGTAGGTATTTATAGTTCCACTACTTTCCATGAAGCTTGATGGATGTTGACATAGCTATGCTGTAAAGACAGGACACGCTAAATCAAAAGACAATCTTCGATGTAGTTTTAGTTAAGTTACTTTTTACTCTGTAATAAGTAGTTCAATGCTAGTTGTAATATCTTGTACACGCCAACATTGAAATTCTCAATCATTCCGTATTTGAATAAGCCCAAATTTAATTCAGTTAAGACACTGTATGGCAATGTGGAGAAGCGGAAATAAAAAACATCCCGCTTTTTTTCTTTAACTTTTAAAGAGCTTAAATTTTAGCAGCAAAAAAAAACTGGCTAGAAGAAGAATAGGCCTGCAATAACAAACACTGCAATAATGGACAGCTTTTTTATTTTGTAGATGTCAAATTCTCACAGAAATAGAAGCTCGGAAATAGAAGCTCGGAAATAGAAGCTTGGAAATAGAAGCTCAGAATAAGAAGCTCGGAAAAAGAAGCTCAGAAATAGAAGCTCGGAAATAGAAGCGTTGGTTAGGTTGTGATTTTGCTTTTCGAGCAAATACAAATTATTGACTTTGTTTCCTTTGGGCACCTATGAGATTTGCATAATTTATGTTTAACCAATCATAGACTTTCGAAATAATTGCTCATGATCTATGCGTCTTCTAGAATCAAATTTTGGCACATTCTGGTATTTAGTTCCCGAGTCTATTCAAAAAAGAGTTTTCAATCAATATTCAAAATGTGATCTGTTTTATCAGTTCTGTACTTGAATTATTCGAGTACGATTAATAAATAATGGGAGTTTTCATAGGATTTCGACAAGAACTTCTTTAATTAGTCAATATATAGCTAGTAAGAGGTTCGGAGCATAGAAGGTTTTTTACAATTCTATTATACTTACAACTCAGGAATAAAACCCAGAGATTTCGATTATGGTATTTGTCGTTGTACTTATGTTTCGACCACCACGCCCGAAAGAAGATATTTGTAACGTTTTATTTCATTTTCTGTGCATATAAATTAATCCAATAAATCCTTCAAACGCCGTCTAAATCATTATGTTAATAAAGTAAGGTATTGATATTGATATATAACAGTTACATCTTTCAATTCACTAACTCTAGTATATTTATTTACAGGGTGAATGCCGTGAAATACTTTGTGACAGCAGAAAACGACTATCACTGGACAATGACACTTTGGAGTGGACGTGCACCCCTACTGACCAACGTCTCGTGAAAGGGTTTAACTTCGTTGTGGCCTGGCACGTGCTTGGACCAGTCGCATCCGTCCGAGATGGCGACGGCCTAAAGATAATCGACGCAGATGATTTTTCGGGCTTTGGTGGCCATTCGGTGACCGGAAGTGACGGTCATGGGTCAAGTTTGCCTGACGAGAAGCGTAAAATCAATGTGGAGGCCATAGGGGAGGCTGAACATTATTCCGAGGTTAACATCAACATGCTGTCCACAGAGAACGAACATTTTGTTGTAAACCAGGCGCCCTCTGGCACAGGGACACGTCTGCCCAACGACAACAAAGACTTTCAAAAATCGAGATATTACGACCTGGCCATCATTAGCAGACGATTTGTATGCGCTAATTTGGCAGCTCTGAACGTGACCAGTTTTTGTGTCGAGAGTTGTTGGCAGGAAGTTGTAAACAATGAGAACCAGACGAGAAATATTATGCGCTGTATTCCCGCCTTTGATTGTTATGCAAATTATTCCATTTATAACCAGAAGTCATCAATTCTATGCGAGTGTGTGCAGAGTCATAAACTAAGACATAACATCAGTGAGCCGCATACTAAGGGCTTTCTCTTACAAAGAACAAAGCTAGACAGGTCAACTGACAAATGTAAAGGGAAACAACCGAAGATTAATCAGAAGAGCGCGGGAAAAGTAAATTCCGTGTACATAGAAAATTCCAATTTTGTTACCAGCAAAATAATTATATTCGCCAACCCAACAACGGACATAAATACACTAGAAAACAATTTAATATCGCAATATGTAGGTGTTAAAAAATTTCGAGGAGTTAATATTTCAGTTAGTGTTGAACTATCGTTGTTGGCTGGGACTCTGAATGAACACGAATTCATTGAGGAAATGGGTAGCCATTTTGTGAAGTTGACTGCCATCGGCGCATGCGCTCACGTGAAATTCAACGCTTCTGAAGTAAATGTAATCGAAGACGGCAAATTAATTATCTTAGATCTCAACATAACTTTGCAACGATACCAATACCATCTTCACCATGACAACACATTTCTGGTTTGTGCCAAAACCTTGGATGCTTCGTTCATTAGCGGAGTGCCACTAAAGCAGGAGGAATCATCTCTTTTGGAAGATCTTGAGAAAATCTTGACCCGGGTTTCCCTGTCAATCTCCATGATCTGTCTTGTTATAACGCTCGTGACATATTGCGCCATCCCTGCTCTGAGGTCAATGCCAGGGAAAAACAATATGGTCTTAGTCATCTCCCTTATCGTGGCTCAGACAATGCTGATTGTTGCGTACTTTACGGAAAGGGGCACTTTAGCTTGTACCCTGGTGGGCGTGGCACTACACTACTCCTGGTTGTCCACTATCTTCTGGATGACCGTCTGCTCTTTTCACATGTTCCACGTTTTCGTCATTCACCAAGCCACGCCAAGCGCCAATCGGTCTCACCGCTCATATCTTACCAGGTATTTCCTTGTGGTTCACGCGGCCTCAAGTTTTGTCGTCTTGTCTGTGGTAGCCTCAAGTCTAGTCCAGTCTTCTGGGAGCAGCTCAGGCTATGGAAACTGGGAATGCTACTTGGATACGACCCTGCTTGTGGCGCTGGGATTTGTCCTCCCTCTGTCCGTAGTGGTCGTCACCAATATCGGCCTTTTCACCGCCACCGTCATCACCATCGCCAGGCTCGAGAACGTGAAGAAGCACACCAAGAGAGAACAAAACAACGTCCACGTTTACCTCAGGCTCAGCGCCTTGACAGGCATCACCTGGATACTGGCTCTCTTGGCGGCGATACCCGGCCTGGGCGTACTTAGGTGCGCCTCCGTTCTGGTCAACGGTTCTCAAGGTGTCTTTCTGTTTCTGTCCTACATTTGCAATAGACGAGCGTGGACTCTGTGGAGAAATGTTTTCAGTAAAACGAGACTCGGGAGCTCGATCAGATCCAGTCAAAATATGACCTCAACCACAAGTACTTAAACTCGATCTAATGCTTTATTTGAAACTTAAGTTCATGAACATGGATAATACATCCAGATACAAATATTACGTTAAATTCGCGGGTCGTTGTATATAAGTGAAACGCATGATTTAGACCTGGTCGAAAAACAAATACTAAAGGACCTGCCAGCACACATTTTCCTTAAGTTATGTTTTTTCTAGGGAGAAAAAAAAAAGCTTTCAAAGATCATATTGCCCTAAAGTAAACAGATGATAGCTTCAGTAATTGAAACTGAAATATCTCTGCGATCTGCAGCAGAATAAAGACATTCGGAAGAATCAGATCTACGTTTTAGTAATACATCATAAAGCAGTGTGTTGTGTCAGTAACTAAATGTGTTCGGTTACATCTTTCAGAAACTGTCTTTCACTTAGCCTCTGGTCCAAAAACAAAACCAGACGTTGACAACAGGTGTGAATCATTCTTTCTATTGAGGGATGAAACATGAACATTTCAACATAATTTTTATCTACATTTTGACTGAATAAATCTTTGTCCAAAAGTTGTGAACAAAATGTTTGCTATGCCTTCACATTTTGAGTTCGTCGTTTTTCTTTGTCATCTAGATAAATGTAGTATATAAAATAGAATGTAAGGAGTATGTAAGTAGGTGTATATGCTCTTTATAGAAATCAAAACCGTTTGATCAATCTTAATGAAACTTATTATAAACGTTTGTTAGATAATAGCGGGGATTTTAGGATATATAAAGTTGTCCTACAACAAGAGAGTTTACTGAATTTAGGTCTATAAGTTGTCTTGACATAGACTTTACTTGTTAACAGCATAAAGGCCTTTTATTATTACAAAACAAACAACAACGAAAGTACCCAAACAAAGCCGGGTAAACAAAAACATAGCTAGTAAATAATTAGTTCTTTAAAGTCATTGTTGCTTAAGAAGTCATACGTACGTAAAGAGTTGGCCTAATTGAGACTTGTTTACAGATGACTAACTCGTAGAGTATTACGACACCGAAGACTTAAAACAATTATGAGACTTACACAAAAAAAATTAAGACAGAAGCCGAATAAGTTATATTTCTCTTACATTGTACTTCATATTATTTTCAGTCTCATGTAAGTTATATTTTGTCAAGTGTTTTGGTGTTGGAGAGATATGTGTGACTCTTGAAACTATATTTAATTATAATAATATAATTCATGTTTGGGTCTCTTGTACCGGTGTCATTTTATAGTGACAGTTCAGCGAAACACAATCAAGTAAAAAAAAATGTTTTTTTGGACAATGTTTTACACCTTTCGGATGTTCCATCACAGTTGAAAATAATCTACTTCCTAGTCCAAACAAACCTCCCGCAGGACGACGGGGGAAGGCAGCGAGCAAATCCGAACAACAGTCCAGCGCGCATACACCACGACCAGGCAGCCTGCAAGTCGCCTAAAGTACAAATAAATTGAAGAAGAACTAAGTTCAAACCGTTTAACACTAAATAAAATAACTTTAACTCTTTCTCTCCTAACTGACGATACCAGCGTTGATTCCACCAGAATGTGGTAAATAATTACGGTGAGAAAGAGTCAACGTAGAATGTGCCACAGTCGCTAGATGTGGTAACGTTAAAGTTTATCAACTATTGTGGATCGCTAAACCAAATAAGTTATTTTTGCAATCTCAAGGGTCGAGATATGTTTTTAAATGAAGCTTGTGTTAATCACAATTGAACATATGTGACAGAATTAAATGTAAAAATAATGGTAATAACTTATAAAATAGTCATACAGACTGGTTATGCTCGTGTGTGGGTGTTAGATGTATGTGTCTTATTGATGCTGATATAATATATACATTAGTGTGTGTTCGTTTATGTGGATTGAAGCCAAATTTATGCATATGTGACCTAGTATATGTGGCCTGGTATATGTGGCCTGTTATTGAATCAGAAATTTCTGTTATTTAATTACGGTCTAAATCAGCGGTTCTCAACCTTATTAGCTCCGGGATCCCCTAATACAATTTTTCCACTAGGCGGCGACCCCGAACCATTAATATTTTTTTCGTAAATATTATTGAACTAATGTTATAAAATCGTTATCAAAATGTATATATCTGATATCCATGTTATTAATTCCATTTTTAGAAACTGATTAAAAAGCTTTATTTAGTGTAAAATAAATGTGTGCTTAAATTACAAAAATATTTTATGAATTAATTTTCGTGTTTATATTCATGTTACATACATAACTGACAATTTTTTTTAAAATGTTGAACATGGAAAAGTACAGTTATACAGTAAACTACATTGCTACAAAATATTCGCAACAGTATTTTTAAACACGCCAAAGTAAGGGTTGAGCTTGTTTCTGTTTCACTAAATTAGGAGCTCACGGGCCTGTCTTTGTAAGAACACATCTTCTGCATCAAGTTTAGTTCTGTATTTAGAATTGATGATAACTAACAAGCAGAAAAGCATGTTTCGCAAAGATATGTTTTTTGGAAATGGAATTGAAACTCGTGAAATAAAATCTCAAATAGAATGACTGCCAACAATTGACCCAAAATTGTATAAATAACTGACATTGAAGAGAAATATCATATTTAGCTGCATTGTAATGCTTTTGGCAGTGCCTTCGTTGCTAATACATGACGATGAATCATACAGTGAACTTTGGTGAGTTCATATGGTGACAATCTTGTACAAAAAACATTGAAATCCAAAAATTAACCAACTTTATTTATTACATCATGTGCTGTAGGGCCGTTTCAAGAGGATGCATAGAAACTAATATTTGAAATCGCAACTATGTATATATCAAACATAAAACAGTAATTGTGAACAATGTACAACGTCTGTTGATTTATCAAGCTGGATGCTTACAGTCATTGTGAACAATGTACAACGTCTGTTGATTTATCAAGCTGGATGCTTACAGTCATTGTGAACAATGTACAACGTCTGTTGATTTATCAAGCTGGATGCTTACAGTCATTGTGAACAAGGTACATCGTCTGTTAATTTATCAAGCTGGATGCTTACAGTCATTGTGAACAATGTACATCGTCTGTTAATTTATCAAGCTGGATGCTTAATATAGGAACAGAAGCAGACGTCATTTCCTGAATTACCTGATCGACATGAAGACATGTCAACTAATCTCCAATGAACAGTGGCATTAGCTCTGATAATTGCACTGAATTTATTAAAGAATAGGGCTCCAATCATAACTCTACCAATGACTCGACAATGGTGTATGGTTTCATAGTATTGGCAATTTTGAGAGCCACAAACAAAAAAAGAAGCTTTTAGGGGCCGCTATGTTTGAATTATGGTACTTGCCACCTGAGTCAAGCCTGAATTTTTTGACTCCATCAGCCTTTGAAATTAAGATACTGGATGTCCTAATCGGCAGATCTCAGACGTTTGTTAAGCTTCATACATTTGGCAGAGAGAGTTTCATTACAAATAACACATCGGGGTATTTCAAATCGTTGCTTTAACTACAGGAGTAAAAAAAAAACATTTTCTTTTCTTAACGTTCGAAGTCCATGTTCTTTGATTGGTCCATAATGAATTTCAATCCTTCAATAACATGGACTATATATAATTCGATGGCGCATTATTAAATAAATTTGTTTCTCGACATTATATCTTCCACATAGAAATGTTTGATCACACAGTGGTGTTACGACGCACTTGATGGACAAAAATACAAAAAAAAAAAAATATTCTACAAGAACGGAGATGTGGTCTGCAATGACAATTATTTATATATATACAGTGCTTTTTTTTGTAAAAAAAAAATAGGTGCCGGTACTCAGTGATATATTGCCTAACTTTGAACTAGGTGCCGGTACTCAGAGTGATATATCGCCTAACTTTGAACTAATACATTCATTATAAACGTTAAAATAAACAAAAGAAATATTTTTTCCCACACATTGAAAAAGGTGCCCCGTACCGGCGCGTTCCGTCACAAAAGAAGCACTGTATCCACCGTATCCTCCCTGTTCTTGGATCTGTATTTGTCACCCCCATTTTTTATTTTATTTTATTGATGCTAGACAATCGTTTCACAATATTTCAAATATGTAATCTGAGTACAGTCCCTTTGTCCTTTTTACGGTAAGTATAAATGTATACCACTTATGGTTCAAATAGGCTTGTTACAACACGTGAAATAAAATTCAATACAATTAGCTTACAGTAACAATAAATGTTCTTGGGCGACCCCTGGCAAATGGTCTTTCGACCTCAAAGGCGTCGCGACCCATAGGTTGAGGAATTTTGTTGATATTTGTCATTGTAAAGTTACTTGCAGGATTGTATAATTGAACAAATTGAAACAGAATTACAGTTTGAGTATCATAAGAAGAATCTAAACTGAAATAAATGAAAATTAATGATAACTCATCAAACAATTTTACTGTCTATTTATCCTTTTTTTTAAAGCTGTATACTATGTTTTGTAAAATGTTTTGTAAAATGTTTTGTAAAATGTTTTGTAAAATGTTTTGTAAAATGTTTTGTAAAATGTTTTGGATGTTTCTTCAGAGTTAAAGATAATTTACTTCCTAGTCCAAACGTCCTGCAAAACAAAGTGTGACAAAACAAATAATGAATATCTTTCAACTCTCAAAACAAAACTCTAAACACTGTTTACATCTAACAAGACAACACTGATTGAAAAATACTTCAGTAGTAAACATTGATTTTACTGATTAAACAAGAACATAAAACTAAAATAATGTTTGACTTGAGTTAGGCCATATTATCTTTGTTTGAGATCCATAAACTGATGTATACATGACAAAACTAGAGCAAATAAGAAACAGAGAAACAAACGAATATTCAAATTTGATTTAAGTAACACCATTAGTACTAAACTTAGAGACACTTTAGGGACAGAAGAAACAAAAAAAAAGAAAGTAGCCATCTATATATATATATATAATTCTCTTCATGGCCTAACCATGCCTGACACCACCAACAAGTCATGGAAAGATAGCTCTTTTATTTCTGCAAGTCGATTTGCGATAACGATTGCGGGGCCCTATGCGAAATGGATTGCGCAGAGCCAGTTTGGGTAGGGATACGGATAATAAGTCAAAATTAAGAGTTTTTATTAGAAAATACATTCTTCTTTACATTTTATTCATTCTTTACAACGTACAGAATTACTACACGAGCCTTGAGTGTAGCGAAGTCATACAGTTCATCATAAAAATTCTGTTTCCTAAATAGATCACGCTTAATAGCAAGAATTACCAAATGTTTCAATCTATCTTTGAGAATTGTTGACCTCAAGTAATTCTTTATTAGTTTGAGTCGCGAGAAGGTTTTATTTACCAGATTCCACAATTGCGGGTATTGCATAATGCCGTTTTTTTTTACCGCACGTAGGATTGGCGCTTTCCATATTGAATGACACCCAAAAAATCAATTATTGTTTATATATTTCATAAGATTTTTATGATTTTTCAAAAGATTTTAATAATTTCCGGAGATTTCTAGGTCTTTTTCGCCTATTTTGTAATTTCAGGAGATTTCCAGGAGATCCTGGTAAATCAGGAGGCCGCATGAAATCTTTTATAAGTTATAAAATGGTTTAATTTAATAATTAATAATAATTTAATAATTTATACCTAGAAGTAGCGCGGGTCCTATGTGGCCTAATGCCGGCCCTGCAAAATAACGGCGTATGCTACGCCGTGGGTCGACTAGTTATATGTATATATTTTAAATCCCATAATGCCCAAGGCGGAAACCAGGAGACATCATAAAACTCTTTGGTGGAAAAGCCAAAAGTAAAGTACTCCTTTCAGATAGACGGCTAACGAAGATGCTATGTGGCCAGCACAACGCCAACCTTTACTTTACAAAACTAATGGCAGGTACCCATTAGAGATGGTTGGACTCAGGGGTGTCCTGAAAATCCCGAAATTCAAAATCCCAGGCTTCACTGAGATTTGAACCCGAGATCCCTGAGCCACCACGCATGTTTGGAGATGAAAGTGACCACTAAGATAACTAATACAAATAAATCACACAAGCTGAACAAGGTTTAGTTTTTTTCACGTATCCCTTAGTCTGTTGGACCGTTGGGGCACCACGCAAGATTTGTTGACCGTCTTTCTCCATTCCTCCCTGTCTTTTGCTTTTTGTTTTGAGTTTTGCAATTGCTGCTGTGGATTGTACAGTAGTTCAGGTTTAGTTCCTTCATCTGAGATGATAGCTTCGAGGTATTTAAAACTGCTGCCGTTTGTCAGCTTTTCACTCACTCTGGATATCCTCAGGTTTCAAAGTTCTATAGCTCTGAACAGTATCCCGTCCATCTTATCCCAACCTTGTCCTCAGTGAAATAACTATCTTATGTTTTTGTCTTGTATTGTGTTAGTTTTTCCATGCTTTGAAGTAGTGAGGTTATTTACCAACTGGTACGCTTATTTTTACTGTAATTTTTGTTCGGTCCCTGCTCAATTTCTAGATATTTTTCTTTATCAGACTTTTCCCTTAAAAGCTTCATTCGCTTGTTGGAGTATATCCTGTTACCCAGGGTTTGTGGGACGGGTGGAGCTTTCGTAGTATTTCCAGGGCTGTGCCTGAGACTGCTGTATTCATCATCCTCATCATCATCATTCCTTTGGGTTCCTCATGGAACATAGGGCCTCGATAAAAACACGCCACTCTCCACGGTCTCTTGCTAGTTTTTTGATGGTTTCCAAGCTCTTCCCGGTCCTCTCGGCTTCTTCAAGTACACTGCGTCGCCATGTTCTTTTTGGTCTTCCTCTGCGTCTTGTTCCCTGGGGGTTCTACTCTAAGGCCTGTCTAGCTCTGTTGTTGGTATCTTTTTTTAGGGTGTGACCTGTCCATCTCCATTTCCTCTCTAAAATTGAAATTCTATATTTTTCTGTCCACTCATCTCCCACAGTTTGGTGTTTTCTACTTTGTCATACCAGTGTATTTTTAGGATATTTCTCAGGCATCTGTTGACGAAGGTCTGTACTTTTTTTGTTGTCGCTTCAGCTGACTGCTGTATTAAGCATAGTTAATTGTGTGTCGATATCCTGGCCATTGTAGTCCACGATATTCACCTTCACCTAACTATAAGTCTTTTGGACCGTAAGGGCACCACACCAGATCTGTTGACCGTCCTTCTCCATTCTTTTACCTTTCCTCTTAATATTAGAGATTTGGTGAAAGCAAAGCTAATGTTAAAAACTTGCTAAAGCTAATTTTATTTAAAACAGCTAACAGTGTTCATAAACTATAATTGGTGTATAGGTCAAACAGGAATAATACATTAAAATTATGAACTAAAAATGTTAACAAAGAAAAGACTTAATAAGTCAAGCTTTTTCATACCATCCTCTATTTTACAAAAAATTTGACCATACTTTAAAGGACTGAAACTTGTAAAATTGCGCATCTGAAAAATATTGGCGCATGGAACCAAAAGGTTGGCCAACCCTGTCCTACTAGATTTAATAAACAGATAAAAATATGAATGCCTGTGAGTATCGGGTACGCATTATGAAGCGGGTCTTTCCAACTTAAGTCAAAAGTCTAAATGCATGACGCGTAGGACGTAATCCCCATCTTTTTTGAAGTAACGTCTGTATTATATAAGATAAGATAAGATAAGACGTTACTTTAAAAAAAGAAGATGATTACGTCCTACGCGTCCTGCAAATAGTTATGCATGTTAACCAATGTCTTAAATTCTGTCAAGTCAATGGTTTTCCTGGCTGACTCAGGCAGCCTAGTAGGCGTATCTTTTGCAACATGTGTAGTCTGGTAAGTGTTATGTAACGAGGCATTGATAGCACATACATACATTACAGAGGCGTTGATGTAGCTTGAGTGAACAAGAATAATATACACCTAGCTTTTACATCTAGATGTAGACAATGTCCGTCTCCCAAAGTTAAATGAACCTTGTGGAAATAACACATAGTGGAGATGTACGGTTGAAAATATATTATGGTTCATTTAATTTATTTCAATTCATTTCATATCGTTAAGCGATTTGTCATCATTATACATAGATTTATCTTGAACAACGTAGAGCAGATGGAGGGTTATAAAAGACAGATTTTAAAGAGGAACTATTATTATTTCCGATTTTCTTCCGTAACATTGAGCGTGTTTATATTCTAGACTTGCGAGTGTTCTTGGCGTTTTGCATTTTGGGTTTGTATTAAGTTTTTTTTTTTTTTTTTTTTTTTGTTCTTTGCTAAGCATTTAGCGTTTCTAATTTAGCACTATGTATTTCCGGTCTCCAATACCCGTTTGCAATCTAGCAAGCCCTTTCACTTCATGCAAAAACAAAGACATTTAGCGTCGAGACTCTTTTGTGTGATAAGATCATTTTCCCTTCTTTGTTAACTAAATTGTGTAGAAATTGTTTAACATTGTTTTTTGTTTTTTTAGCCATTCCTACTTTTTAAATTTAAAATCACAGCTAGGGCTGCGTGGTTGCTTTATTTCCGGATTGTAGACATTGTTCTATATATATTTAATTAAGCTTTAAAGATCAGCTTAGGCATCAAATAGCTTTAACAGACATAGAAGAGAGCATCTGTTCGAAGGCGGTTACAGAATGAGACACCTGGAGGTCACCTACGAAGGCCGCGGGATATACATTTGAGACCAAAAGAAAATCCGCTGGCGAGGACAGACTTAGACGGCGAAAAGAAAATCTAAATCGACCATCGTCAGACAATGCCTGCGGCAGACAATGCCAGCGTTAGATGTGGCAAAGTATGTAGGTTGCAGCTGGGGCTGCGTAGCCACGGGAAATACTGCATTCCTAATTAATCTTCGAACTCGAAGACACGCCTTATTTTAATAACTATTATCGATTAGACAGATAACGATAATGTCGTTTCTATGTCGTAACTTTTCTTATCTAATAAAATATGGACATCCCTTAAACTAACTCTAACTAAACAAACTAAAACACTAATAAGATATTATGAATTCAGCTAACGTAGGCGTGACTACGATGCAAAGTGTGTGGCTGATAGGCTTAAACCTGTAGCAAGGGGGCTTGAGTTCAAAACCCGGTTCGAACTTTGACTATTTGTAATAGAAGACCTAAACACTGACATGCAGCGTCACAATCTGTGAGCAGATTAGATCAATAGCTCATTGCCACGTCATAAAAAAACCTGTGACGTCTCGCTCGAACTGCATACAAGATTCATTATACCAAAACAATATTTATTTTTTAAAAGTTTATTTCACTTTTTTTCTCATATGTTCCCATTTTCTAGTTCTGATATTTCTATCCTTTGCAGCAATCATGAAGTTTCTAGCGTTGATGTTCTGTTTGTCTATAGTGGTTCTAAACATTGAACAAGTTGTTATGGATCCAGAGGCTGCCATTGTTGTAAGTAATCTTTGAAAGAATTAGTTTAATCCTTTTTATATATTATTCAACATATATAAAACTTGTATCCATGGTAACTGTTTGTACTAAATGTAACCTGAGAAATCTTCTTATCTTTTTATAGTTTACAGACGTTACTTCTAAAAAAGAAGATAATAATTACGTACTTGGCGTTTCATGTGTCAATCTAGTCATGCATATTAATCGATGACTTAAACTCTGCTAAGTTGTTGGTTTTCTCGCCTGATTCAGACAACCCATTCCATTCTCTAATGGCACAAGGGAAAAAGGGGAGCACTTGTACAAATTTCGTCTAGCGTATGGAATAAGAAATGTGCCTCTACTTTTGTCTTTCTGGGTATTTCATTAGAATTTCATTTTTTTTAATTCGTTTTTCTGGTTTAGTGTTTTATATATTACTAGTCGACCCATGACGGAGCATACGCCGCTATTTTGCAGGGCCGGCCTTAGGGCAAAGCAACCTATGCGTCTGCAGGGGGGCCCCGCACTATCATAGGCCCAGGTGTACCTCAAGGAACAATCTTAGGTCCATTACTATTTTTAATTTACATAAATGATTTACCAAACTGCATTAGTTCAGGAACAAAAGCCAGGTGATTTGCGAACGATTGCATAATATCAATAAAAGCAACACAAGAAATTTCACAGAGAGAATGGAATGAATTACGGAATGTAAAATTGAATTGGAGCATGTCTTTCCACGACTTTGAGCTACTTAGTCATTTTGTGGATAAACTTTGCACATTTCTGTTTATTGGAATGCTAGCGGACCTGGGCAAACGAGCCAAAACTGTCCAAACGCCTATACTTTCTATTATATAATAAATTGTTTAAAAAAATACGACATAACATTTAGCTTTATAAATGTTTGAACTCTAAATTTCAGAGCCATCTACGAGAAGTGAAAACAAGATCATCTCCCTTGACTGTAAGTCTATTAAATAACATTGAGTGTCCATATGCACAAATCAGTTGTTAAGATCCTTCAGACTAATTCCCTGCATAGTACTTCAGGCTTTACCACTACAACAAAATCCTTTGGTCCAATTTTTTAATGTCCAGTACTGTAAATCTTTGGGGGGATGGGGGGGGGGGGGTCCGCGTTTCGACGCAGTGGGTTTGGTGTCACCGGTTTGGCGCAGTCGTTTTGGCGCGGAAAGTTCTGTTGATAATTTGTAAAACAAAACTTTTTGTTATAAACATCTATTTTTGACTATTTTATGATAGAAATCAATATTTTAAAAAAAAATTATATTTATATGTGTGATATGTGTCTGAGAAGGGTTAGGAAATGAAAACCCCCTTAAACGGGTAACTTTCGTCTTAGCATATTGTATTTCTCCAATTTTCCGTGATATTTGGACATCTAGAAAGGACCTCATTCAGGGCCTCATTCGGGATATACAATCTGTTAAAGCGAAACAATCAAATAAGAAATTGTTCACAAGCCCATAGATTAAACGTGGGATAGCAGGCCTACCTGCAGATGAAACTGTGTAAATCTATTAAACTACTAGAATTACAAACCGGCTACGCCCGTTGATTTATTATCATGCTTCATATTGCTAATTATTGACGCAATAGCCAATGTTTTTTAAACGTGTAATCAACGGGCCACATTTGAACTACGTGGCTCGAAGTATTGTCTCTGTTACAATAAAATAAAACGGACGATTCTCTCTCTGTCTCTCCCTCCCCCTCTCTCTCTCTCTGTCTCTCCCTCTCTCTCTCTCTGTCTCTCCCTTCCTCTCTCCCTCCCTCCCTCCCTCCCTCCCTCCCTCTCTCTCCCTCTCTCCCTCTCTCTCCCTCTCTCTTTCTCTCTCCCTCTCTATCTCCCTCTCTCTTTCTCTCTCCCTCCCTCTCTCTCTCTCTCCATAATTGCATGTAACTTCGTACGTCAAATGCTGATCTCTTTATACTTAAATCTGTCAGTCAATCTGTCAGAGGCGTTTTAAAAATCTAATGTACATTTACAATGTGGTTTTTTTAAAATTTTGTTGCACAATATTAAACGGCACTTTATGATGTTAATGATCTCATAGGAAATCTCCTTGACTATTGAGTATATTATTTTTTTTTAAACATTTCAAAAGGAAACTCAACAAAATGGGAGATATGTAAGTTAATGCTTTTTTTTTAAAAATAATTTTTCGTTGTGAAATATTAACTCATAAATAATTACGATAATTAAAAAACGTTACGACTCATGGCTCCATAATAACTAACACTTTAATGCCCAATAAATCAAAGCCAATACTGTACAATTGGCAAGATGTTACTCTGACCATACAAATGCTTCACATTGGATTACTGTACCTCCGTATCAACTCTTGTACCTCCGTATCAACTCTTGTACCTCCGTATCAACTCTTGTACCTCCGTATCAACTCTTGTACCTCCGTATCAACTCTTGTACCTCCATATCAAACTCTACTGGCCTCTTGCACAACGTCATTCAATATAGTGCATATGGTTCGCTATTAGACAACGTCATTCATTGTAGTGCACATGGTTCGCTCTAGCTTGTGCACTACTAGAGATAAGATAGGAATGTTGACATTAGACAACGTAGTTCAAACTAAGTCAAGGGTTTATAAACGGTTTATAAAGACGCTGTGCTCAAGACAGTCTTATCTAATAAAAATTTTATTACATGACTGATCCAAACTAATTGATACAATGGCACTTAAAATAAGCTTTTATGAAAAAAAAAAAGGAATTTTTATTTATTTTTTCTCAAAATAAAAATATTTTACCCTAATCCTCTAAACTAAACATTGACAGACCACCACTTTATAAATTCGACCACCAAAGACAATGATAATATACATAGATCTTAGTTGTAGTACATTTGATTCCTGTTGGATGAATTTAAGAACTTACAGGAAAACCTTAAAAATACTTTTTAAAAAAATGCTATACCTCCTTTATACTACTTATAGAGTGATTTTTTTCCTCTCTTTATAACTCGGGAATCTTTGATTTTTTTTTAAAAAAGGAAAATTTTACCTCGCCTATTTCCTCCACCCCCCCCCCCCCCCCCTCCAGATAGCATCCTGATTAAACGAATGTATCCTGGAGAACCAGTGACTTCGCAGAATTTAAGCCACTGGTAAACATGCCATGATGCTTAGGACGTAGTCGTCTTCTTTGTTTTTAAGTTTACGTCTGTATTATATAAGATAAGATAAGATAAGATTTTATAACATAACCAAATTTATACATATATCTTTTCTTTAGTTAAAAAAATTATAAGGGTCAAACTAAAGTGGCCAACGAGCTAGAAAATCTTTTACCAAAAATATACAGCAAGTGTCAAATTTCAAGGAGACTCTATAGAGCCGTTTTCGAGAAACGCGTCCACCCACCCACCTTCCCCGAAGAGTTCAAAAGAGGTATTGTAAAAAAAAAGGTTTAATATATGAGCGGTAGTAGCTCTTTCACGTTATTGTCAAATGTGTAAACCAATAGCCCAGCGGTTCTCAGACTTTTAACTCCGCGACTCCTATTCCTACTCAAAATGTAACCTTAACTTTTGCTATGGTGTTATATATCAATGCTTAAAATTTTAATTATTTATTCTGCGACAATAAAAATGTTACAAATCATTCTGATTTATTTGTATGCCATAGAGATCCTATTCTCAAATGGACAAAATCTAAACTATCAACAGACAAACTTCGTACAATGTTAAGCTTTATACTTTAGAATAATCATACGAACCCTAAGAGAGTCGCGACAGGCAGGCTAAGAACCTCTTCAATAACCTACGGTTTTAGTGAAAAGCATCTCTTAGGATTGCGTTCATGTTAAGATAAACATTGTATCAGTGGCGTAGATAAGAATTTGCCATCATTTGGGAGACAGAGGGAGCCTTGACCTCTTTTGAAGCCCCTTGCATTTTGCGTAATATTTAATATTTAATGTAAAAAAACAAGTGTGGGGCCTGGGCATTTTCAAATTCTCCCCCCTCACTTCCCTACGCCCTAGCTACGCATCTGGATCGTAAAGTTTTAAATTAATACTTTTAATTCTATTTTCAGATTCGATGGAGACCTTCGAAATGGGGAGTATAATTGTAAGCAGAAAGAAAATCATCTGTAATGATTAAACTTTGATTTGGAGAAAATACATGCCATGTATTGGGCTTTATTATATACTTTTTTAATGGAACACTTCAACGCTAAGTTTAAGTATATTTTTTTTTTTTTTTTACAAAGCATAAATTAACTCACTTTGTCTGTCTGTCTGGTAAAAATTTTGTATACGTTATTTCGTCCACACGAAATTTCGTATCAAGCTGAAATTTAGCACAATTATTTCTTTTACCTAAAAACACAAGAATAACAAGGTTACAAAGACAGTTTGTGTGGGAACACAAACTCAAAATCGGTCCCCGAAGTGGTCCACCCAGACAGGTAAAAGGCAGGTTTCAACATTTTTCGGCAAGAATATCAGAATGAAATTTTATCAAAGGCAAATGACAGACAAAATTGGAGAAAGAAGGTTGAAAGACCAGGAGATAGGTAAAAGTAAAGGAGAATTTCGATGTGAACCTGGCCTAACTGATGTAATATAATAATTATCTAATTGATCTAATTGTTCTGTAAACTATAAGGTCAATCTGTTATTCAAAGCATCAAGAAAAAAAACAACATTTCCGTGAAAAAAAAATAGATCTAGATCAAATTTTTTTAAAATTGAGAAATAGATGTAAAACTAGAACTAGAACTATTTCTAGATATAGAATCTGGATATAGAATCTAGAGCTAGATTGAAATTCGTATGAATTTACACGTTTAATCTGGGCTAAACAAAATCAAACTACTTCTCAAGAAGGCTTATACTTCCACTCAACCCAGAACTAGGCGAATTAACGTCAACCATGTAGGTGACCCAGAGAAGTGTGCACTCTTTGGCGAGCTCCTGAACAGTTCAATCCCCTCGTTAAGTGATGAAGAAGACATCTCTATCAGATGGGAGAAATTAAGAGATGTAGACTTGTTTGAAGCGAATCTAGCACATATGAAACCTTGCATTGAGAAAAAGCGATTTGCACACCTCGCTCACAAGACAAAGCCTAGTCCAAAATCTTTAGAGGCCTTCAAAAGTGCTAATAAAGAGGCGAAACAAATGGCTAGAAAATGTGCTAACAACTTTTGGAGGAATACCTGCAACAGAATCCAAGACAGTCTCCACTCAGGAAATAGCAAAGCTCTATTTGATGGCATTAAAGCTGCCCTGGGTCCAACAGTGTCAAAGCCTGCCCCCCTTCTATCCAAATTAGGAGAAAAAATTACAGATCAAACCAAGCAGCTAGAACGATGGACAGAACACTACCTCGAAATCTATGCCACACAGAATACAGTAGACGATGTCGCCCTGGCTTCTCTACCAGTTCCTCCCAGTACTGGAATGCCTAGATGAGCTTCCGAGCCTTAGTGACCTCAAAAAAGCAATTAACTGCATAAAAAATAGAAAATCTCCTGGGAGTGATGGTATCCCAGTGGAAGTAGTGAAAGTCAACGAATCACTCCTGCTCCCTGAACTGAATTCTCCTCTGCCGATGTTGGGAAACAGGTCATGTCCCACAGGACATGCCTGACGCAACTATAGTCACAATATACAAGAACAAAAGGGATCGGAGTGACTGCAACAATTACAGGGGTATCTCTCTCCTCAGTATAGTGGGCAAGATCTTTGCTAGAGTGACATTATCCAGGCTACAAGTGATAGCTTCTAGAGTCTACCCAGAGTCTCAGTGTGGATTCAGGAGTGGTAGATCCACTATAGACATGATATCTTCTCTACGACTACTGCAGGAGAAATTCAGACAGACCCCTTTACATCGTTTTTGTTGATCTGAATAAAGCTTTTGACATGGTCAGCAGAAGTGGCTTTCTCAAACTCCTGAGGAAAATAGGTTGCCCTCCCAAACTACTGAAGTTTATTGATTGTTTTCACGAGGAAACTAAATGCACTGTCAAATTCAATGGAGCCCAATCAGCACCTTTTTAGGTTTGCAGTGGTGTCAAGCAGGGATGTGTGCTCGCACCTACTCTGTTTGGCATATTCTTCTCCTGTCTACTGCATTATGCGTACAACGACATAAACTATGGTGTGTTTCTCCATACAAGATCCTCTGGAAAACCATTTAATGTATCAAGACTGCGGGCAAAAACCAAGGTTAGGAAGCTACTCGTCAGGGAACTCCTGTATGCTGATGATGCAGCTATTCTGGCTGATACTGATATTCAGCTACAGTCCCTGGTTGACAAACAATCTGCTGCTTGCCAGAAGTTCGGCTTAAACATCAGTCAAAGCAAGACTAAGATACTTGTCCAAAACACAAACACTGCACTTCAAGTAAGCATTAATGGCCAACCACTAGAAATTGTTGATCACTTTTGTAACCTTGGCTCCATCATATCCAACAACACTCTACTGGATAAAGACATAAACAACAGGATAGCCAAGGCAATGGACACCATGTCACGGTTGCAGAAAAAAGTCTGGGACAACATATTGCTGACTAGCAGTACTAAAGCCCTAGTCTACCAAACCTGTGTGTTGAGCACCTTGCTGTACGGAAGTGAAACATGGTCAACCTACTCATGGCAGGAAAAAAAAGCTGAATGTTTTCCACCTCCGATGCCTAAGGCGGATCTTTAAAATAAGGTGGCAAGGTAAGAAAACCAATGAGGATGTGCTACAAAGAGCAGAGTGCCAGGACATCCGCTCTGTTATCAGCAGCAGACGCCTTGGCTGTCTTGGCCACGTTCGTAGAATGCCAGTAGGTCGACTTCCGCAGGGCATCCTGTATGGCGATCTAATAGAAGGCAGGAGAGCCGCTGGTCGCCCACTTTTACGTTATACGGATGTATGCAAACGCGACATGAAGCTCTTCAAAATCGACACTGGCATCTGGGAAGAGGTGGCACAGGACAGATCCACATGGAGAGAGAGCATAAAGGAAGGGTCACAGATTGCAGATGTCATACACAACAGAAGCAGAAAGAAGGGTGAAAATGCAACGGTGCCTGGTGATTATATATGCCCAACCTGCGATCGCAGCTGTGTATCGAGGATTGGCATCTTTAGTCACACAAGAAGTTGCAAAGAGAAAAGATCGTCTCTCGAGACGTAAAATGCCACAGACAGAATCTTAAAATACTAGACATAGGCCAAAGTTATGATCAGTAATAGTAGACCTTTTGGTACCGGGTAATGGTATACTAGATCTATGCTGATCGCATCCACTTCACTTCTGAATGTGATACCCTACTGCTGCGTACATAATAAATAAATCTGCACCCCTTAAGCTGTCAGAAGATAAGCTATTGCCTTAATAATTACAATTTTGTAGAAATTATTAATACATTTTAAATATAGACTTGAACAACTGAAATCGATCCACAATCTATTAAGGTTCATTATCAGCTCCAAGAGCATTTAGCGTGCTGACATAACGAAAGTTTATAGCAAACATTGACGTCATCAACAGACCAGATTTTGGCGAGAATTAATAGATGAATTTGAATCTTTAAGGCCTATTCTACCAATTACATACAAGTAGCACATATTAAAGACTTTGCAATTATCATCTTCAATAAGTCACATATACAAGTTACAGACACACACACACACAAGCATAACAGTTTGTAGGGCTATTTAATAAGTCATTACCATTCATTAAGATTTAATTTTGTCACATCTGTTCAATTGTGATTGACACAAGCTTCATTAAAAAAAATCGCTATTATGGCGAGGACGGACTTAAACGTGACATCTAGTGATTGTGGTCCATTCTACATTAAAGTTATTATTTTTTTATTTTTTTAAAGTGTTGAGCGGTTTGGACTTAGCTATTTATCAGTTTATGTGTACTTGTGGCGACTAGCTGGCTTCCTGGGGGTGGCGTTTGCGCGCTAGACTGTTATTCGGACTTCTCAATTGTCTTCGCTACCTTCCTCTGTCGTCCTGCGGGAGGTTTGGATTTGGGAATAGATTATATTCAACTTTAAAGGAACATCGCTTAACTAAAGTATTTTGCCATCACCTTAATAGCGAACATTTTTTTTAATGAAGCTTGTGTTAATCACAATGTAAAACATTTTACAAAACATTTTGTTACTTGTGTTTTGCTTAATTGTCACCTTAAATGACAGACGTACATGTCACTCAAACAAGAATTTATTAAAAATAAAAGTAAAGTTTCCCTTTTAGGTCAGATGATTCTATTGCCATTAGAGCTGGGTGGACTCAGAGGCGCCCCCAAAGATCCCGAAATAAAAAAATCTCAGTTTTCACCAGGATTCGAACCCGTGACTCCATAATTTTAGTAATTGAATATACTTTCAAGAGCCAGACACATCTCTCCAACAGTAAAACACTTAACAAGATAGAGCCTGCAGCCTGCATGATACTGAAAAAAATAATAAGTACAATGTAAGAGAAATGACTTTTTAAGCATCTGTCTTAATCGATTTTATTTTGTAAGTCTCATAATTGTCTTAAGTGTCGTAATACTCTACGAGTAGGTCTTCTGTAAACAAGTCTAAATAAGGCCAACTCTTTAGATACTTGTGACTTATCAAGTAACAATTACTTTGAATAACTAAATATTTACTAGCTATTGTTACCGGCTTTGCTTGGGTGCTTTCGTTCTGTTTATGCTTTGTGACAATAAAAGGCCTCTATGCTGGAAAGTCTATGACAAGAGGACTAATTGAACAAAATTCAGTAATCCCTCTTGTTGTAGGACAACTTTATATTGACATAAGCCTTGCAATTATCATGGAATCCCCAAAATGATTAAATTATAACATAATCATACTAACCATTCGAGTTTTTTTTTTCAAGATTTTTTTGCAAATCAAATAAGAACATGAAACTAGAATGTTATATAGCCTTGGTTAGGTCAATATAATAGAATATGCATTTTCTGTTTGGAATCTCTCAATTCAAGAAAACATTAAGAAACTAGAACATATGCAAAATAGAGTCGTGAGATTTATAAGGAATCGCTTTTGATAAGGCAGTTTTTGTTCCAGGGTTTCGGTTAAATCGTTCCACCATTCCGTCTAGTTGAAGCTAGAGAGTTGTACTGTGAGCCTTTTTAAGGTCGAATATCTTGCAACTCCCTTGGAAAACTCTGGCTTTATAGTTCCAGACCTGTTCGACATGTAAATAAATTGGTGTTTTCTGCAAATCTTTCCGCCACCATGGTAGTTTCTTAATTACGCTTTTGGCCATATTATAAAATATTCGATCACTACCAAGGTACACTTATTTCCGTGTTTTATGACAATGACCTGGCTATGACGATCTCGATTCTTTTAAAGAGATACTGACAATGTATTACTGGCTTATGCCTTCTTTTTTGTGTGGTCACTTTGCTGATGACAAAGGTCACACCTTCGGCACATGGAAGGACTCACTTCTCCCGTAGGCAAGAAACTGGGCAGTTCGGCGTAATGCCTCGTAGCTACCATACATGTCGAGTCACTGCTCAGACACGCCCCCCCTTTAGCTCTCGGAGCTTGGGACACTTGTACAAGATATGCGACACGGTTTCGACGCTCCCTCCACAGTGACGGCATCAGAGGTCGTAATTCGGAACTTTTACCTTTACCTATCCCTTAGTCTGCTGAACCGTTGGGGCATCACACAGGATTCGTCGACCGTCCTTCTCCATTCCTCTCTGTCGTTTGCCTTAGTTAGGACCTCATTCAATGGTATGCCCGTCAATTTTCTAATGTTGTTCTCCCATCGCTTTCTCTGTCTTCCTATTCTTCTATTTCCTGGTACTGTTCCCAGAAGGAAGGTTTTAGCGAGTCCCAAAGATCTTGTAATATGGCCATAGATTTTTAGCTTGCGTTTTTTTTTACGATAGCAGGTCATCATGGGGTCCAATCGCGGCAGTAACCCTTTCTCTAATCTTTTGGTATGCGTACTTTGAATGTGACACCTATGATCCTTCTGTAGCATCTCAATTCCATTGTTAGGATCCTTCTCTCTAGCTCTGCAGTCAGCGTCCAAGATTTACAAGCATATAAAAATGTCGACGGAACAGGGCAAAGTATGCCCCATCAGGTTAATATTCCATCTTGCGCTTTGCTTGTTCTGACCTCCTCGACCGCCACCATGGATCGTTGCGATCTGGGTGACGCACATGCTTCCAGACACCAAGGGCTCTGTCCGATTCCTCCCAAGACTTTAACCACTTCCCATAATAAGTCCTCGGATTTCTGACGTAGCTTGTAAAAACGTGCTTGGTGCTTCCAGGTGAATACACGTCTGACGCCTATTGCTCCTAAAGCCGCAATGTTAGGGCGACCACTGCATGAAAACAACAGCGCCAATGTCTCGAAAAATGTTATCTGCGGTGCCGACTGACTCTTCTATTACGGGCGACTCATAGCTAGGAGACTGGAGCGAGAGCCGGTTACCAGCACAACCGTAGTCGCACTGGTTTCTTTCTGAATCATTCAGGCTCAAATAGTCTCGAATGCCCAAGTTATCCCTGTTAGTTCGGCGTCCATGGAGGATGCAGCGAAACAGCATGGTCCAGAGAGCAGGTCTGGTTCTGGCCGGTCTAAATAGACTATAAGGGCTCCATACCCAGATCTATCAGGGTCCCTCACAACCGACCCATCGGCATAACAAAAAATGGCATCTGATTGTTAGGATTTAAGCGTAGCTGATGTCAAATTTTGGAGTATGGGCAGGTGTTTATCGCCTCTTGGTGGCTCCCTCCTGCCCTATAAAGGACAGGCTAACTTGTGGGGGTGGCGATTTCCTCCACGGAGGGCAAGTACTTATCCTTTTAATGGGATTTCGGTTATTGTTGATACCAGCTAATTTACTCAAATTGGTCGCAATATGAAGGAACGAGCGTATTTTGATGCCTTTCCTCTCTCTCCACTAATATTGTGGTTGGTAGCTTAGACTCCCCCCTTTTATAGCGTTCATAATCCGTTAGTACCACCGGTACTGAAACCAGTAAAAACTGAGTTTAGCTGACATCGAGATGGGACACACTGAAGACATTTTGCATCTCTTGCAGTACCGCAGACTCCCTAAACGTAAAAACAGCCGGATGTCTCTCTTTCTCTCACACTCACTCTCTCTCTCTGTCTCTCTGCCTCTCTGTCTCTCTTTCTCTCATATCCTTGTTCCATATCATGCAAGAGGTGACTTTCTGCAGTATGTTGTCTACCGTCAGCTATTCTTCGGCCGACCCTTTCTTCATGCTTTCTTTACTGTACCTAGAACAGCGGTTCTCAACCTTTTAAGCTCGGCGACCCTTTTATATTCCCCCACTCTGCCGCGACCCCCCCCCCCCCAAATAAAAAAACACACACATAGCAATAGAAGCGTAGACAATAACAATCCCTATTTTCGATTGTCTTAGTCGACCCCTGTGAAATCGTCAATCGACCCCCAAGGGGGTCGCGACCCACAGGTTGAGAACCCCTGACCTAGAAGAATGACTTATGACTGCACCAGCTCAGCTATCGTCTCTTGACAGTACTGAGGACGTCCTCCTTTTTCCAGATTGAATTTTTACTTGTAAAAGTACTAACAACTCATTCATTTACTTTTATCTCGGTATCTGATACCAAGCGTTTTTCTCTAGCATTTATTTAAAGGCTAGAATTCTTAATTAAGCCCACATCGTTCAGTGTAGGTAGGAGTACAGTGTTCACTAACGAATACAGTTTAAATTTTACTTAGTTTACATAAAAAATGAAACTAAAAAAAAACATTTTAGAAATTCCTTTTTAAAAAGACCATACCTTCATTACAAAGCTTAAAAAAATTACTTGAAAAAAATTGGTCCAAACCATGTATCGAACTTACGATTTTGACTCCATCAGATGCATTAAACTATGCTTTAACATTTAAGCCACAGGGACTTTGTACTTCTTGTTTGTTTTTTTTAATAATCCATAATAAATTAGAAGTAATTATAATTACTCAGATTATTATTATCAACAGTATGAATTGAGGTCAACATTTGCGACAGATGTGTCATGGCCACCTTGGCTCAAAACGAGGCTATGGTAAAAAGATGAATAAGGCGCCTTCATGTTTCAGTATCCTAGTAGAACAAGTTGCTAACAGAATTGTAATACCATGTTTAGAAACTATTGTCTCGCAAAGATCAATGAGCCGTAAAATAACAAAACATATCGTAGAGGGATCAGACAGTTTCTTTTTTTGCTGTAGTATATTTTCATTCGCTTTCACTGTATTTGGGGACGCGGTGGCTGAGTGGTAGAGCGCTTGACTTCCGAACCGAGGTTTCCGGGTTCGAATCTTGGTGAAGACTGAGATTTTGAATTTTCTGGATTTTAGCGCGCCTCTATTTCCGCCCAGCTCTAATTAGTTGACATTAGTTGGGGTCCCGAGAAACAAATGACCTTTACATCATCCGCCCCATAGATCGCAAGGTCTGAAAGGGAAACTTTTATCGCTTTATCTATATGTATATCGTGAAAATATTTTTTAACCACTACACTTTTGTATTTGGGAAGGGGAGTGTAATTGCTTGTTTTGCGTGTACGCTACATTAACTGTAGCTTAGAGTCTTTACTTTCTTAAACCTCCTAGTAAAAATATGTCCGAGTTTGTTATTTCATGATCTATACAAATTATGTACTTCTTTACTATAAATATTTTTTAAATTAAAGTTCCCCTTTCACCGAACATGTGTTTGTATAAGTAGAAAATCAAATAATATTAAAGAATGCGAATTAAAACTTATTACCAATTTATTTTAACAGAATAACAGAATATAATAAATCAGAATTGCTTACAACGCTTACCCCCTTCAAAGTCCTCGCGTACCACTTTGGCAAACACTGGCTTAGCCTTAGACGATTACAGTAGGGTAGACTTTATTGAAGTATATCTCTTTTAACTAAATTAGTCGTCGACCATAGGAATGCGGGTGTTAGCATTCCAGCGATCCTTCAAGGGAGCAAAAAAAAAGTATCTAGTGTAATTTTTTTTTTCGTTCACAGTTGTGGAAAGTCTAAGAGTTTTCAAAGTTCTAATTAAAAAATATGTATTATTACGATAGGTGTAGAGAAGATAAAAGGTAAAATATTCGAGTACGTTTTGTTGGGATTTTCAATAAAAACCACCCACAAACCAAAATGTTTGCTCAAGTCAAGTTTATGGGGAATCGGAAAGGAGATTACAAGATTTCAATGCTATTCAAAAAGATTTTGAGATTTTATTCATGTCTTTTAGTGTGGATGTAGAAATAGTGAAACTTGACTTGAAATTTTTAATGTTTGTCCCGCTACTCAATACGTTCGCTCCTCACTAAAATGTGTACTCACAAGTAAAGTAGCAATTATACATAAAACACTGAGCCATAATCTTCATATACAAAAACAAAATTTAATAAAATACTCAGAAAAACACATTCCTCGTCCCATAAACTAGGACAAATTTGTACAAATACTCCTTCTTCCCTAGTGCTTTTAGAGCACGGAATGAGTTTGCTGAGCCAGTAGAAAACAAGTGACTCGGCAGGATTTAAGTCATTGGTTAAAAGGCATGACTAGATGCATAACGCGTAGGACGTAATCATCTTTTTGAAGTATCGTCTATATTATATAAGATAAGATAAGATATAAGATAAGATAAGATAGACTCCTACTTGGTTAAAACAAATGTTCTCTTATACCAGCCTTGACGCTATAATTAAGAAGCAAGTTGGCGATGAGTAATCCAATGTATTCAGTAGCCTAGACAGTTGGCTGACTCGAACTAAACAAAACGTGCCGTATATATGAATGCAAATTAATTGCACATTCAACAGGCAGAGACTTGCTTGTAAAGAGAAAAATGTTGGACTGGGTAATGAGTGAAAAATTATAATACCAATTATATAACAATATATATACTGTTTAAAAGGGGAAAACGGGGGGAGAGCGTAGGTTGAATATCATGCACCCATTCTCAGTTCTAATGTGAGAGAGCCAGGTGTGGTAAAGAAATATGACATCTTTCACCTGTTTTACCTTCCAACCTCCATTTCTGTATTTGCAAACAATTGTAACATCTGTTTGCTCTAGTCCTACTTCGTTTATCTCATGTTTTGATTGAAGAGAATCGGAACAAAACTGTACTTGAGAGTATTACTACTTGTAGCACTTAAGTTAGATTCGCTTAAGTGTCGGTGTGTAGGCTATGGTATTCTAGCACCAATGTTATCAGATGCACATTTTTTGAACGCAATTTTCTAGTTGCCTTGCATTTATGCTTATGGAGTTTTTTTGTTGTTATGTTGCTGATGTAATATTTCTTTCGTCTGTGTACGCTGTTTAGGGTGAGTATTTAAGGCATTACTGCATTTCGCAGTTGTGTCGCTGCCATAGCGTATTAGACTAGATCTTTTAATTTGTCTTTGCATATGTCTTTACAGGGAGTTAGTTATGGGATTATCAAGTCTACACTAGAGACTGGAATCGGCAGCGGGCCAGTGTTATGTGTACTAAGGTGTTGCGTTGTGAGATACCAAGGTGAAGAATGATTGTTTAAGTAATATAGCCACAATATTATGTTTTAAACTCAATGATATTACTCCATCAGTTTGTCATTATAGCTTACATTCATTTCATTAAACTATTACATTGTTAACAGGGAGTCAATTATTTATTGTAAGCACGAAGGTGCTTAATAAATGTTAAGGGTCCGAGCAAACAAGCTAGGGCTTTAACACAACCCTGACATTAAGTGCATTTCGTTTAATAAAGTTCGCGCTGAAACATTTTACATTTGAAAGACAGGAGCAAAAATTTACTTTTGATCAAATCTTTTAACTTTTAACTCATACTGTTCTCTTAGTCAAATAATAAAAAAAAAAAATATTTAAAATGCTTTTTAAATAACAAAGCATAAGTGTATCAATTAGTTTGGATCAGCCATATAATCCAATTTATAATAGACCTAGATTAACAATGTAAAAGCATTAAATAAATAAAATTCGACTCTTGTCTCAAACTTTCTTATGGCGACACTCTAACCACTCTGCTAGTGACGTTCTCATGAACATAGGGGAAAGTGTATTCATGTGTTTCTATAGTCTCGTCATATTTCATGTTTGTGTTCACTAAGAATCAGACGACGACATATAAAGGGTACTAATTTAGCTGATTGTTCAGTCAAGTAATAATAATAATAATTTAATTTATAGAGCGGTGTTCATTAACTAAACTTAGGTTCGTTGGAAAAGCAAGAAAAAGAATCGTTTTTTGTTCCACCTATGTAGTTTAAAAACAATAAATAAAATAATATTTGACCATATTAGGAATTTTCGGAGTTGTATAGCGCTTGGTTTTCGAATCCTGGTGAAGACTGGGATTTTTAATTTCGGAATCTTTAAAGCTTCTCTGAGTCTACCCAGCTCTAATGGGCACCTGAAAGTTGGTGAAAAGTAAAGGCGGTTGGTCGTTGTGCTGGTCACATGACACCCTCGTTAACCGTGGGCCACAGAAACAGATGACCTTTACATCATTCGCCCTATAGATCGCAAGGTCTGAAAGGGGAGCTTTACTTTCTTTACTGTAGTAGTAATTGATTTTACTCGACTGGCAGCTCATGTAATCTACTAGGTAGTGTCTAGTGCAGCGGTTCTCAACCTTTTAAGCTCGGCGATCCCTTTTCACAATCCCTAACTCTAGCGTGACCCCCCTTCCACACACACACATGCAGCAATAGAAGAATAGACAAAAACAATCCATTTTTTCATTGTCTTTGGCGACCCCTGGCAAATCGTCAATCGATCCCAAGTGGGTCGCGACCCACAGGTTGAGAACCGCTGGTCTAGTGCTTCATTATTATTTGTTTGTTTTCTAGTGGTATGCTCTCATGAAGGTCTGGAGTTCGAACCCACCTCCACCATATGCCATACGATTCATAGGGCATATGATGTAAAGGTCATCTGTGTACCTCCCTATCAAAGTGGTCCAGGACATACATTGCTTTGGGGTGTGATTGCATTAAATAAGCAGGGAAATAAAAGGAAAATTGTCTTCCAAACGAACTGTCCACTAGAATAGCCCTAGAGTCCTACGAATAAAGAACTAGTATGCATGTTAATTGAATCTGCTTTTAGGCTTTCGAGATATATTTTTAACATACTTTTTTTTAATCATAACTTGAGCAAGATAAATTTTATGCGATGACTCAGCCCTTGACGTGTGTGATGGAAGTGCTTCCCCCTCATCGGTCGTGTACCAGTAAATACTATTTCCACATCGGAACTTGCTTCCACATTTCTTTGCTGACAGGCAGCCTCAGGCAATCGACATAATCTCGTAATCAATTGACTTCCCAGAGGTCATTCATACTGAGCCTCACCAAGGCATGTCACAGTGACCCTCAGACTGTTGTCGATAAGATTTTTTTCCATACAACGCTTTTGCTTTGAGGGTAGCTAGAGATTTGCTGGCCCCGGGGGGAGGGGCTTACTTTCTTTAGGGGCCCCTGCATTTTGAAATTCGACCTCATGACATGAGATGGCGGAGTAATATTTCATGTAAAAACAAATTTTAAAATCTCATTTGGGGGTCCCCCTCAAGTGGGGGGATTTACAAATTTGGAATCCTCCCCACCCAACGTTAGTACGCGTTTGGTCCACACAAGCTGTTTAATCCTGACTTTGTCTAGAAGCCAGGGTACAGGGACAAGTGTAGCTTGTTGACATTCAGTCGTTGGTTTGTAGCACCCAACACCTAGTACAACTAAACCTGTTTAGACGTGTTTAATTCATAAGATAATTTTATAATTTCATTGGTCGACCGGTATGCTAAGAGGTTACCGATTGGTTGTGAATGATGCCAGATAAGCGATATGGTCGTCAGCGGTCTTGGATAAGATAGAAGACTCCAGAACGCCAGTGTGAAAAGACTTGATTTTGTAGAGATTTAGTTCAGAATATCAAAAAGTCTACTAAGTTGATTTCATTTTATATCAAGCTGATTTTGTATATATTGTAATAAAAGTTATTTATGATATTGGTCGCAAAAAAAAGTTATTAAAGTCATACCAATTTGCAGTAATTTAGCATTTTCTTCTTTCCCTCTCTTGTAGTCTTGACTCAAACTTGATGGAATAAAGATGGTTCTATCATCCTCCTACAACCTAAACTTATCTGTAAGGTCTAAAATTTAAAACATAGTAATCTGCCATCCTGGTCATTTTTTATTCATTAACTTTGCTATAACAAAACAAATCGTGTACAATGACAGGTATTAATAGTATATACAATGCAATAATCCTTAGCAAATAAACAAAAATAAACGCAAATTAATATAGTATAGAGATGATAATTAGGTTCTACGCATATTCATGTGTTGCATGTTAATGAAATCTGTCAAGTTTTTCTGGCTGATTCAGGCAACCCATTCCACTTGTATACATGTTTCCTAGCATATGAAAGAAAACTGAACAAAGAGTAAAGAGACAACAAAGAGTTTGTATAGACTTTATCAGTTGAATTACCCTCTTCAGACCTTGCGATCTATAAGGCAGATGATGTAAATGTCATCTGTTTCTGTAGCTCACTGTTAACGAGGATGTCTTGTGGCTAGCACAACGACCAACTGCCTTTACTTTTCCCAAACTATTGTCAGAGTTGGGTGGACTCACAGACGGCCTAAAATCCAAAAATTCAAAATCACAGTTTTCACCTGTATTCGAACCCGAAACCCTTGGTACAGAAGCCAAGCGCTTTACCACTCAGCCACCGCGCCTCCTGTTTTCCTCTGAATTTCCTCTATTCTTTCACGTTTACTCTTTTATATTTCTCTTTTCTTTTATTTGTTTTTATCTTTCTACTCGTCTCCCCTTCCCACTCCCACTGTCTTTCTCTCCTTATAATGATTATATTAGTATTTTTGTTTTCTTATTTTACTGTGTGTGTATAATGCGTCCTCTTCGAGGCCACTGCGTGGGCAGACTTTAATCGCGTAATCCACAAGACCACTTCAGGCAATAGCTTCTTCATCAATTCAGTTAGGAATCGATTAATGGAATAAGCTAAGATGTTCCTGCTTCCTTACCAAGTTACGGTTCCTGGCGTGCCCCATGAATGGGATAGGATGAATCAAACATAACTTACTAACTTTATAAAATGTCCGTGATTACTAAGCACAAGAATAGAAATAAATGGCTCATACTAACACATGTGAAAAATGAAGCTACCAGAAAGGGGTAGGGGGCGGGGGGATCTAATCATTGTCTGTCACAGGTAATATGGGTGCTAATGGGATCGATCAAACTTTCGATCAAATGCATCCATCACGAAATATGCAGGTAGCGTAGCGCTGTCGGTTGTAACCTGGTGACCTGGCAACCTTGGAACAGAAAGCGCGCTGCCACTTGTGTAACATTCTTCAAAAAGGGGCCTTCGATCGAAGTTTTATCATGGGCTCTATTACATAACCCTTTGATTTGCACGTCAACGCATTATTGACATTGGCTGATACCCACAACTTAGCGAAGGAGTCCGCCAGTGGCCAGGATTCTCAGACCAGATTCTAGTTCAGGTAACAAGCAAAAAAACAAACAAACTTACATTGAGTGAAATGGTACAGCTTAATTTTTAATCAATCGTGTAATTAATTTTTAGTACAACTTTAGCATTCTAGATCAACAATAATAAATTTGTGGATGGAAATATTTTTATAATTAACTGTTTTTAATTCGCTATGGTCCACTCATTTTTGTGGACCGGTTGGGGGTGGGGGTGGGAGATGGTATCTTGGAGAATATTTGCGTGCTGCCCCACTGAGGCATCCAAGTATTTAAAAAAACAGAAGCTTTATTTTCTAGTGTTCTTTTAAATATTTTAGCGATCGACCTAATTCTTTACACAAGACTACGCTCCTTTAAACTAAGTATATTTCAATGACTGTCCTGTCCATTCTTTGCTGTTTGGACCAGCTATATACGTTTCACCCCTCCCCTTGGCCTGTGACGGCAGGCGCGACCCTTGGTAACCCTAGCGACGGCAACATTCGTGACGGCTTTATTTATTGTCGGTGTGACGAGAGGTAGATTCTCGCATGGCATCAAGGGTAATGTATATTTAATTATACTTGTATGTCATTACCAGTTATCGATTATAAAATCGTCAGCATTAGTTCATACTGTACATCTGCATTTGTTTGACAGAGAAATAGTACAATGCAAATGACTAGACTACGTCTGGGACATCTTTAATATCGACAGCAAAGAACTATTACAAATGCTCTAAAAATTTACTTTACGGTGTAAAAAAAAAGTTACATACCAAAAACATTACATAAAAAAGTGCATCTAAAGACATAAAAAATTAAAATCAGTTTTTCAGGACATCAATAAGTGACTGGTCACGTGGTACGCGCTCTGGACTTTCATTTCGATGGCTTATATCCCCTACTTATTGTGAAAGGGCTGGAATTATCAATAATTCTTAATTTAAATCAAAATATATAAAAAAACAAACAAAAAATACACAGTTGGTCGTCAGTTGCTTGATTATCTGTTTGACCAAAATATTCCAGATTTTTTTAATAAACCTGTAGGCGGCTTTGCTAATCAATTTCCTGCTGTCTCTTTCGGAAGACTAAATGTGGCTCAACAAAAATGGCTGAGACGGACTTTGGGAGTCAGTTACACAGATCGGGTCCCTAACAAGGAAATCCTTTGCCGAACTGGGAGTCGAACAATTAGTGAGGTTGTAACAGGGCGTCGCATGAGGTTTGCGGGACTTGTTCTACGACAAAATGAACTACGCATACCAAGAGTTGCGATGACATGGAGGGCAATACGAGGAAAGCGGAAACAGGGGCGTCCTCGTATAACTTGCTTATGTAACGTAATCCGAGAGATGAAACTACTCTCCAAAACAAAATCATGACACAGCTTATATTAATAAAAAAAAAAAATATTCTTCGTTAATGAAATCCGAATGTGCATCATTTGTTTGACTCAACACCGAATGGATCTATCCAATAACGCGCTAGTTGGGGCATAAACAGCGTTTGTATTTGTAGGCCTAGCATACTTTTAAAATAATTGTTCATCGGTTTTACCTTTTACTAAAAAAATCAATTTTTTTTTCTTTTAGTTTTTTGGCATTTTTCTAAACTGAATGTAGTTTCCCTTTCAGACCTTGCGATCCATAGGGCAGATAATGTAAAGGTCATCTGTTTCTGTGCTCACGGTTAACAAGGTGGCCTTGTGGCCAGCACAACTACCTACTGCCTTTAGTTTTCCTTATCGAGTGCCAGGTACCCATTCGATCCCGAAATTAAAAAAAAAAACCTAGTCTTCATCAGGTTTCAAACCCGAGATCCCCGGTATCGGAAGCCAAGCGCTTTACCGCTCAGCCACAACGCCTCCCAACTGAATATAGGATTAACTAAATCAAAATCATATAAAAATAAATATTAAAGTGTTTTCTGAGAGTTCTTATACACATGAATTTGTGAATTAAAAAGAGGGTATCGTAATAGGCAGTACGTTTTTCTAGGCATAAGCTTGTCTTATTATAGCTAATACTTGCAAGTAACGAGTCTGACAGACTATACATAATAATAATAATACATTTAAAAACCGCATTTTGTAGCAGAAATATGGTGTAGACTGTAGAGAATGAGTGGTAACGCGCTGGGCTTTCGAACCGAGTTTAAATCTGAGTGAAAACTGGAATTTTTATACCGGAATTTTTACTCGTCCCCTGAATCCAGCCAACTCTTTAGTTGGGTAAAGTAATTGCAGCTGTCCTTTGTGGTGATCACATGAGACCCTCACTGAACAATAGAAATAGATGACATTTTCTATATCCTATGGATCGCAAGGTAGGAAAAGGGTATTTAATTTTTATACAAAGCTTATGTCAACTTTGATCACGTCTGTCTGTCTGGAAACAGTTTGTACGCGTTATTACTTCCACACCCAAACTTTGCACAATTATTTACTGGCATACACAAGACATAAATGAATGAAAAAGAGCCGTATATTCAATTATTTACTGGTCATTAATTATTTTATTTGATACCAACAAGGGAAATAGATTCTTCAATATTCACAGATACGTCTAGATATGTAGGGTTTTATTTATAAAGCACATTAACAAACATAACGTTGGCTTGTAGCGCTGTGATAACATAACAAACATAACTTTGGCTTGTAGCACTGTGATAACATAACAAACATAACTTTGACTTATAGCGCTGTGATAACATAACAAACATAACTTTGGCTTGTAGCGCTGTGATAACATAACAAACATAACTTTGGCTTGTAGCGCTGTGATAACATAACAAACATAACTTTGGCTTGTGGCGCTGTGATAACATAACAAACATAACTTTGGCTTGTAGCACTGTGATAACATAACAAACATAACTTTGACTTATAGCGCTGTGATAACATAACAAACATAACTTTGGCTTGTAGCGCTGTGATAACATAACAAACATAACTTTGGCTTGTAGCGCTGTGATAACATAACAAACATAACTTGTTTGGGTACGGTATGTGCTGCTTAACTAATGGTCATCCATTATTTAATTAGGTTAATGGTGAATATTTCGGTGTGGATAAAATGAATATGTCAGGACACATAATAGAGCTAGTGTACATACTCTGGCGTAGCATATGTTTATAATTTGATTATTATATAAAAGAAGAGTATTCAACTAAATATATATTGCAAAGCATGATACTTTTTCTTTCTGTATAATTTGTTATAACTACAATCGTCTTTATCAATCCCAGTACTTTATATGTACTTTATATCCTTGATCATTCATAGCAATTAAACATCCACTTTGTACACATCAATTTACTGTACTTAACGACTCAACAATACTGTTCTCTATAATGAATTTTTTCTAGTTATGCTATCTCCCCTGCGTTGTGGCCTTTTAACTATTCTTCATTATCTTCCCTTGTCCTACGCTCATGTATTTCCAATTATCTGCCCTTAGCCCACACTGGTCTTCCGTACCACGTACCTCAACTTCGCACGATTGTCCAGTATACCCCAGTCTTCTTTATATCTTTTGTTGTTATGTTTGAAATAGGGCCTATCATTTGTACTGTTCTAGTCACTGGTCTCGTAGATCGTCTGCTACGGCTAACGCCTTAAGCTCCTCGAGTCCTGCAGTAGTGCGATAGGGATTCCTGGGCTAACTGGTGGATGGGCATTGCCCTAGAAAAACGCGACATTGTGTCTTTAGTCACGGCACATTTATCCCTAGGGATAACTATTGAGAAGTTTGTTATTTAACCATCAGATGTGTAGGTGGTTTGGTGATCGATCTGATTTCATTGAATCTGTTGGTGGAATGTAAAGAGAATAGTAGAAAATAAATAGAAAATAAGTAGAAAATAGGTTTCGTTATAACTGTAGGTTTATAAGAAAAACTAGAAAATAGGTATTATTATACCTGTAGGTATATAAGACAATACTAGAAAATAGGTATTATTATACCTGTAGGTTTATAAGACAATACTAGAAAATAGGTTTCTTTATACCTGTGGGCTTATAAGAAAATACTAGAAAATAGGTTTCTTTATACCTGTGGGCTTATAAGAAAATACTAGAAAATAGGTTTCATTAAAATTGTAGGCGGATAAGTCAGTACTAAGGTCATAAAAAAAAGTACACAAACACTCGTTTGTTTGACAAGAAGGTGAAGGAAGACCAATTTCAAATACCCAAACGCTGTACTGTCTAAATTTCTTCTAGTGAAAGTTACAAAGAGAAAACATTAAGTTATTTAAATAAAGTTATGTAATTAAATATAACTTTTTTTTTTCAAGCAGAAGGATACAAATTTAAAGAATTTATCAATATTTCTATTATTTTTATGTCAAAATTAAAGTTACGACCTGCTGAAATGAGATTCATTATTATAGACCCCAGTGCACATCTCATAAACCCACAATTCACTAATTCCCTTTCGTTGACTCCTTGGAAGTCTTCGTAGACCATGGAAGACTTCATAGACCACATTGGGAATCCCTGATCTAGACTAACAATAAAAAAGCATTTATAAAAATAAATATTGGAAACGAAATGAATTCGAACTCATGACTTAAGACATTGAAGGCTTCTCAAGCCAACACGATAACCACTCTGCAAGTGTAATGCTTATGAATATGGAAGATTGTATAGTTATTAATGGTTTCTATAGTCTCGTCCTATTTTTCAGGTCTCTGTTCACTAAGATTCAGACGACGACCTATAAAGGGGACTAATTCAGCTTGTACCACCACATCAGTCAATTACAGTTTCTTTCTCTTGCTCGAGATACCAATCTAAATAATTTATTACCAATGGTTAATTAAGTAATTGGTTAATTAATTTTTTAAATTAATTCTTGTGTTATCAGTTAAAAGAAATAATTATGCAAAATTGCACATTGTACCGAGATAGGGGTGGGAGAGATAACGTACAACTTTTTACCAGAAAGACAGACAGACAGACAGAGTGAGTTGATATAATCTTTGTAAAAAAAAGTCTAAGTAGAGTTTTGTCAATTTTAAATTTTCGAGTGAAGTCCAGTGAAGTCTAACTAACGGCCCCAGGTCATGTCCAGCTTTTGACGCGGTGTTGACTTCTCGAAACATCTGTCCTCAGTGAATACACGAAGATGCATAGGTTCGGTTTTGTAGGCCTCAAAGATTATTATAATTATAATTATTATTATTTTAGTTGCGAGCCGTGACTTAGGAATTGATAGGCCTTCCCACGACGAAAAGGTTTCAGTACCATTGACCTGATGAGATTTTTTTTGTGTGTGTCATTTTATTTTTTAAAACTCCTTCCTTACGTTTTTTAAAAATAATTGAATAGTTAAAGGCCTTGGCCTCCGAACCTAAGGGTATTGAGTCCGACACCCTGTAATAACTTCAGAATTTCTTAGGACGCCTACGTGCTCAACCAATTCTAATTGGTACCTGTTATATTTTTAGGTAGAAAAGCTGATTGGTCTTTCTGCTGGCCCAATCACACCCTCGTAAACCGCCTGCCGCGACAACAAATTTCCCTATTGATCTCAGAGTCAGAAAGGGAACCATTTTATTTACATTACCAGTGTGAGTCTGATTGAATTTAACACTGTGTCCAAATATTCATGTGAATCAGGGTGATGATATCCGTAAAATTGACCGAGTCCTAGGCATCTCTCCCATAACTGTACAATGACGATTTTTTTATTCTTTACAAATTATTACGACCTTTACATTCTCACCATCTTGAGTTCACAAATTGCAAATGTTTTCAAAAGGAAAAAGAATCGTTTTTTTTTATTAACTGGTATCGTATAAAAGGGGAAAATACTCATAATTAATTAATATTGCCTACTCGATTACTTTTCTACGACGCGTTGAGCTCCCTTGAGCGCGTGCTCCTGACTACGAATCACCTGATTATCGTTTTCGCCGCCAAATTTGACTCCTTTCGTAACGTCTTCCAGCCAGTGATACTTTAGCGTCGAATACATAATCAACTTCGGGTAATATTGTCACACGTTCAGACTGTGACATAAATCGCCTTGTCAGAGTATCTGATTCTCAAGGTTGTAGTAGTGATGGTAATAAGTTCTCTGGAAACACACGATCTGTTTCTCTCTGTGCTCTACGCTTTCACGTTTTTGCGCTTAGTTCATGATTCACTGATTCGCATATGAGATTCCCTTTTCAGACCTTGCGATCAATACCGCAGAGATGATTTTAATGGTGGCTGAGTGGTAAAGCGCTTAGGGCTTCCCTAGCTAGATGTCCCGGGTTTTATTTATGGTGTAGACTGGAATGTTTAATTTCGACATCTTTAGGTTCTTTTTAACTATAATGGGTATCCGACATTAGTTGGGGAAACATAAAGGCTGTTCATCATTGTGATGGCCACATGACACCCTCATCAATCAGCAAGCCACCCTAAACATAGCGATTAAAAAGCAACATAAGGCCTTTTTTTTTTTTTTCTTTCATAAAGATATAAAGCTTGCATACAGTTTTTGATACATTATTAAAAAAAATAACATTATGATTTTAAGAACAGATAGGCCTTTAATTGGAGGTCCATCATACGATATACATTTTATGGGTCGAACTGTATAAAAATATATATTCAGACAAAATTATCTTTTTTTTTTTCGTTTGTCGTAGTATATATATTCAATTAATAGAAAAAAAAATAAAATAAAATGCTCTCGGTTAGAACTGAACCTAGTACTTTAACCTCTAAAAGCAAAAATCTTACGGAAATGCCAAACTGCCGATATAAATATGCTGGGTGGCTGTTATTACTATATACGACTTAAATTTGCTTTTCGAAAGTTAAATCGAAAAAAAGTTTTCTGAATAATTTTACAAATATTTCTTGAAACTTTTGAAATTTATTTGAATTAAAACAAGGTAAAAAAGTGTCCAAAACATATGTAACTAAAGTCTATCGTAAACAGCCCACCAAAACAACAAACTAAACGGGCAAATCAAAAGAGGCTATTAAGATGGGATTGGTATAGCCTAGAAGAGATCAAATGGATGCAGGGGAGGCTGACGAACGAGATAGTTAGAGGTTTCTTTAAAATTAACGGCGCCTTATTCAATAGTTGAAGCGTTTATCTTGATATCCTGTTAGAAAATAATACGTTAAGATTTTAAACCAAGTCCCAGAAATAAGTTTTAGACATCCAGAATTGTTGAGCCAGCAGGCAGCAGTCGTGTGTTTTTTCGTCTCTCATTTTGGAGGATTTTTGTGTTGCCATTTTCTAGAGCTAAGTGATCTTTCCTATACCATTAGATTTGTGTAGATTTCGTCTATAGGTTGGTGTATTTAGTTCGATAGATTTAAGTCACGTTAATTCAATTTAATTAGTTTTTGTATTCATTTACTATCCTTTAGTTTAACAAGCATATATATAAACAGTGGCAGAGTGATACTCATAGCCCGAGGGATTGATGTGCTTGGTAAAACCGTGTACCGTGGCCACTACATAGCAGTCGCAGCGCAAACCTGTGTGTCATCAGTCCTAGTGTGTCAAATCGCCGTACTGGAGTCATGGACGCTAATCTACTACGTCGCATAGGACGCACATGTGTGTTACTCAAATCACGACTAGATAGCGAGGTTTTCCGAAATATTCGTCGACTTGGCATCGGGCATAAACTGCCGACAGTTCGTGGGTCTAGGGCTGGGCGTCTTATTCTCCTATGGTATAACCCATCGCAATTCAACTCAATAAATACATGTCACTTAGTTTCCAGGACTCTTAACTGTGTTGTTAACCCCACCCCTACCTCTGTCATTTCTTCTACGACAGAATTCAGCAGTTCCCTACTAAACTGTTTTATTAACCACCCCACCCCTATTGCTCCTCACACAACAGAGGTCAGATGTCCCCATCAAAAACCTATGATTCGTGATATTACTCCTCGGTGTCTTCAAAATGTGCTAGCCTCTGGTGACGATATCCTCCAGTCTGCTTAAAATAATGCACCTAAACGCCCAGGTATGCAGTAACAAAGCTCTTGAGCTTGCAGACACCATCACTGATGATAGCTACGACATCGTTTTCCTTAGTGAGACATGGTTTAAAGAAGTTGGTGATGAGCCAAGAACCACTGAGCTAACGCCACCAGGCTTTATTTTAAAGAGTCTCCCTCGAAAAACAGGTAGCGGAAGGGGTCTAGCAATACTGTACAGAGATAGTCTAGCCAAGTATGTAACAATAAGACCTGACAGCTCAACGTACACCACCTTTGAGATGTGCGAGTTTCGCAACTTAGACCAACTGATAAATGTTCCGACACACGTCAGAGGCCATACTCTTGACTGGATTGTTACAAATGCAAGTGAGCTTATAGCCAAATTCAATATCTCGGACCGCGGCTTGTCAGATCATTTTCTTGTACACTTTGAAATGCGCCTATCAAAAGCTAAAAAAGCCAAAGAAAAACGTGACTTCCCGTAAACTCAAAGCCATAGATATTGCCTCCTTCAAAATGGACGTGATCTCTTTGCTGTTGCAACAGAGCAACACAGACGTTGTCAGCAATTACAATTCTTGCCTGAAAAAGTTGCCGGACAGCCATGCACCTCTTGTCACTCGTACTGTCTCAGTTAGGCAATCTGCACCCTGGTTGACGGAAGACATAAAGACTGCCAAACTTATTCGCCGACGTGCCGAACGTACATTTCAAAAGACAGGTCTGACGATACATCGACAAATATACATACTAGAAAAAAACATGGTTAACCGTATGATTAGAGACGCAAAAGCTAGTCATATTCGACAAAAAATCGAAACTTCTGGTTCTTCAAAGGAGCTATTTAGGATTACCGCTGAAATGTTAGGGGGAGCAAATAACGAGCGTTTGCCGTCATCTATCCCAGTATCTGAACTTCCTGATTCCTTCAATAGATTCTTCATTGGGAAGATTGAGCAGATAAGATCCCTCTCATCACAGCTTGACCACTCTCCAATTTTTCAAAATACTCCTTTTTGCGAGTTTCAGCGTGTAACTGAAGATTATGTCAAAAGTACTATTTTAAAGATGCCAAATAAGTCATGTGACCTTGATCCCATTCCAACTTCCTTGCTCCTTGAATGTTTAGATGAGCTTGTACCCACAATTACTAACATTATGAACTCTTCACTGACTTCAGGCATTGCACCAAAGCAATTTAAGCATGCACTTGTCAGGCCCTAATTAAAGAAATCCAGTCTTGACCCGGAATGTCTAAAAAACTATCGCCCGGTATCAAATCTTCCCTTCCTGTCAAAGCTTCTGGAGCGCACCGTGTTAGCGCAAATTCTTTCTCATCTTCAACAGTACTGTCTCTTGGAAGAATTTCAGTCTGCATATAGGAAGTGCCGTAGCACAGAGACAGCAGTGGTCAGGGTACTAAACGACTTACTTCACAATTCCGACAAAGGCCACATATCAATTCTTTCCATGCTGGACTTGTCCGCAGCCTTTGATACGCTAGACCATGAAATTATGATGGCCAGATTCTCTGCAACTTTTGGTTTAGCAGGAGTCGTCCTAAAGTGGCTTGGATCCTACCTGACGGAACGCACCCAAAGTGTCGTTGTTAGCGGGACGGAATCAACAAGCTTACTTTTGAAGTACGGAGTACCCCAAGGATAAGTTCTAGGCCCAGTACTGTTCACTATGTACACATATCCACTCAGCGGTGTCATACGGCCAACCGGCATCTTGTACCATTTCTTTGCCGATGACTCACAGTTAAACGATTCATCAGTACCCTCAGAAGTGTCGCATCTGGCAGAGAAAATCAGTAGTACAGTTGCAAGGGTAAGCGATTGGATGGTTGAAAATAAACTCAAGATGAACGAAGACAAGACAGAAATAATTAAGATTGGCACTAGGAACAATGTCTCAAAAGTTGAAAGCACAGATTCTCTCTTTATCACGAACTGCCATGTTCCTTTTGTCCATTTAGTGCGGAATCTTGGAGTTTTCTTCGATCAACGCTATCTTTCGACCCACACATCAGTCAGCTCTGCAAAGGTCTTTATCTGCAGCTGCGCAGATTAGGCCAGATCCGACCATATTTAACAACGGAGTCAACAAAAACGCTAGCTGTGGCATTCATACTCTCCCGCCTTGACTACTGCAACGCCATGCTAGCAGGTATACCTGATGACAAAATAGCCAAGCTGCAACGTATACAGAACAACACGCCGCTCGAATAGTCCTTAAAAAAACTAGACAAGATTCTGCTACTACGCTCTTGCGCAAGCTCCATTGGCTTCCCGTGAAAGCGAAAATCGATTACAAGGTCGCCACACTTTGTCATCAGTGTATATATAACAATGAGTTGCCCTTGTACCTTAGCGAACTGATGACTCTATATGTTCCCCAGAGAGCCCTGCGCTCAATGGACTCAACGCTTTTAGTAGTGCCACGTTTCTCCCTCAAAAGCTACGGTCTGCGGGCTTTTTCAGTTCATGGACCAAAGGTTTGTAACTCATTCTCCATTGATCTCAGACAGACAACATGCTACACCACTTTTAAGAAGAACATTAAAACCTATCTGTTTAAAACATTTTTAGATTAACTGTCATTTTAGCTGTCGTGGTTGTGTTTGTAATGTTGTTACAGCGCCTTGAGCCTACAGTTTGTTTGTTAACAGCGCTTTACAAATACAATTATTATTATTATTATTATTATATTTCATAAAGCCGCAGAAGCGGAGCAAGGCGAAGGCGACGTGGGCAATCGCATCACGCACAGACATCGAGAGTACCAATAGCAATGCAGGCTAGGTCAAGGCATTCAACAAGAAATGGTTGCGACACATAATACGTACCAAGTGGCCAAAACATATCTTACTAACGTCAATAGTAAACAGTTCACCAAAAAAAACAATAACAATTGAAGAGGCAAATCAACAGAGTCAATTGGGCTTGGATTGGTATGACTATGCAAAGATCACTGGAAAATATTGCAAATCATTCTCTAAACTACAACCCGCAGGGAAAGATTTAGGCTGTGAAATCAATGGAGGAGATCAACTAATCAAAAGGCAAAGATGACAGGATATACATGGACCCAAGTACAATTGTCCAGAACAATGTACATTGACAAAGTACTGAAAAAAATTATACGGAGGAACAAGGTACTCTCGATCATTGTAATTCGCTTTTACACAAATGGTCAGTTTACATTTAATCATATGTATGATAATTATAAAGAGACAAATGCTGAGCTGGTTTTGGTTACATTGTTAGAAACGTCTTACTGTCAAAATCACCATTAAAGATGAAGAATGTATGAAATTGCAAAGATAGCTAGATGAACGACTTAAAATAGTGAAATGACCAATTTTTTAGACAAAATTATCAATTTATTCGGTTATCGTGGTATATATTTTCATTTAGTACACAAAAGAAAAGAAAAAGTAAAAAAAAAAATTGCTGTCAGTGAGATTAGAACCCAGTACGTTAAGATCTAAAAAGCCAAAAACTATATGATATTGCCACACAGCTGATGTACATCCATTAAATTAAGGTTATAAAAACTTACCACTGAAATTTGGTTTTCGAATCTACAAAATGTGTTTTGCTTATTTTACAAGTATTTCTTTAAACTTATAAAATTAATATGAATTAAAACAATTTATATGATTTAGAAAGGTATTTAAAAAAAAAGATAATATTTTATGTTTTTATAAGGATGACCTTTACAATGGCTAATCTAGTAATATTGATGTAAATTAAAAATAGATTTCATTATATTTTTAGTAGTTATCGTTCTTTGACACGTTGACCTTTCCGTCTTTTATTTCGGTAGTACAATGACAAAGAGAACTCTTTAGACTTTTTAATGAACAAATTTTTGCATTTTTTGTCCTGAAAAATTCGTAATTGAAAAGAAAAATTTAGAATAGCATAATATATATACAAGTTGTTTATGATTTGTTATTATATAAACGTTAGAAAATAAATTTTCTATTAATATATACTATTTAAAATTCATTTTAGAAAATTTTGAATTGGTACATTTCAGTGAAATACCAGTAATACATTGAATATCGTTTCATATAGTTTTAAACAATTAAATCGTCAGATTCCTCCACATAATAAAGCGTAGCGTATAAAACATTATTGTAGATAGTTTAGGTTTCTTAGCAATTAACGCCGCCTTTTGGATTAGTTGAAGCGTTTATCGTGATATCATGTTAGAAAATAATACGATAAGATTTCAAATAAGTCTCAGAAATAAGTAACTTTAAGACATATTTCGCAAGCCGCAGAAGCGGAGCAGGGCGAAGGCGACGTGGGCAATCGCGTCTCGCAGACATGGAGAGTACCAATAACAATGCAGGCTAGGTCAAGGCATTCAACAAGAAATGGTTGGACTTATAATACTTGCAAAGTGGCCAGAACATATCTAGCAAACGTCCATAGTAAACAACCCACCAAAAAACAAATTTAACAGTCATATTTTTAGAAATGTCTTACAATCAAAATCATCATTAAAGATGCAGAATGTATATAATTGCAAACATAGCTAGATGAACGTAGTAAAACAGTGAAATGGCTAATCTCTAGATTTTCTATTAAAAATATTTTTAAAGATATAATTACTAATTTATTTGGTTATCGTAATTTATATGTTCATATAGTACAAAAAAAAAAGAATAGAAAAAGTATAAAAAAAATTGCTTTCGGTGAGATTTGAACCCATTACCTTAAGGTCTATAAGCCATTCTGTACAATGTTTAAATTTCCTAAAAATGTGTATATATTTAGTGATATAGCACACCTATTCTAAGATAAAGTTGAAAGTTTACATATTAATTTTTAGTACCTAACTAAAAGATTTTAACTATGTACTGAACTTATTAATGACTTAATTATTGGTAATTAATTATTTTCTATATAAAAAGGTAAATGAATTCTACTTTATTTAGAAATAGAGTTGTTAATGTCTGTTCCTTTCCCTATTATATTATCTTTTTATTTTTTTCTTAAATAATTTTATATTTTGTTTCTTTTATATTTTTTTCTATCTCTCCTTTCATTTGTCACAAAACGAATATTTTTTTTTAAATGTCAATGTTTTTCGTTTAAGATTTTTGATGTTTTCTTTAAGATTTAAACTTTTTCCCCGCCCATTATTTTATTTGTCAATGTTCATATTTTTTTTAATTAAATTGTGCTATTAAATGCCTAGATTTTCTATTTCAGTTAATACAATTTGTAAAATAAAATAAAGCAAACTTCTCCAAACAAATCAATTTTCTGCGCTAACAGAACATTTGTGTGTGTTAGTTATTGTGTGAGTATTTGTTTCTTCAGCCATATTTTAAGCAAGCGTCTTCAGTAAAAAAAATTTCTGAAAATCTCTTGTGTGTTTGTGTGTGATTTTTAAAAATTGTTTCATTTTCCTCCATTTTGTTTGTGCTTTTCATTTAAAGAAATAGAACTTTTGTTGACAAGAAAGTAATCAGAAGACCAGCTTTGTTTTGGAAACAATAAAAACACAAAACAAATTTAAAACATACAACTGCTACATCAACAAGATTGACAAAGTAAATGTAGAAACAAAATCTATAATGAAAGCAGTATAGATTATGTAAGAGGTTATAAAATGAAGTTATTAATAACCGTAGTTTACTTCTTCTTTCAAATACGGTTTAGTTTATTTTTATTAAAAGGATTACATTAACTTACTCCTTCGTTCTAATAAAAAATCTTATACACGTTTTTTCTCAAGCTTCTCAATCGCAGATCAAGTTAAAAATTTGGCACAAATATTCATAGTCGATGACAGCCTCTTTAGCCGTGGACCACAGAAACAGATGCCATTTTACATGATTTTGAACAGCTTTTATCTCGCATTCACAAACATCAGTATAACTTAAAAGTGGATGTCCAGCGGTTCTCATGCCTTCTGTAATATCACCATTCAAAATGTCTTGTAGAAGCACTGGCAGATCCAGGGGGAGGGGGGCGGTAGGGGCGACTGCCCCCCCCACCCCACTGGGCCGACCACCTCCTGGAGGCGGACGATATTTAGTATACAATTCACACAATTTGTATTACAAATTTATTACTTATGTTAATAATATATACTAATTATTTATATTTCAACCTATTTTTAAACTATTTCGCCCCCCTCCTCTAGTATGTTGGCCGATTTGGTGGGGTTGGGAAAGGGGGGATGGTATCAACCCCGAAGCCCCCCCCCCCCCCTATACACTTTCGAGTGGGGGGCGGTCCAATTTATTTTCAGAAATCACAGCTTGCTAACAGAATCAATTAAATATCTATATGACTAAAACTTGTTATTGATATTTTAACCGATCTTTATATTATGTCGTTCCCTGTTTGCCGATTCGGTGTGGGGGGGGGGGGGGCGAATACTTCTACTGCCCTTCCTACCTAAACCCTTTGAGTGGGGGGGGGGGGCGGTCCTACTTTTATGGAGAAATCATAGTCTGTGAACAAAATATTCAATTAATATATAAATTGTATATTATGTCAATCCCCTTCTGGTATCTTAGCGGATTCGGTGGGGTTGGGGGGAGGGTGATTGCATGTACTGCCCTCCCCACTTTAGCCCTCTGAGTGGGGGGGGGGCGGTCCTATTTTTATGGAGAATCATTGTTTGTGAGCAAAATTAGTAGAGTCGCCCCACCCCTATTCTTTAATGCCAAATGCAATCTTTAGCAGAAATTGATAAAGGAGCGAGGATTAATCGTTTTCACTCTACCGCCCCTTCCATTTCCAGACAGAATTTATGTAATTTCATATGAATTTATCATAATTATTTTAAGAAAGTTAGAATTCAAACTAAATTTTTCAGTATAAAAGTCATGATTGAGATGAGTTCTAAACCTAAATAATCTTTTCATAGTCGCCTTTTCCCAACCTTTACTCAATCTGATATTTTTCTAGTTAAATAAATTTGGGACTATAACTCACAATCTATACTTGCATTTTATTAAATATTATTTATCGAATAATTCTTTTTTCGGCGGCGATCCTCAAAGCCAAAATGTAAATATGTGGGATATCTTTTCTTTTTAGGGAACTAATCGGTTTTATTTGCAATGTATCAAGGGCCTATAAATTCAGATTAGAATATTTTTGAAGTACATTTATCGAAAGGTCCTTTTTTAATAGTATGAACAATGAGCTATAGGTCAGGAGAATGCGTTTCTTCTGTGAAGTATGCAAGAAAATGTTTTTTGCGTCGGAACCCAACTGATGAATAATAAGCTGTACTTGTCAGAAGAATTCTTTTCTGCAGTAAAGTATGCAAAAAAAACGCTTTTGGCGTCGGGGCTTCGCCCCGAACTCCATTGATGAATAATGAGCTGTAGATGTCAGGAGAATGCGTTTCTGCAATGAAGAATGCAAGAAAACGCTTTTGGCGTCGGGCTTCGCCCCGATCTTCATTGTTAAATAATTAGCTGTAGATGTCGGAGAATACGTTTCTGCAGTGAAAAAAAGCAAGGAAACGCTTTTGGCATCGGGGTTTCACCCTGAATCCCAATATGGAACGATACCCCAGTTTTTCAGCGAAGGTTGGGAAATGCTGCTTTTTTAATTCTCAAATATATATATATATATATATATATACTATGTATACATATATATTATTATATATATATATACTATACTATGTATGTATACATATATATACTATACTATTTATAAATATATATATATATATATATATATATATATATATATATATTTATATATAGGCCTATACATACATATATATATATATGTGCTATACGCTCGTTTATGCATAGGGTTAGGGTTTACTGGGCGTTAGGGTTAGGGTTTGGAAAAAAATCGCCCCCCCCCCCCCCCCCCACTCCAAATTTCTGGATCCGCTAGTGTGTAGAAGTCGACCTTGTGGCATTCTATGAACGTGGCCAAACCAGCCAAGGAGTCTGCTGATAATACCACAGCGGATGACACTGCTCTTCGTAGCACTTCGCTTTGGTTATTTTATCTTGCCACCTTAGTTTGAAGATCACTTTAGGCATCGGAGTCGAAACATATTCAGCTTTTTTTTTCCTGCCATGAGTAGGTTGACCATGTTTCACACAGGTCCGGTAGACTAAGGCTTTTTGTATTGTTAGTCAGCAAGGTATTGTCCCACACTCTTTTCTCCAACCGTAAACCGATATACTAATACTGACCTAACTTACTGACGTTTATATTATTATATGTCTTAACATTGCTTCAAGAAACTAAACGTACCAGTCAAAGCCTTGTTCTTTCTCATTCCAAAGATTAACATATATTTTTCACATATAGACTTGTTTGTGAAGGTGCTTTTATTTTTTTCCCTCTGCAATGAACTAACCATGAAAGACATTGGAAGAAACACTCTTCTATGGAAATCCCATTTCCCAGATGGAATCTTGAATCGGTAAAGTGAGGAAAAAAAATCTAAATATGTCAAGCTCCTTGACATTGCAAATGTCACTCAGGGGACCCTGGACCAGACAAATTTAAAGAAAGTGCAGGCACACTAAATGTCTAGAGCTTTTGAAGATGTAATTTCTGTTGTTTACATTTTAGCGTTGTAAATAATGCTTTTAAGTAGTAATCTTCTTATGCTTCTAAGAATAGACAGATAGTCAGATAGTTTTAATGTCATTACAAAGCTTATTACAACTCACTCTGTCTCTTTGTCTGGTAAAAAGTTTGTGCACTTTATTTCTTCCACACACAATCTCAGATCAAGCTGAAGTTTTGCACATTTATTTCTTTTAAGTAACACAATAATAAAAAAAAATACCAATTAGTTAATTATTTTCTTTGGTATCTAGACGAAAGGAAAAAATTTGGTGGTATAAGTTGAATTAGTCCCCTTTGTAGGTCGTCGTCTGAAACTTAGTGAACACAACATGAAAAATTGGACGTGACTATAGAAACAGTAGATAACAATGGATAACGTTAGAATCGTCCATAATAGTAGGCTGATTGATTGCGCCGTTTTTCACCTTTAGGTCGTTCCTCTATTTCTTTGTATTTTTTTATAAATGCTTTTTATTGTTAGCCTTGATCTATTACAAATCTTATTACACGACTAATCCAAAATTAGTGATACAAGTACCCGCCTTAAAGACTTTTATTTTTATATGTCCTACTTCTCATAAATCTTCTTGAAAAATATTAAAACTGAGCATTTCAGTTACTTTTTGTTGGTTGCACAGACAATCGTTTTGATCAGACAGTATTAAAAGATGTTTTATTTTAGTTTCATGAATAAATCTTTAGTCCTTCGTCTCTAAGTGTTAGACCTATTTATGAAAATGTAAATCATTGATTATGATTGGTGTAGCCCTGACAACCCAGTCCTACAAGTCCTCCACGCCGTTCCATATAAGAAATCGTCAACAATGGGCAAAGATTTGATCCCACGGCATAGTGTCGATTACAGTGTATGTTATTAGAAAAATAATAGTGTTAAATTCGGCCTTCGGCCGCTTATAAAGAGCGGACCGGAATCAGTGGCTTTGCGCCTCGTAAAAGTCAAGACTCAGCTCTCTGACAGTACTCGCGAACGTCAGTTCCTCGACAAAAAGCGCGGACAAAATAGCGCCGCCAAAATAGCGCTATTTTTTACGCGCTATTTTGTCGCGTTACCCCCTATAGCCTGATCATCGGATAAAATCCTTTCTATCGGCGCCCATTTCCTACTGGACTTCATTGAAGGTTGTAAGAAACAACTAAAATAAAGTCCACTTCCTTACGAAAAAATGTTTTCTTTTCGAACATTCGTACAAAATGTTAAGCGCGTTGCACGTGATACACCTGTCCCTCCTCATTTTGAAATAAATTAGTCCAAGCAATATACTTCTTTACGATTCCAAGGAGAGTCTATTAAATCTAAAGTAGGAGTTAACATTCAGAAATAATCTCGAAAATTTGCTAAGCATTGTAAGTTACTGAAATTAAAGTGATGGAAATTATAGTAAAACTAGATACAAAGATTTAGACCTAAACAGACCCACAGTTCGGACTTATGACTTAACTTAAAACACTTCAACACATCCTTCCATTCAGAGCTCTTTCAGCTATTTTTGTTCTTTCTGCTCCGACTTCTGTTCTCTGGATTCTTTTCAGGTGACCTGCCCAGCGAAGTCTGCTCTTTTTTTTATTTCCGTCTCGATAGCTGGGGCCCTCATGGGTCCTAGGGCAAATGATGTTAAGGTCATCTGTTTCTTTGGCCTACGTTTATCATGCAGCACAACGACCAACCGCCTTTACTCTCCTCAAGTTAAGTCAGATACCCATTACAGTTGGGTTGACTCAGGGGACGCCTTAAAAATCCCGAAACAAAAATTCCCAACCTTCACCGAGATTCAAACCTAATACCCCAGATTCGGAAGCCAGGCACTTAACTACTCAGTCACCGATCCACATGGGTCATCACTCGTCATACAATACGTCTATCTCTTGGTTAATTGTGTAACAGCCAAAGAAAATTCTGAATACAATGCTACAATGCTACAAGTAAAATGTGACAAGTACATTTTGTTTGCGGTACCAATACTATTATTTGCCTCCTTCAGTTGTCGAACGACTTTTGGTTTATTTCGAAGCAGTGGCGTTGCAACCAAGAACAAAGGGGTTCATTGCGCCTGGGCCTTCTACCAACAGGAGCCTAGGTTTAAGAAAAGCCAAAAAAAAAATGTGTTGACTGTATGAATATTTGAAATTTTTTCTTAATTCTACACAAATAGAAAAAAATATTCTACAATTATCGTAATGAAATGGTATTTCAAGTTTACATATATATATATCGCAATAGCTAAGGTGACATACAAGAAATGTGAACCTTGTTACTGTAGTTTAATCTATTAAAGGAAGATAACTCTTCATTTGTTCGATACAGCCAATTAGTAAATACTAAAGCATCATATTTTCAAAAGGTTACAAATAAAAACATTTCTTAACAAGTAGTCAAGTACGCACCTCCACCTTCAGTAGTCCCTTACTCTGTTGAACTGTTGGGGCACTACACAAGATCTTTTGACCGTCTTTCTCCATTCCTGTCTTGGATAGAATTTCTTTCAATGACGCCCTTCATTTTTATGCTGTCTTCCGATTGCTTTCTCTGTCTGACTCTTTTCTTTTTCCTGGTACTGTTCCCTGAAGGAAGGTCTTTGCGAACATACATACATCCAAAGGCAATGTACACAATTAGATATTATCAGTTTTTTTTCTCTTCTCGACTATATGTACCCCGTTTCATATTACTGTATGCATCAACTCTTTAAGATACATGTATGAATTGTTTGACTAATCAGTAAAATTTGCCTAATTAGTTCCTGAATATAAGTTCGATAGTTGATGTACATTTTCATGTAGATAGTCTTGTACATCATCCGCTGTATACCACCTGTAGAAGCCGTAAATGCATGACTCTTCCATCATGGTGCTTAACAAAAGCCACACGCTTGGCTTCTTTCATTGTCTGGAACATGACTTGTAAAATAATTATTTCAAGTATTTACACATTCATGAAAATTGAGCTCACAAGTGTACTATCTGCTGTGTAAGATAACCAACAATCTGTCTGAACGAAGTGCTTCAAAGATTTTTCTCTTATGAAGCTGATGTAGGACTGTCAGGACAAAGGCGCAGCTGGAAGTTTTCAGGACTTACTTTTGTTGTCCAGAGCCAGTTAGGACATTGTATACAGGCTCCTATACTTATGTTTAATACTCATCCAAAATATGTTATGATAACAACTGTATAGAACTTTACACTTACAGCTGTAAACATTTACGTTGCATTTGACTCTGACTCCTAGTAAGTTCCATGGTTGGTTGACCAATGACGTGAACTTTTCAAATTAACAGAAGTTTAGAGACGTCGTTCTCGCTGACCCCCCAATGAGGGAGTTGTTCACTTTATGTAATGCCTGTCGTGTATGTTTGTTTTTCTTTTAAATGTAAGCACACCTCAGGCTTGTGTTCATTACACAACTTTATTGCTGCTAGACAAACATGTTTTATACACAAGTTTTCTCAACATGATCGCTGAACACTTGATATTAATTACTTTGCTCCGGATTTTTTATTCAGCAGAGATATCAGTTTGTAAGATACTAGTAATGAAAAGTTACATAAGAAGTTATGCCACAAAGCAGGAGATACAAGATCAAATGTAGAAATAGATGCCCATTATTTCTCATTTTTGCTACTTAGAAGATAAGAATACACAAAATTATTCAATAAATAAAATGCACACTAACAAAATAGAAAATTGATATTCTCTGATGAATAATTATAATTAGATATTTGTAAATATTTATCAGATCTAATTTTTTTTTATAATAAGAAAAGGTCTAAATAAGCATTTGTTTGTTTATATGAAACACCAGAAAGTCTTTATGTCATTTTGTACTGTCACGATCACTCGTAGGAGGTTGTAATTTGAGCGTAGTTAAAGGTAGTAGCATTACTTGTATTGGAATTCGCTTTTGTAAATATACTGATACAGTCTAACATGGAAAGCAAAAACAAGTCTAACATCGCGTTGCACCTTCTTAGAAGACCGAAATCCGTGGGCACCAGATGTCTGTGAAAGTCGCCTATGTCGGATCCCTGTTGAGGGAGCCTTCCGCCCAATGCTTCACCAGGATTCGAACCCCAGACCAAGGTTCGGAAGTCATGCGCTTTACCGCTCGGCCACTGCACCTCGGTCTAATCATCTATTTGCCTCTAATCATCTGTTTATGACTAATGGGACTTGAAGAGACAGCTATGCAAATAAAAAAAAAATGACCTCAGGTCCAGAAGAAAAGCGATACCTCTACCAACTGTCATTGATCGTTCTGGATCAGAGTCGTTATTTAAAAAGGAACCAAAATTTCAGATCCAGAATCTATTGCAAGACAAACTCGATAACTGATATTGTTGGGATAGTCTCGTTGTGTTTTTTTCACATGAAAATAGTGCGTCCAACTTTTGACATCACAAAGTGATTGGTTTAGTTTTCTTGTTACATTTTTTGTTAAAAATATCTTTTTTTTTAATACGAAGAAAATTCTTTCTAAATATTTAGTAAAAAAAAACTTTTGTTATCCTGACTTTTTATTCTAAATAGCTGTTTAAAAAATACTTTTTCCTTATAACAATTGTTCTTTTGGTGTAACTTTTCTGTCTGTCCAACTTTTCTTTCTTTCAAACTTTTCTTTTTGTCAAACTTTTTTTTCTGTCCAACTTTTCTTTCTGTCAAACCTTTCTTTCTGTCCAACTTTTCTTTCTGTCCAACTTTTCTATCTGCGTCACGTTACTTTTATTCAAATGGATGGCTGCCTAATCACGTGGTATACGTTTGTTAAAATTATCTCTTTAAATTGTTAGCACTTGATTAGTATCGTTTTGGCATTCTACTGTATCTGTTTGGTATACTAATGTATTTGTTTTGGCAGACTACTTCATCTGTTTGGTATTCTAAGGTATTTGTTTGATATTCTAATGTATCTGTTTGGTATACTAATGTATCTGTTTGGTATTCTAACGTATCTGTTTGGTATTCTAATGTATCTGTTTGGTATTCTAATGTATTTGTTTGGTATACTAATGTATCTGTTTGGTATTCTAATGTATCTGTTTGGTATACTAATGTATCTTTTTGTAAACTAATGTATCTGTTTGGTATTCTAATGTATCTGTTTGGTATTCTAATGTATCTGTTTGGTATTCTAATGTATCTGTTTGGTATACTACTGTATCTGTTTGGTATACTACTGTATCTGTTTGGTATACTAATGTATCTGTTTTGTAAACTAATGTATCTGTTTGGTATACTACTGTATCTGTTTGGTATACTACTGTATCTGTTTGGTATTCTAATGTATCTGTTTGGTATTCTAATGTATCTGTTTGGTATACTAATGTATCTGTTTTGTATACTACTAAGGAACAAAAAAGTTAGTCGCGTGTTTTACATGCCCAGCTCTAATCTTTACTTAGCTTAAGCCTCCACTCTAAGGATACGTTCTTTTACTGCCCATTCATGAGATGTAGTTCTTAGACGTCTTTTTTAATTATCAGTCATGAGATGTATCTAAGATCTCCTGTCAAGTAACTCCCTGGCCAATTTAACTGTGTATAGATGCTAGTCACATGGGGACATGTGGGGGGCTGGTTCCACTCCCAGTCAAGTATTGCAAACATTTACTGGACTCCGCACATCGCTTGCTATCAGGGAACGTGACCACAGAAGCCTGGCCTCGATGTGAGATAATTGTGACATTCTTGGGGGCACTAGGGTCAAGACCAAACAAACTATGAATGTCATTCAGTAGATTGGATATTTATTAAAATTGTTTAATTGTAACAATTCTGTACAATACATGTATATCTTCAAAAGCTTCAGTAAGTAACAGGATAAAGCAAAATAAAAGTCGAATTCCAAATTTTAGAACTTCTATACCGTAAACATTTTAGATATAAATTTCAAAATGAGTCACTTCTAAACCAGTGATGCCAGATATGGCTCTGACCCGCGTCTTGGTTTCATCCGCCCCATCAAAACGTCGGTACAAAGTGTAGAACAGGTTAATTTTAGTTCGTGTTTGTACCATTCCGGTCATGAGGCCCGCGACAAAAGTGTGGGAAATTATAATGGCCCGCAGATCGAATTAGGTAGGGCATCATGGTGTAAACCTAAGAAGATGTTATATGTTTATGTTTTTTTTGTTGTTTTTTTTGAAGTCTCTAATAGCTATTTCTTTTTTGGGACGATTCTATGTGTGTCAGTCTGAAAGTAAACCATACTACAACTGACAGAATGGGAAAGCTAGCAAAGAGTGACTAGAGATACACGAAGCAATATTGAAGACAGATAATGAACGCGACCCTAATTATCCTTCGGTTAGGTTATTTTACATCACCTTATCTTATAAGATACAGACGTTACTTTATATAAAAAAAAGAAGATTACGTAATTACGTCCTACGCGTGTTCCTGGGTCTATTTAGTCATGCATGTTAACCAATGACGTAAATTCATTTGTTTTCCTGGCTGACTCAGGCAACCCATTCCATGCTCTAATAGCACTAGGGAAGAAGCCGCTTTTGTACTAATTTGTCATAGCATATGGAACAAGGTTGTCATGTCTATTGGATAATTCATTAACTCACACAGAAGGATCTAATAATACATCTTCACACGAACGAAGAGACACAATCATCGTTTTAAAACATTGCACTAAATAGCCATTATGTTTGAAGTCTAAGTAACCTGAAGGTCAAGTCTTTCTAAATACGCAATCACGTGAACCCAAACTAGCCCTACAAATTGGTTCCATATGCCCCAGACTGGACCACAGGTAGCAATGAATTTAAGAATATATTTAACAAAGACCACGTAGTGTCAAGGACAAGTTTTGATTTAGGACTAAAGAATGTCACGTAGAAGGATGTAATACTGTACGATTGAGAACCTTTTTATATAATTTATTTTTCAATGTTAAATAATTAGAACAAAAGTAAAGTTCCCCTTTCAGACCTTATGATCTTTAGGGCAGCTAAAGAGCGAAACGGGCATGTCGCTAGCCCAACGACCAGCCGCCTCTCCCCAATTAATGTCAAGTACCTATTATTGTTGTGTGGACTCAAGGACGTCCTAAAAATCCTAAGGTTCATATTCGCAGCCACCACCGTCATTCGAACCCGTGACCCTCCGTTCGTAATACAACACTCTTTCAATTTTTTTGATATGGTACTAATTGCGAATATTAAGATTTGTAAGTAAAATACTTTTCAAGTAGCAAAAGTAGGGAGATAATTATGTTTTGAAGAATTAGTTTGTAAAAATGTTTTACATGTTTTGGGTGTTCACAATAATCTTTCAGATAATCTAATAATCTTAATCCTAGTCCAAACCTCCCGCTGGACCACTGGTGAATGGAGAGGGCAGAGTATTAACCCTGAACTATTGAGACGACCGAGCGACAGTTCTGCACCCAAACCGAACGAACAGGCAACCATCCAATCGATCTGAAGCCGCAAGTAAAAAAAAAGAGATCTTCTACAGAAGACACAACAACAACAACCAAAAAAACAACCAAAAAAACAACCAAAAAAACAACCAAAAAAACAACCAAAAAAACAACAACAACCTTAAAACGAAAATATATTTTTTTTTTAAAAACGACAACTCAAAAACAAACAAAAAAAATACTTTTAAATTCAGAAACATCTTTAAAAATCCTCTAACTCTAGTTTTCTTTGGTTAACCTAAGCAAAACGAGGAAGTCTGTCTTTTGATTTCTCTGTCTCTTAGCTACAAAGTCTGATTCTCCAGTCTCCGGCCATCTCCCCTTTCACCCTTTCGATTTACCCTAATGTAATGCTTTTCACCTAACACTAAACAAGTGGGAGCGGGAGAGAACGCCCTGTTCACACTGTTGCAGCGCCTCGATGGTGTCTTGACTCGCCAAGCGCTGCTCCTTTTCTTTCATCCTTATCTCAGTGACCAATACAGTCAGTACTGGTCGTTACTGAGTGGACACTTTATTAGTGGTCAGATTTTATTTTTTTATTTGTAAATTACTATGGTGGTCTAGTGTTGGAAAAATTTTACCGAGATCTACAAGCTGAAGTAAAATAAAAGGTAATGACGTTTTGTAAATGTTCATTGATTACTTTAATTACAAAGCTTATATCAACTCACTCTGTCTATCTTTCTGTCTGTCTGTCTGGTAATAAGTTTGAACACGTTATTTCTCCCACCCCATTCTCGCATAAAGTGGAAACTTTTCACAATTATTCATTGGCGTAGACATTACACGAATCAATAAAAACAAAATAACCAATTGGTCATTTAATTTTATTGGTTATTAATTATTTTGTTTGATATCGATAAAGGAAATAACTTGTACATATTTGAGAGTTTTAGTTGTAAGCGTAAGGTTCCTCCCCTTAGATAAGCTTTAGGTTATTTAAAAACGATTTTTTATGTTTTGCATGCTTGGTTAATGAGCTACAAATCAGAAAGGAATAGAGTAGTGTATTGATGCTAACTAGAATGACTATTGTAATCATATTTAATCTAGGGGCATGCTAGTAAATACATTTTAATATTTCAGTTGCGTATTTTATATAGCAACTCGCGTTTGCACTCAATCGTGTCTCTAGGGTTAATGTGAGTTCCTGTGGGGGGGGGGGGGGGGATATGTCATTGATTATTATGTACATTTGACAAGATTATCGCCATTAGTAAAATTACTAAATTTGCATACACTTCAGTACATAGGCTAAAAGATAAAGTAGCAATAATAACTTACAAAACAGGGGCGGGCTGGCTATAGGGGCATTCGGGCAGATGCCCATCTTAAACCTAGAGACAGAGAAATACAATTTTAAATCTAGAGACAGAGATTTACTCTCTTATATAATAGACAGATCTACCATCTTAAACCTAGGGACAGAGAAACCTAGAAATAGAGAACTACCATCTTAGATCTAGAGACAAAGATTTGCCATTTTAGATAATAGACAAATCTACCATCTTAAACATATGGAAAGAGAACTACCATCGTAAACCAGAAACAGCCTAGACAGTAAATACTTTAGCAGAATGTACGTCTCTGATTTACCTGTACGGCTTGATTAACACACAGGTATCTATAGGCGTAATTATCTCCTCTTTACAGGGAACGTCTGTAATTAACATAATCCATCCATCCATCCCAGTAGCGCAACAGCCCATGGATGGTTCTGGCCTGTTTCAACACATCCTTCCATTTAGATCTCTTTTGGGCCTTTCGTCTCCATGCCCTAACCCCAAGCTGTTGCAGATCTGCTTCCACATCATCAATCCATCGCATTCGGGGTCTGCCTTTGGGTCGCCTGCCAACTATAAGGAAAATAAGGCCAAGATTTCGATTTCTGTCTCTGTGGCGTAATGAGTTCAATTGAACACAGCAAATACTTACACACTAAATAAAGTAGTTTTAAATCTAGCAGTTGTCTTTCTTTCACATCAAAGGAATGTCTGCATGGTGGTTAGATATGAGCATTGGGCTGTCAATACGATGGTCCAAAGATAGAAACTTCTATATATCATATCTTTCTTAAGAATGTTTGGGCCTTGGCTTAATAAACTTTTCTAAAGTAACTTTTTCAAACATGTATAGAAAAACAAAAAGCACATACATTTTGATCACATCTGTTAAAATTATCCAAAGATATTTGGATTGGAGTATGCTTACGATTATGGCAGATTAGCTTTCCACAAAGGGGGTTTAGATAACAAAAAATACTCGCCTATAAACAAGTAATCTGAAAATCTTTAATATTCCTAAATACAGCCTTTTTCCCTTCCATTAGATATCTACTTTTTGTTGTTGTTTTGTTTTTAATAAAGAAAGAAAACAAGCCATACCAAAATCATACTTTTAAAGTTTTAAAACCAACGTTGATCTAATGAAAAATGGCGCTAATTATTGCCATTTATCCGGAAACTACAGGGTTTAGCTCCCTTTTTCTTAATTAAAAAAAAAAAATAATTTAATTAGTACTAAAATGATAAACCGATTGGTTAATTTTTGGATCGATTCGTGTATCAATTAAGTATAATTAAGAATAATTATGCCAAATTTTTAATTTAAATTTTCGGGATCTTTGGGCGCCTCTGGGTCCACCCAGCTCTAATGGCTACCGGACATTAGTTGGGAAAAATAAATGGCGGTTGGTCGTTGTGCTGGCCACAATTACACCCTCGTTAACTGTGGGCCACAAAAACAGATGACCTTCACATCATCTGCCCTATAGACCACAATGTCTGAAAGGGGAATTTTTTTTTATGTTAAATTTTAACTCGATCCGTGATTACAAAGTGAGAAAAAATGTGTTAATTTAAACGTAAAAAGGGGACTAAATCCGTAGATATATCCTCATCTCTCATTAAGTAGCATTTCTTCCCCTTTTTTAAAAAAAAATTATTAATCAACAACATTTCATTAACAAATTGATCCATGTTTTATTAGGTTCCATAAATAATTGTGCGAAATTTCATATGTATCTGGGAGGAAAAAAGACATGTTAAAACGTTTTACCATACAGACAGACGTAGAGTTGGTACGAACTTTAAAAAAAAAATGGCCAGTGATGGCTGAAACTCAAACAGTCGTGTTCGTAAACTTAGCTATCTAGCCATTCTTTGATGTGTGAATTATTCTCCTGAAATAAATGATGTATGTATGTTTTTTTCAAGCTCTGACTAGTACCTTGTGACGAATTTATGTCCTCTCTTTCAACTTTCGATTTTGAAAACAAATAAACAAATCTATCAAAATGACTTTTGTTAGTTAATAGCACTCGTATATGTTTTTGTTTCCTCTGCTTCTTAACGAAGTCAATTGTTTCAAACATATTTTATCGTTAAAAAATTACATTAGCCTGCAAAGTGATCAAACCCAAGACATTTGCGCTATTAGTGTGACGCTGTATCAGTTTCGTTTATCATCATCATCATCAAACTCCATTTGAGTAAGGGCTTGAGAGGCTCAAATCCTCTCTTGCAAAAGCCCTGGACAGAAACCCTGCTGTATTGCGTAGTGCATACATGTCACCATACAGTTCACGAATTTTTGGTTTCCCAGACCTGTCGAGACGGAGATCAGCAAGTCTGGGGCAGTCAAACAGAAAATGAGGCACGGTTTCCTCTTCTTCCCCGCAGCGGGGGCAACGTTAATCGAAATTTGGCCATAGCCGTGAGAATATGAGCCAACAGGACAGTGCTGTCCTGCACTGTGCTATAATAGCTTGCTCAGGCCTGGACAGCCTCCACCACGGGGAAGTGCGGTCAGGGCGCCTCATGCGCTCCCAGACTCCTCAGGCTTTTTGGGACTTGTCCCATCACTCAAACCACTTTTCCATTTCTGTTTTTTGTATTATAGCCAGGGCTTGATGAAAGCTTACAGCCTGTTAAGTGGGTGGAATTTGCCCTCCTTGGTGGGCCAAGGAGTCTGCAATAGTGTTACCAGTCACACCTATGTGACTCGGTACCCACTGCAATATTACAGTTTCGTTAACCAGCAATACTACAACACTAGAAATGATAGCTTGAAATTTAACAAAAAAAATTAGGCTACACTTTCTTTATGGATGAAAATTTTTTTAAAATGTGGTTGTTGGTTGGAACTTCGTTGGAAACTTCAATAATACTTAAATATAAGTATTTCACCTCTGATTATAATGTTGTATTTCAGAGTCTTTTAAAATATATAACACGGATCAGAGCCTTTGCTATCATTTTAGTATTTTTCAACTAAACAAATTCCCACTGCTCTCCTAACATTAACAGATCTATCTCTTTGAAGCTAAGTGAAATTTTATGCCCCAGGAGATGATTTCTATCCACGTCATGACCTGATCTATAGTACAATATATCAATCAGCCTGAATAATTGCAATTTCCTACCATGTCACATGTCTTCGAGAAATAGTTTTTGGCATCATGTTTCCCCATTTCCAATTTCTACTAGCCAACTGTAGTACGTATAAAACTCTTCCAAATTTCTTTTCTAGATGTTTCAATTTTGCAGTCGGAAAAAAAACACATAAATGCTAGTTATTGATTTTGGTATAATGTACTATTTTTTTTTTTTTGGGGGGGGGGGGGGGCGGGAGACTTGATTGATGGACTTACTCATAAATGCATAGATCTTATGGTAGATACCAGTTTCTCCGTCTCTGAGTTCTAGTTCAAGACTGATCAAACGATTCATGAGTCTGGAAGCTCATTATAGGAAGTTGGATTGCCTCCACTTTCTTTTGCTGTTGCCAGCAGACGCGTTCCTTAGACCCCTGGGAAAATTTTGTTTCTTCTCATAAACGTTACATGCACTAAGTCGTGGTCTAAACATTGACATTCAAAATGGAAATTATGAGTTTGTAGTAGAATGATGATAATGTAATATCTACATTTGATGGGGAGGCGCTGTGGCTGAGCGTAAAGCGCATGGCTTCCAAACCAGTGTCCCGGGTTCGAATCCTGGTGAAGAATGGGATTTTTAATTTCGGGATAATTTGGGCGCATTTGAGTCCACCCTGCCCTAATGGGTACCTGACATTAGTTGGGAAAAGTAAAGGCGGTTTGTTGTTGTGATTGCTACATGACACCCTCTTTAACCGTGGGCCACAGAAACAGGTGACCTTGACATCATCTGACCCATAGATGTCAAGGTCTAAAAGTGGAACTTTACTTTTGATGGAATGCTTCCTATAAATACTTACATATGAATGAAACATGTTCTACTCCTGATTATTAATTCCATTCCTTTTAATTAAAAGATGTTCCAGTGGAAAAAAAATATAAAGACTAATGTATCTTATTGGTTTTAATTTAGTTTATTACTTATTCATTTTATGACTGAAGAAAAAGAATAAAGTTCAAGGCAGATTATGTGAAGGTCATATGTTTCTATGGCCCTAGGTCAACGAGGGTGACATGTGGCCAGCACAACGACTATCCGTCTTTTACTTTTCCATAACCCATTAGATCTGGATGGACTCCAGAAATCCAGTCTTCAACATGATTCGAATCCTAGACCCTTCGGTTCGGAAGCCAAGCTCTTTACTACTTAGCCTATCTGACCTGGTGCATCTCTCAAATTTATTTAAACATAAATGCTACTCGATAACTTGTGGGACTATGCAGGGTTGGCGTTAGGCATAGGCAAAGTAGGCATATGCCTAGGGCCTATGCCTAGTGTGGGCATCGCATAAAATTGTGTGCAGTGCCTAGTGCCAGTTGTTAGAGAGTAAATAGAGAAACGCTTCCTTGATGATATTGTGGGAGTATAATTGGTATAAATAAATTGCATAACTTTATTTTTTTCGCTGTAAATAATTTTTTATTTTTTTATTTTATTTGGGGCAACCAAAGTCACTTCGCATAGGGCCTTCAATTATCTAAAGCCCGCCCTGGACTATGATGAGTTCTGTTGTGTACTATGCATTGCAAAAATAAAAGGGAAACTCTAAAACTAAGCTTCAGTTTCCTTGAGACTATACCCAAACATTGAAAATACTTTGAATATAGGAGTTGGTGTCCCTTAGGTGGCTTGCAGTATAGAGTGCTACATCCTGGCATCCTACTATATCTTCTAAACGAACTATAAATATATTATCTACTTCCTGCTGTCTTCACGACCTTTTGGAATATTTCACCAAATACAATTGCTTCGTTATTGAAGTTAGAGTAACTATTAGATTATCCCATCCCAACCCAAAGTCTATTTATCATTCAGTACTTAGTCGGGTACCAGAGTCATTCTATGGTCTCGAATATTGAATCTGATGTCATGCTGAGGGGAAACAGGAGCTCGCCCAGTGCAGCCTGTGCTGAATCATTTCATCGCAGCCAGAGAGAGAACTTATTGCCCTTGCATTGGTCGGAATTCACGCTTAAGTGCGAATAAAAAGAAGAACAAGGGAAAGAATGTGGGGGAAGGGGGTTGGACTGAAAGGGGGGAACTGGGGCTCGGACTGACACATGGAAAACAAAGGACTATGGAGTGATCTTACTTTAAGAGTTGATTTTAAACAGGATTAGTGACCTAAATGAAGAGAGAGCTTAACTGAAAAAGAAACCAGCTCGTCTCACGCAGTTTAAGTTCAAGTGGATTGGGTACAACAAAAAAAAACAAAAAAACTCCGAGGACCTGGTGGGCTGTGTTTGTACATGAGAATACTTTGCCTGAGAGTGTGACTTGATTTTTAACGCTACAAGAGTAGGTATTTGAAAGAGGTTTGTAGTAAAAACAGAAGAAAAAATTTTAAAAGAATATATTTTTAAAAAGTCAATACCTCGTTGTTAAACTGCAAATATAATAAATTAATTAAAATAATATTTGATTCAATTCGAGTATCGAAGCCGTGATACCGTCAGCTGCCTGATTGCCTTGAAGTTGAACGTCCGCATTTTCTGAATTGGCCATCGAGGATGGCATACTGTGCGATTATTTATTGGTATATTTATTATATTTACATCCAGATCTAGATATAATACTAGACCTAAAGTTCTGAATTCGAGCTTTTAATAACTAGTCTACATTTACCTCCAGATCTAGAATGAGGATGTAATCTATACTAGATTTACGTAAAAATATAAGCAACTCTTGTAAACTTCAATAAAATTGAAGCAAATTTAAATTTACTGTTATCGCATAATTACAGTAATACGGCTGACAAAGCCAAGTAGGCTCAATACCTTGACAGATTTGTAAGTCTCCAGCCAAATTTATATTTATTTATTTTTTACTTTGAAAATTATGACGACCAAACTAGAGTTTTCCCGATGTGACCAACGAGCTTATAATTCTTTTTTTAGCGATATACATCAACTGATTAATATCTAGAAAAATCGTTAGAGCAGTATTCGAGAGCAGCGTCCACTCTCCACGAAAAAGTGATTTGAATAGAGGTATTGTAAAAAGGTTTTGTCAGATAGTACAATGCGTCATCATTGCGTGAGGATTAGTACAAAAGATCATTTGACCATTTGAGTATAAGACTAACTGAGACGTTAATTGTCAAGTCAGAGATTTTGTTTTACATATAGGCGCCACAAGGTTTTCGGGGCTTGCCAGGACCTTTCTTCAGGGAACAGTACCAGGATGGCTGCCTGCTCGTGCGGTTTGCGCGCTGGACTGTCGTTCGGATTTATCGACGGTCGAGGGTTCAAGCCCTGCCCGCTCCCATCCCCCGTCGTCCTGCGGGAGGTTTGGACTAGGAAGTAAACTATGTTCAACTCTGAAGGAACATCCGAAACAGGTTAAAAGGTAAAAGCAGAAGAAGGAAATACAACATGCAAGAATGACCCTCCAGCATTTCACTGAAAGAGATTTTATCCGAGACAAAAGACAGAGAGCAATGGAGAAGGACGGTCATCTGATCTCGTGTGGCGCCCTAACGATCCAACAGACTAAGGAATATGTAAAAGGGGAATAATTAAGAGAAACAACTGATAAATAAATGCATATAATTCTTGATTGTATGTTTATTAAAGTTCATAGTATGAACCATCTCTCATGAAGCAAAGGCTTTACGTAAGTTCCTTTGTAAACGATTATGGTACACAATGATACAAATGTCCAGCAGGACAACAGGGAATGACGTTGGATGAAGGTCAAGCTTGAAACTTTCTTGACGACAGTCCGAAGCGCAACGTACTCGACCACCTGATCACTGAAAATATATATAAAAAAATACGTAAAAAAGGAGGAGAAATAATCAAAACATTTAGGGGGGGGGGTTAATTTTTAAAAACTTATTTCAATGCAGAAAAAAAATACAATGCATTTTACTTTTAGGATGAAAAAGAAAATGGAATTATAAACAGAATGGATGAAGACTGATTTGATAAAAATGTGAGTTAATTTTTTTTTTTTTAAAAAGGAATAAATCAAAGAAAACAGAGGAGGTAAAAAAAAATAGAGAAAAAGTAAAATAAAAAAAAAAAATTTGAACTAATAGAAATATCAAGTTCTAGCATTATACGCTGACTACGTCGGTTGATTTGTTATGGCTGGAACATGTCCCTTTTTTTTTGTTTTAGAACTTGCAACAATCAGACCAACATTTGAACAATCTTCCTCATTTACTTTTTAAGATCTCGTTAACTATTGTTGGTGTTAAAAGAGGAGGAAACCACCCTCTCTCCCTGTTTTTTCGTCTCTCACTCTCCCTCTCTCTCTCCTTCTCTCTCTATTACTCTCTCTCTGTCTCCTTCTCTCTCTCTCCCTCTCCTTCTCTCTCTCTCCCTCTCCTTCTCTCTCTCTCCCTCTCCTTCTCTCTCTCCCTCTCTCTCTTTCTCTTTCCTTCTCTTTTTGTCTTTCTCACTATCTCTCTCTCTCCCTCTCTCTCTCTCTCTCTCTTTCTCTCTCTCTCCTATTCTTTCTATCTCTCTTTCTTTCTCTCTTTCTTTCTCTCTCTCTTTCTCTTTCTCTCTCTTTCTCTCTCTCTCCTATTCTTTCTATCTCTCTTTCTATCTCTCTTTCTTTCTCTCTCTCTTTCTCTTTCTCTCTCTTTCTCTCTCTCTCCTATTCTTTCTATCTCTCTTTCTATCTCTCTTTCTCTCTCTCTTTCTCTCTCTCTTTCTCTTTCTCTCTCTTTCTCTCTCTCTCCTATTCTTTCTATCTCTCTTTCTCTCTTTCTTTCTCTCTCTCTTTCTCTTTCTCTCTCTTTCTCTCTCTCTCCTATTCTTTCTATCTCTCTTTCTATCTCTCTTTCTCTCTCTCTTTCTCTCTCTCTTTCTCTTTCTCTCTCTTTCTCTCTCTCTCCTATTCTTTCTATCTCTCTTTCTATCTCTCTTTCTTTCTCTCTTTCTTTCTATCTCTCTTTCTTTCTCTCTCTCTTTCTCTCTCTCTTTCTCTTTCTCTCTCTTTCTATCTGTGTATCTCTCACCATCCCCACCCATGTATGAATCGTAATGTTCTCTGACATAAGCTTTTTATTTGATCTGGAACAACCCGTTTTATAACCTGTCCTCCCCCCCCCCACACACACAAACACAGGCACACATGCTTTTGGTCGTAAATTCTAGTTTCAATTTAATGTATCTGAACTCCGCTGCCTGCCCTTCCACAACTAAAAGCCCAAACGTAAAATCTCTGACTTTTCTTCGGCTTCTTTATGCAATAACGAAATAATGTACTTTCTTTTGCTTTTTGACCAGAACCTCCAACTTACGCTTTTACACTTTCTGGACATTTTTTTAAAAATGGACCTCATTCACCAATCGTAAACTAACAACACTTAGCCACGTGATAATATTGATATAACAATGAAAAAAAACGTATCACGTGACAGCCTTTATGAATTACGTATTTTGTATAGAAGAGATAGAGAACCACGTGACTAAATGTTTGTTTACGATAGGTGAATGAGGTCCATTACAATGACAACGCTCTTTAACTCTTTTTTTCTGTAATTATTTTCCATGATCCTACGGATTGATTCATTTGTTCATTAGTAGATCACTTTTCTATTATGATTAATCTTCTACAACTTTGTTTGGTATAGAATTGATGGGAAATGCATGCTATTTGTATATATCAGTGTTTATAAAAAAAAAAAAAAACACTAAATTAATTTAATGGGATCAAACCAAAAATGGTATCGTCATAAAGGAGAGAAACAGCTCAATGCACCCATACATTTTATAATTATATTGGAGTATGTGTGTGTGTGCGTGTGTGTTTCTATGGTGACGATGGGAAGAGGTTAGCGATTTGTTGTGAATGATGCAAAAAAAAAGCGGCATTGTCGACAGCGGACTTGCATACGAGAGACGACTCCAGAACGTGAGACTGAAATGATTTTGTTAAAATTTACATAATATTACTAAAGTCTAGTACACTGATTTCAGTGTATCTCAAGTTAAATCAGTTTATATTGTAATAAAAGTTATATTTGGTTTTGTTCACAAAGAATTTATTCAAGTTATTTCAAGTTTTAAAAGTGAAGATTTAATACGTTCAGGGCGGTTCAGTTGTCTACCATCAGATTGGTACTGCAAGTCAAACTAATGTACAGGCAAGTCCTACACCTTTCTTATTTAATTAATCTGCGCTCTTCCTACTTACTATGCACAGTTCGTTGTAGACGACAGGAGAATGTATTTCTGTATCTCAGAATGATGGAGAATAAATGGCTATGGGTGGGCGCGAAAGTACATTTGTGGTTTTAGCGAAACGTCACTCGTAAAAGTTTGAAGATAACTGTGATTGGCATAGACGAGTTGTTCCTCTTTCCCCGATCTATTTAATCGTCCCCTTTCCTCACTAGTCTTGTTTCACGGTCCTTATTGTTGTGCCCATTAAAAAAACAATGGCTTATGTATAGATGAATGGGGTCATACCACTTTTATTTTCAATCTCATTAGGACTATGAAGTGTCGCTGGAGCGAGGATGCTGATTTTTTTTATAACTGCCTGACATCTTAATTCAAGACGTAGTGTACTTTGTCCTAAGTCAATCTGGTAGGAATAAATTATTGATATCTATCTATCTATCTATGGAAGACAACGGCCACCCGCTTCATCAGAACTTCGCCAGGTCGTCGCGAAGTGGGCGACTGCTGTAAATCAAAACAAGAACGGAGCGGTACAAAAACTCGTTAGTACCTCACTTGGTCAGACTCTATCACCGCCACTCATTGATCAGGGAACATGAAATGCACCAAGATACCAGTGTGTAGTTGCTGAATGAACTCTTTATGTTGTCTGTTGTATTTATGTGTATTTTACTGCTATGTTGTCTTTATATTATACACGAGTCCGTTTTATCACAACAAATTTCCGTAAGGATCAATAAAGCAGTCTTAGTCTTAGTCTTAGTCTATCTATCTATCTATCTATCTATCTATCTATCTATCTATCTATCTATCTATCTATCTATCTATCTATCTATCCCTCTATGTATCTATATCTATCTATCTATCTATCTGTCTATCTATCTATCTATCTATCTATCTATCTATCTATCCTTGACTTCATTCGAACCACAGTTCAATATTTGAGAGGAAAACATTTGTGCAAATTATTATTTCTCTATTTCATTTGATGTTTGCACTATAGAAGAGAAGTACAGAGCAGAGAAATAGAAGATTGCATTGTGTCCATGCGGAGAAATAACATATTTGATGATGTAGTTTTTACCTTTTTTCTTTTCACACCAGTGGGAATATTTTTCCCTCTTCGTTTACAGAGTAGAAGAAAAAAAAATTGGCTAAAAGATCTTGAATATTTGATAGACCCTGGGAGTCTGGAGTCAAGTGGACCTTAGTGACGATGTAGAAAAATGTCCCAAGTGATATTAATAACGAAAATAAATACACAGCAGAGTGGTTCGCGTGTAGGGTAAATAGTCGTTTATTATTTTTAATATTTCTTTCCCGTGGCGGTGTGTAGCTCTTCAACTCTCGTGGGCTCGAGGAAGTTCTAGAGAAACAACTGTGAATGAGAGCAATGTCATCTGACAACATAAAATGTGTTGGTTGTATTTGTGTACTTTTGTTTTAAATGGTTATTACTTTTTTATTACTATCATATCTCTCCATCTCTCTCTCTCTCTTCCACTCTGTCTCTCTCTCCATCTCTTTTTTTTTCTTTCTATCTCTCTCTTTTTATCTCTATCTCTTTCTTCTTTTCCATCTATCTCTCCATTTTCTCTCTTCATCGCTTTCTCCGAATTTGTCTCTATCCATCACTCTCTGTCTTTCTCTCTTTCGATCCCTCTCTCTCTCCTTCAATGAAGTATTACTATCATATCTCTCCATCCCTCTCTCTCTCCTTCAATGAAGTATTACTATCATATCTCTCCATCCCTCTCTCTCTCCTTCAATGAAGTATTACTATCATATCTCTCCATCCCTCTCTCTCTCCTTCAATGAAGTAGTCAAATTCTATGGGGACCTAAGGAAGAAAACATGTTTTTTTGTATTGGCCCAAAGTATGAAAGTGCTTTAAGGAAGTTCTGTTCTGGGAAATGAAAACTTAAATATACATGTATCGACCTAATCACTCTCGTTTGTTTTCTTCTCTCTGTCTGTCTGTCTCTCTTATTATATCTGCGGGTGTTTGGTGGTGCATTACTGGTGTAGTAGATTGGATTTGGACCCATGTCAAATATGGCAAAGATTCGCTTCATATTTTTATTTTCCACGAAAACAAAAGTAGAATATGAAAAATAGGTTTACCCGTTTAGCCGATAATTTATTATGATGAAATATAAATACTGTGAAAACGGGTTTACCTGATTTGTTAAAAAATGTTTCGATCTGTCAAAGAGATAAATTTAGGTGTGGGGACATTAGACATTCATACAAGTTTTATACATACTTACATACATACATAAACACGTATGCCTTACATTGTGCGTTATATATTAGATCTATTATCTCTCTTTGTTTTTCTGTCTCTTATTCTAGCGTACATCTTCTTTTTCTAGCCAGATTTTTGCTATAAACTTTTTTTGGCAGTTCTCTCATCGTTAGATGCCCTCGCAAACTTTGTCTCTGTCCATTGTAACAATCAGTTGAGTTTGGATTCACTCGACCTTTAGACATCTTTTAGACATTTGATCTAGTTTATATTAAAAATAGCTTGAGCACTATATAACATAACAATGTAGACAATAAAACACTAATAAAATTTTGTGGGAGTGACATTTTTAAAAAGATATAAAAGAAGCTAGATTTAATAAGGTCGAGATATTGTTTCAGACGAAGGAACCATAGCTGTACTACTTGGCCAGAGTTACACAATCCGATGCAGCACTTGCAAAGCTGAAAGAATTCTTGAAATCAACAGACATTAGTCATCAGTCTAATGATATTAGTTTTGTCAATATCTAAAGAAGACACACACTCGAAAAGCTAACCTTAATAAATCCAACTTGTCTTCAGATCTGAAATTCAATCCAATATCTTAATCCGTGTCTTATTCTTGGTCCTAATTTTTGTCCGATCGGGTTTCATCTCTGAGTCAACATCATCTCTGAGTCAACATCATCTCTGAGTCAACATCATCTCTGAGTCAACATCATCTCTGAGTCAACATCATCTCTGAGTAAACATCATCTCTGAGTCACATCTCTGAGTCAACATCATCTCTATGTCAATATCATCTCTCAGTCAACATCATCTCTCAGTCAATCATCTCTCAGTCAACATCATCTCTCAGTCAACATCATCTCTCAGTCAATCATCTCTCAGTCATTTCATCCTATACAATAGTACAAAACTACGACGTATTCGATATTATTTTGTGTACATTTTTCTAAAAACAAATTACTGTATTATTGATAGAACAGATTTATTGTTCTTGATTTAGATGTATTACACATTTAATTACGTGACTGATCCAATCTAATTGATACAATTACACTTCTTATAGTCTTAGTTAAAAAAAAACACACTTATTTTTTTGTTTTTCTTGTTTTTGTGATTAGTGTGCTAAGTGGAACAGATTTAGATTTGTCTCACATTATTTAATCTATTTTTATCTCAAGGGAAATAAACACGTTTTATAGTCAAACAAAGATGGTTAATGATTTTCAAAGAGCTTGAGACGTGAACACACAAAGTAACAAAATGAGATTTGCAAGAAATTAGATTTTCTTTTGACTGTTTAGGGGGAGGGGAAGATTTGCTAGAAGACAATGTAGCAGATAAATGCAGATTCTTAAAGATAAAAAAAAACCCGCACCAATCAAGCAAATAAATTACCATACTTGAAAATACATAGGTAATAAGAAAAACATTGGATCATACGGGATCTGTCGTAGTAATCGTAATCACAAAATTAAAAACCAAAACCAGATCTTTACACAAGCGGGATTCTTACACTAGCTAGCAATTTAAACATGCGCCTTACTCATGCTAGCGCTCAATTCAAAATGCATTAACGAAATGAGAAAGCGGTGAAGAACTGTTTTAGTGTTGGTATATGCATTATATGGCTTGTACCACTGAGTCTTTGGCAACGAAATCATAAGTAAGTAATAAGAAGGTGTCCTGATAAATAGATGATACGTGAGGCACATGCAACACACGTGCTTGCTTCATAGTTTAAAAAACAAACAAACCCAGAAATTGCTATGAAAACTATTCCAACAGCTTTCAACAACCCATTCTAAATCCAGCACCACTCTGAAACGAAAACACCAGATATGTCCCTCCTAGCTCGTGGAATGCATTTCGTTGCATCGATTCCTCCGGGACAAATTTCCATTGACATTAGTGTATTATTGATGGTCTTGTCTATCCGTGAAGACATCATAATAGTGCATTCAAAAATTCAAGAAAACACAGAGTCTACACCTCTAATGGCTGGCTTACTAGTAGCCGAATGCTTTCTGTTGGATTAATCTCTCAGGACTAACATTGGTTGTTTTAATACGACCAAAATGCAGGGGGCTTACAAAGTAAAAGTACTAAAACTTATATACTCATATATTACAAAAAATCAAGAGGTTAATACATATTGGTATGTAGTCTGAAAACAATACAATAGCAGCCTAATGAGTTTGAAGCTTTTTGGTACAGACGTTTCTTCAAAAAATAAGATTGTTACGTCTTACGCATTACATGTGTCAATCTAGTCATGCATAATAATCTGTGACTTAAAATATGCTAAATCATTAGTTTTCCAGTCTGCCTCAGGCAACCCAATTCCATTAAAATATAAGAGAAAGCAGAACGGTTAGAGAGGCACTTCCTTAATGTGAAAAGCTCTTGCTTCCTCCTAGTACATTCTCAAAAACGCGATTTATATATGAATATACCATGACCCATTCTTTAACATATAGATTTCCTTTCATTAAATATCGGATGTGACAGCGCTATATAAAATATTGTAATAAATTTCATCATTAATGACTTCATACTAAGCATAAGTTTGCCATTTATTATAATAGTATAAAAATTGATTTAGATCTAGGTTTATTTTTTAATTAAATATTTTTTTTTAAGCCTTAAGTGTAGTATTTTTAGATCTATGTTATTAAAAATAAACAAAAAAAACTTACTTTTTCTTTTCAAATCGCAGAAAGTAGAACTTTATACCCATATTGAGCTATGCAATGTCGCGGCTGTGTGTATGTGTTCAAGTGAATGTCTATTAAGTATTGTTAAAGAGCTCATTGTCGCGCCTATCTTTTTATTTTTCTGCGTTATATCAATGTTTTCTAACTTAACCTCTCTCAATCCCTCTGTTTGGTTAAATTTCATTGGAACCATTAAAAGACAGGAGAGGGAAGGAGCAAAAAAAAAATGGGAGTGCCATCAAAGGCCTGTGCCGACCAGCAAAATGATTAGGCCAAACACAACCTCAAAGACATCAAAGCAGTCCATGCCGCTCGTGCAGAACAGAAAGTACGGTCCAACGTTTTGCAAATGATAATACGTACAATGTATAGTGTACTTTTTTAAATATTCTTGTTGGATTTCAAACAAAATTAATTGTAATAAAAAAAAACGTGTTCGGGCCTGTGTGTGTCTTGCTGCTATCACTTTTTTTTTGCATCTAAATTTTTTTTTCTTGGTCGCGACCAGACCGGCTTATTTGGTACCGGCCCACCGAGCATTTGCCCGTTTGCCCATATAGCCAGTCCGCCCCTGCTTGCCGACCATCTCAAAGCGTCGCTCTGTTTTGCAGCAGGGACAATACGGGCGATGATGGTTCCTCCACAGAACGCGATTGTACATTATAGGAATAAAGAGTGTTCCCTCGTGGACTCGGCCACCGGCCTTCGTAAAGGAGGCGGAACCTATGACGTCTCCACAAGGAGCCGTGTCTCATGGAAGACGAGTTATTAGTAACTGATCAGCTTGTTGATAGGTTCCTCTTGTCATGGGAGTCAGGGAAGAGGTAATCCTTTATCCCAGCCACGGGATAAAATCCTTTCGCGGGTTAAAAAAGGGTCATAACAGGGAAAATTTCTTGACTCTAAATGAGTACTCGAAAACATCTATCTCCCTTTATTTAATTCATTCTTCTGTGTAGAAACTACAAGCTACTAGAATTTACAACTTCTTGATACTTCTTTAGTAACCTTGACGCAGACCCAGGTGACAATATGAGAAATACAAATATATTTAAATTAGTAGGGTCATATTTAGGTCAGGAGCTACACGTGCGCTCCGATTGTGGAACCGTCGAGAAAACATGGGTTTTTTCCAGAACAGCGAAAATTTAAATAAGAAAAAAAAAAACAATAGAAAAAAAAAAAAAAGATTGTTCTTGAATTTGTCAAGTAAGTGGGAGGATCAGCTTATCAGAAGGCTACCAAGTAGATGAATGTGAACAAAAGTGCCGGGTAATATTCTCGAAGAAATGTTTCTATGAAACAGAGGTAACTTCTAGAATATCTACACCAATAACTGTCTCTTTGAAAGTAATAAGGCAAAGTTGATGCTGTAACTAACTTTTTGAAGAGTGAAGAACTAGGCAGTAACATAACTAAACGTAGTTAACCCCCAAAAAATCAACTTCTTTTTATGGCTGCCTGGTCGTGCGGTTTGCGCGCTGGATTTATCGATGGTCGAGGGTTCAAATCCTGCCCGCTCCCATCCCCCGTCGTCCTGCGGGAGGTTTGGACTAGGAAGTAAACTATCTTCAACTCTGAAGGAACATCCGAAACATGTAAAACATTTTACAAAACAAAACATTTTTTACATATATTAAACATAAATGAACAGCAGACCAGGGACCAAGTTTTTAAATGAGAGAAATTAGTGAATTAAATGCGACGAAAAAAGGGACTGCGCCGACCAAGGCCCGAACCAGTGACCCTGGAAACGACAACACCGCCTAGAGATAATGCACTAAGCGAACTTAAAGCATTCTTCTGCTCCTGAGTCGTTTCGCCCGTATGTAAATTACCACCCCAGTGGTCAGTGGTCACATGTCCTATCTAGCCCCTCCCCCCACCTCGCCAAATCCGTTCACCAACAACTTCAATAGATCCGACACAGGCAGCCGTTAGGCACGTATTTAGACAAACAATGTCTCTATCTAATTGTTTATCTCTCATAATGACAAGTGGACAACAAAAACACATTACATATAGAAGCTTCAGTGGTTATGAGCAATTAAGCTGTGAATGTAAACATAGAGTTGAAGCTAGGTGCTGAAACAAATGTCCCGGGTGCTGTTACTCATTTATGTTTAATATATGTATGTATCACATTTGTTTCGGCACCTAGCTTTAACTCTATCTTTATGAAGTTGAAGGTCGTCTACAATTTCTAATTCTATTTCTTTCTTTCACTACTTCTCTAATGTAATGATTCTTTCAAATGTGCTTTGCCCGATAAAATTTTTCTAGCTAATGATTTCTACACAAGACTGTGTGCAGTATGGTTATGTATGTCTAATTATTTGTTTAACTCAAATCTACTAAACATAAAGAAACATTTAACACTCAAATCGTTTTCAAAATGAAAAAAAAAAGCTAAATTTAATTTCAAAATGATTACAGTGTTTATAAAAAGTTATCACTGAATCGCAAATTAGGTAGTTATTTTTCCACAAAGATCTACATAGAATGTCAAATATCTTGGAAAATATACATGTCTAGTATACATGTTTAACAGTTGGTCTAGTGGAGTGTCTAATATACATGTTTAACAGTTGGTCTAGTGGAGTGTCTAATATACATGTTTAACAGTTGGTCTAGTGGAGTGTCTAATATACATGTTTAACAGTTGGTCTAGTGGAGTGTCTAATATACATGTTTAACAGTTGGTCTAGTGGAGTGATAAAGCGATTTTCGAAATTCCAGTTTATTGTCTACCGTGATTCCATGAAGAGTTTGCAAGCTCGTAGGAGGAATTGTAATATTAATGTGGCCAACAAGTACATCGATGTCTCGGAAATTGAATTCCTTCTACTGTAGCCTTGAGTATCTTTTATTTAGAAACATGTTTGAAACATTGCAAATCTCCTTGTATGGAAAATAACATGGCCTATCGTATGATGTATTGTATAATACATTTAAGTTGCGCAAAGGAAAAAAAGGGCTGTTACTATGGTTATGATAATTATTATTAGAGGAGACAGCTCAGACAACTCTTTCTGTTAAAGGTAAATTTTTTTTTTTAAAGGGACAGAACTCAATTGTTAAATCGTGACAACTACAGCTCCTTAGATATTAGAATCTAGCACAGCGTTTACATTACATAATTTCTTGTTTGTCCCATTCATTGACCATATGCTATAGCCTGTATATTTAAGTATGTCCAACAAAATCTTACCGGAAAGTTTTCTGATAGTTTCAACTTTTTGCCAGGATGAGAGTTTATGGAAATTAAATGGATTATTAGTAATCTATAAACAAACATTTTTAAGATAACATTTCCACGCTTAATTATATTACACTACTAATATATATGTCCTCCTTCGGGATGAAGATGAGCATATGTCTAATATCCAATGGACTCAAAAATGACTTAAGTCCTATTAAAAGCGAGGTTTGTCATTGTAACTTCATTTCGTCTGTCTGTTTGTCTGTCTGGGTGTATACTTTTACACGTCTTTCTCACACTTCCCATTTTTTGGGATCAAGCAAATAATTTAGCTTAATTTTTAGTTTTCTTAGACAATACATGAATCAATTAAAAAAAATAAACATCCAGTCAATAAGTTGTAATTAATTATTTTGTTTATATAGAAAAAGGATAGATAAACTTGCAGTATATTTTTTGAAATATTTTTTAGTGGTCCTTTAACATAACAAAAGCCATGTTACATCTAAAGCTTTATTACACTTAATGACAAACAACTACACACATAGTGAAGATCAGGACACGAAATATAATCAGTACACAGTCTTACAAATATGAACCAACACTAGGGGGGACAATAAAAAAAACACATTCACGACATTTTCCTTTTTCATTCCTATTTAGCTTGTTGTGGATTGTTTATTTAACGTACTTCATTCCATATAAACTTTAATTTCAGTACTTTCGACTTTTTCAAGCCGGATAACTAGTGTACTCTGTGTTGAGTAAAATAAGAAGTGCTCATAACCTTTGCAATTTTAAAACTATAGGATAATTTTTTTTTAATTGTAAAATCAAGGTTCAAAGCCTATCACTTCATGCACAAACTACAGTCACATCCTCTCTATTGGCAACACGTGACTGTCAATATATATCCTTGATATTGTTTAGAATCGAAATTCATATATCTTTTTGATGTATTATGAATTGAGAAATGTATATTGCAACATCACTTATGTAAAATATATTTATGTAAATATGTGATGTTGCGTGTAACACGCTATGTATAAACAGCCGAGCGGGTGTTCCTGTTGAATTCACCTTTAATTAGTTACGGTGTTCATTATATAATAAAATGACAAAACAAAAAAAAAACAACAGAAGCTAAATTAAATAAAGTTTGGGATATGGCCTTGACGCACGCATACACAAACAGACACTCGCACAATTTTCTCTCCACGGAATCTTTCTTGTGTGCTTCTATTTCTTGACTTCGCCCTGCTGCCGCCCCAGCGAGTTGAAGCCTGCCTCTTGTCGCCCTGCTGCCGCCCTAGCGAGTTAAAGCCTCTGCCTCTTGTGCATCTATATTTAACATCACGGTGGGAGAGATAGATTATTAGGTCAGCCTCGGGACACGACCTGAAATTCATAACTAAAAGGAATGAAAGGGGCTACAGTCCAGGTGGGGGGGGGGGGCCCAAGGCTGACAATGAATCCCAAGTATTAGCTTTTAAGGAAATTAAAACCGAAAAGAGCGGGGAAAAAAAGATTACTAAAGAGACGTTATTGTGTCCAGAGACACAGCAGGAGGCCATTGAATGTAGCAAGGGGGATAATTCGGAAACTGAATGGAAAGGGAGGTAATCTCCTTTGGCACTGACAAATGAAACACACTAGTGAAGCGGAAAACTACAATAGACTAGAAGTATACATAACAGTCTAGTATACATGTTTAACAGTTGGTCTAGTGGAGTGTCTAATATACATGTTTAACAGTTGGTCTAGTGGAGTGTCTAATATACATGTTTAACAGTTGGTCTAGTGGAGTGTCTAATATACATGTTTAACAGTTGGTCTAGTGGAGTAATACAACTGCAGTATAGTAAACTAGTAGAAACTGTCTAGTGAAGCAGTACAAACGGTATTGTCAATAAGTACAAAAAGTCTAGTTAACTAATACAAACAGTCAAGTAAACCAGTGCCAACAGTCAAGTAAACCAGTATAATAAGTGTTGCGAACCAGTACAATAAGTCTTGTGAACCTGTAAACTAAGGTAGTGTACAAGTACAACAGTCTGCGAACCAGTACAATCTGTCTAGGGATCCAGCACAAACAGTCTAAACCAATGAGCCAGTGTGGTGAACAAAAGTACAACAGTCTAGTGAAGTTTAGTGAACTAGTAAAACTTACAAGTGAACCAGTACAAAGAGACTGTGAACCAGTATAAAATCTAGTAAACCAGTGAGCCAGTGTATTGGACAAATACAACAGCCTAGTTAACAGCTTCAACATTTTAATGAAAAAGTGAAAAAATGTATTGAGTTTTACATACAACAGCTATTTAGTAGACTATCATAATAATCCAATATAAATTTAATATGTATTATCCTTGTGGAAATTTATCTTACAATGATTATTATGCTTTACGCATTTCAAAGCATTATAAAAAGCAAAAGAAGTATGCGAAATAGCAAACAAAAAATATGGTCATGCTTCATAGCACAGTTCCCTTAAATTTTACATGAGAAATTTACCTCAGAATGTTGGATTTGTTTCGATTGCTAAGGAATCAAAGAGCTCCTTCCTTTACTTATTGGTTTTGCTCTTTATCTTCTATGTACTGCTATGTTTTTAGAATGTTAAAATCATGACCTAAGAAATGCATTTTCATGTTTGCAATTTTTAACTTTCTTAAAGATTGTTTTTTTTCTCAAATAGGCATCCAAGAGCATCCAAACCTACAAGTTAGCAGAGAATTAGGTTGTTTGCTAAAAATGATAAACTAACCACAGACATAGATTTGTACAAGTACTTGCATAGCTCAGTAACAAAACACGTTGACCTTCTATCACGGAGGTTTGAGATCGAGTTCACACTGGAGCCCATTGCATATTTTTGTTCTTAAAAAAATCTTTCAAAAAGGCGAAACTGGAAATTTCCCCAATACCCCACTTCACTCAAGTGATAAGATCATAACGCACTGAGCATGCTATAAACATGTTATATAGAAAATGTACTAAATCGGCGGCTGGTGACCAGTGACAATAATCATGCACAGTGAAACAAGAAATTGAAGAAAAAGTGCTCTCAGATCACACTCAAGTCAAGTCCACTGATAAACCAAACATTTTTTTTTGGACAATCTCGCTAATTTGCTTGGAGTTGGTTCAATTTAGAGTAATTAAAAATGACATGATGGATTCAAACGAATTGATCCCGATTTCACTGAATATCACCAAGGTTTTTAAAAAAGCATTTAAACCGGAAGTCCCGAGTTTGAATAAATGGACCACTTCGGGGGCTGATTTTGAGTTTGTGTTTCCACACAAACTGTCTTTGTAACCTTGTTTTTAAAAGTATTTAACTTGTACTTCTTTTTAGTTGGCAACAGTAATCTTTCGATAGAGTGTCTCCACGGTCCACGGCATTGTTTAGTTTTTTTTTTTGTTTTTTTTTAAATCAAAACGCGATATGCTTCTCTTCTTCGTCTCAAGTATTTCTTCAGGTTATCTTATCTTATCTTATCACATCTTATCTTATCTTATCACATCTTATCTTATCTTATCACATCTTATCTTATCTTATCACATCTTATCTTATATTATCACATCTTATCTTATATTATCACATCTTATCTTACCATATCTTATCTTATCACATCTTATCTTATCACATATTATCTTATCTTATCACATCTTATCTTATCTTATAAAATACAGACGTTACTTCGAGAAAGATGATTACCTCCTACGCGTTGTTCATCTAGTCATGCATGTTAACCAATGACTTAAATTCTGCCAAGTCACTGGTTTTCCTGGCTAGCTCAGGCAACCCATTCCATGCTCTAATAGCACTAGGGAAGAAGGAGCATTTGTACAAATTTGTCCTGGCATATGGGACAAGGAATGTACTTTTATCTTTGTGTCTTTCTGAGTATTTTATTTGGTTTTGTTTTTCTATTTGAAGATTATGGTTCAGTGTTTTATGTATAGTTGCTACTTTACTTTTGAGTCTTCTGTCCTGAAGGGTTTCTTAATTTAGTGATTTTACTAAAGGTGTTACTCTAGTCAAATGTGATTATTCGTTAGCTATGAATCTTACTGCTCTATTTTGTGTCTTTTCCAGTTTCTTAATGTTTTCTTGAGTTTCTATTATATCGCCTCTATATTTCTTGACATTGCTTACCATTCATTTCCTCTCTTACTGTATTGTATTACTTATAAACGTAAAAGAAATCTTAGAAATCAATGAGTAAAAACATAGATAATACTGGCTGCCTGGTCGTGCGGTATGCGCGCTGGATTGTGGTTCTGTCATCTCGATGGTCCCGTGTTCATACCCTGAACGCTGCCATCACCCATCCTCCTTCGGGAGTTTTGGATTTGAAGTAGATTATTTTCATCTCTGAAAGACCATTGGAGAAATATGTTGCTCGTCTTTACAAAATATTGTAGATAAACTTTAGTTTGAAAAATCCCCGATAAGGTTATGTTATTGAATTTTTGAATGCTAACATCTAAATGTTATATAAAAGTAAGTTTTGTATTAATAAGAATTGTATGAGAATGACTTTAACAATAACCAAGTACGATCACTTTATTTTATTTATTACAGTAGTGTCTTAACCCATATAGAGTTATAAATAAATAGTAGAAATATCATAAGAGAGAATAAGCTGATAGTCCCACATTGGTGATGTCCCTGTGGGCTTTAGTGTGTGAGGACATTAGGCAAAATTAGATTAAGTCTGACCTTCCGGACATCACTGGACAGTGTTGATAGAACTCATTTACATTTTTATCTCTCTCACACTTCTCTTTTCTCACTTTCTCTCTTTCTCTCCGATACTGTAATTGAAACGTTTTCTCTCTACTTACAATATACTTCCAGTTGCAGGATTTCTCTTCTTCGGTAAGTTTTAGGCCTAATGTACGACAAATGTATTCAATTAGAGAATATAAGTAAAGTTTCCCGTTCAGACCTTGCGATCTACAGGGCAGATGATGTTAAAATCATCTGTTTCTTTGGCCAAAGGTTAACGAGCAGGGAATCATGTGGCTAGCACAACAACCAATCGCTTTTATTTTTCTCCAACTAAAGACAGGTACCTATTAGAGTTAGGTAGACTCACTCAGGGGCGCCCTAAAAATCAAAATAAAAAATCAATCAAAATCCAGGTCTTCATCGAGATTTGAACCCAGGACCCCAAGTTTGGATACCAAGCGCATAACCACTCAGCCACCTCACATCCAATAGCAGAATATAATTAATTACAAAATGTAAAAAATTTCCTTAAATATTACAGTAATGTCGCATCATCATAACATGCCTCAGTTGACATTGTACAGAAAACGGCTTTGACTGAAAAGAATTCAATCCTTTGAGAGTAAATGCAACTTCAAACTGCTGGATATCAAATACCAGGAAAATAAAAGAGTGTGTACTGTTACAAGTCAACACTATTTGTCTAGCATGAAGAAGAAACTCCTCATTACTGGGAAGAGAAGAAAGCTGTGCTGGTTCGGTCAAATATTGGACATGACTCACTGTTAAAAACCATGCTTCAATTACAAGTGGAAAGAGCACGAAGAAAGGGTTGTCCAAAGAAAAACTGGCTATGCAACGTACGAAAAAAAATGGACCGGACTCTCTCATGATATCTGCAAGGGTGGCAAAACGTGAGAGCATTGCAAGTCAAGGAGCTGTAGATGTCAGGAGAATGCGTTTCTGCAGAGAAAAAAGCAAGAAAACGCTTATGTCGTCGGGGCTTCGCCCCGAACCCCACAAGAGAACATTATAGCGCTGCGCCAGTTGTTGTTTTTTTCGACGAAGGTTGAGAAATGCTGCGATTGTGTCCATATTGAGGGAATGTAAAACACCAGTGAATCGTCTGCTTATCTGCCATATCTCTCAATACTGCTGATATTAATCTCCCCTTTGTCTATTTAAAACAAAAAGGAATAACAACCACTAATGGATTAATTAATTGGTTATTTGTTTTAACTGATTTAACTGACATCGACAAGTTCTTGTGCAAAAATTTTAACATGATCCGAGAATAGGGAGTGGTTGAAAAACGTGCAGTAGAGCCAAAGAATCCCCCCTGACGGACAGAAATACAGACAGACCGAGTGAGTTAATATTAGCTTTGTGAAAAATATATGCAAGCAGACGATAATACCTATCAACCATTAAAATAATTTATAGTATAATATCAAGAAGTTTTATCCAACTTAAGGACACATCTCCCCAAGACTACGTTAATTCTTTACCATCGAAACAATGAAAGGTACCCACATTTTAAATATGTTTGTTTCCTTTAAACCATGTTTCTTTATACAGCAAAATTTCAATCGTGAAACCAATCAATAATGAATAACATAGTTAAATCGGCTATCCTCTTGGGCGTAGGGACATCAATGCGCATGTCAATTAAACTTTGACATTACAAACAATGAAGATAGATTTCTTCACCACAACTGAAAACATAACACGTGGAATACATATCTGTGTTTACAAACACTTTCTCTCTGCATGCTCGACGTTCTAAACTCTATCGCTACAATACTAAAACACTTTTTGTTACAAAGCTTAGAGCAACTTACTCTGTCTGTCTGTCTGGTAAAATGTTTGTACACGTTATTTTGCGCTCACACAATCTCGAATCGAGCTGAAATTTTGCACAATTATTTCTTTTACCTGCCAACATAACTATCTCGAACAAGGGAAAGAAATTTTACTTCATTGATAATGTGATATAACCTGAATTAGTCCCCTTTATTGTTTGTAGAAAGAAAAATTTTTAAATAGCTATAAAACCTATTTTCATAAGCAGCTCCCTGGCACGGTGGGTAATGTATTGCCTTGAGGAGTCTGACGAGACCCTAGACCTCGATCTCGAATTCAGGTCGCTCACTATTTTTTTTTATAAATACATTTAAAAAGCGATCACCCAGATTCCCCGTTCTTTCTCCCCCCCCCCCTCCCCCCTGCAACTGGTGCATGCGAGAGATAACAACATAGCGTATTTAGAAAGCTAAAAGCATGAAATAGCGTCAAACAAAAACAATGGGTAAAAATATTTCTAATCGCACAGATTGATTTGTTTAGATCTATTACAGATGTAATGACATGGCTGATACAAACTAATTGATACAATAACACTTCAAATAACCTTTTTTTCTTTCAAAAGTATTTTTTTGGGGGGTATTTTTCTTGTTAATTTTGAAAACAGTCTATCCTTGTTACATAGAGGATTTCCATGATAAAAGCAAATCCATAAATATCTAGCTGTAGTATATTGGCGATCAAAGACCGAAAGCATTATTAAGTTATTTAATATAAGAAATCATTTAGTAACAGTATTTTATTTCACTTTGTATGCATTACAGAATAAAGTTTCTGCATTTAGAATAAGGAAAATTGGATTATTTAGCTTGTAAGACGAATCATTCAAAACAGCGTACCTGACATAGTGTTTGTTTGAATGTTTATTTAATACGAGCCGACCCGGGGCGTAGCACACACCGCTATTTATTGAAATAAATTACTTGTCCTCCCCCCCCCCCCTTCTTTTTTTTTTCTGATCCGCGCTCTTTATCGCCGTGAAAGTTACGTGGGTAACTCTAGTCCGACTTGCAGAAATAAAAAAGAACACTTTCCATGATTTTTTCTTTGAGGATTAGAGAGTCGATATATATACACATAGGATTCCCAATCTTCTATTTATTGTGTTTTTAAAATTGTCCCCTTTATATTCCATTATATCACCCCCAAATTTATAAACAGGATCTTGAAAATGTGAACAAAGAGTAAAGAACAGACTCTACAGTCCTCACTGAGCAGACGGAGAAAAAAGACTCACTATATAGATGCCAATGTGATTAGTGAGTTTGCTAACAGATTTCGTGGCTCATGCAATAAATGAAACCTTTTCTATCTTCTCTAGAAACCAACATAACAATTCCAATACAAATAATGCAGTAATTCTACTCTTTATGCTAGAAGGGTGCCTTAAAAGCTCTTCCCAACTAAACCCATGAGTAAGAATTGATTTCTTAAATTACGACCAAATTTTTTGTCCCCCTAAAAAAAAGAAAAAAAAAGAAAACACATTTGCAGGAGATTTTTTGAATTAGATTGACATTCCGTGTAATGCGGTCTAAGGGATATAATTCAGACATGGAACTCACTGGTTGAACTCACTCTTGTCCTATTCGGAGCGTCTTCCTGAGTCTCCTGACATCATTATGATGTCACGCTCAGAAAAGCCAACTCCACACTTCATCCACTTGCCCCAGCCACGTCTGCGGACACTTTGGGAAATCCCATATTTTATTTTTGTCGTTAAGGGCCCGCCACAACTCACTGGTTCAAACACACACACAATACACACACACACACACACACACACAAAACATTGACGTCTATGTAATTGTGTCTCTGTCTATAATTTTTTTTTATTTGTCTTCCAGCGTTCATTTACGCTTATTGGACAAAGTCGATAGGCGCAAAAATAGTCAAACCAAGGGGAGGTAATTACTAGTTTCCCGTGACTGGCTGTCGTCAGGAAGAGCAGATTGCAGACGAGATTTCCGGTTTAAACACATTCTTTTTCTTTGGCTAGAGCTTGTAAGATGCTTTTAATGCTGAACTGAAATAATTAGAACTGAATATACATTTTTAGTGGCCCCCCGAAAGGGGAAAAGATGCTATTAGTTTTGTGTCTGTCCGTCCGTCCCGTTTAGATCTCAGAAACTATAAGATAAAATAAAAAACGGATACCATGATATTTTGATCATTTAAAGTACTGATGCAACGGCTACGTTTTTCTTTTCCGCAAGTGAATCATCTAATTTTTAAAATTATATATATCAAGCAGATTTTTCGAAAATTTACACCACTTTTCAATAAAAAACTTCAGGGGAGGTAGCTTTTCTTTTTAAATGTCATGGACTTCTTTATTAATAACTCAAGCTTCATTCATAGATTCGCGAATTTGTAAAAAAAAAATTGCATGTGAGGTCACAATGGTAAAAGTGTCAATGGATTATTATAGAATATATTATTCATATATTAACTAATTCATTGATTAGAATACTGATTTAAATGTTTTTAAAAAAAGATTTTTGATACGAAATTCGTTTTAGTTATAAGTTTAAAAAATATCGAGCTTTTTTATATAGCGCGCAGTTTTGCCATATCGTCACTATAGAGGACTACACTTGACGGTCTAAGTAAGACTAAATAGATCCCAGATCTAATAATTTATAATATGTATAGATTATAAATGTATTGATAATTTGAACAAAATTTTAATTATCAAGGCAATAACTTATCTTCTGACAGCTTAGGGATGCAGATTTATTTATTATGTAAACAATAGTATCACATAGTCTGTCCAATGGCTGTGTGAAGCGTCTAGTGTGGTAGCTTGACTTGTTGCCACCGCTGGCTAGCATCTGTGAAAGGGGAGCAGTTTTGTAAGTCTCACTTGCCAGTACATAGCCTCTCCACAGCAAGTTCTATGCAGTACCTCCTCGTGGTGGCAGATGGAAACTGAGGCTGCGAAGCCTCAGGCTAAACTGAAAGGGTCTCGGAGGAGGTTTGACCCCAAGATGTGAGGCAGGCATGGCCCGTCGGCGTGCGGACACGCCCTGTTGCCCACAAACCAAACCGCTAGCTATAGGTCAATAGCCGCACTGCCTTGTGTGTGTGTCCCTGTCAGGTCTAAGGCTAAGGGAGTAAACCCTAACAGAAAATCTGGTCCTGGAGCCCCGTAGGCGGGGGGACAGTAGTAAGACTACTGCTCTCTGGCAAACTCCTGCAGCCACCTGTCCCCAAATTGTGATGGCTCGCCATCCCTTTGGACCCGATCAGTATGGAAGAGAGGCGTGTGCTGACGTGTGGGCAGCCCAGCACTCGCAAATTTCCCCCAGGCAAAGGGAAAAGATCGTCTCTCTAGACTAAAATGACACAGAGTATCACATTAGGAAATGAATCGGATACGAACCACATAGAACACCATTACCCGGTAACAAAAGGCCTACTACTCATGATCATAACATTGGCCTAGGTCTAGTAGTTTGAAGATTAAACTTCATAAGAGTTCTAGTCTAGTTATAGTAGATTCTATATCAAGATTTATATCTAGATATAGATTTAACTCTAGTTCTAGACTTAGATCTATTTCTAGATCTAGAAATCGATCTAGTTCTAGACCTAGAACTAAATCTTGAATACTAGATTTAGATCTAAAACTAGATTTAGATCTTGCTAGATCTATGTCTACATTGTATGACATATTTTATTTGCGAGGGGAAAGTCTTGTTGTACAAAATTGTAGCTTAAAGTAGGTAAATATTTTTTGTGTGTGTGATGCCAAATTATCTTAATTAGTTAGAAGAATAAATCTTTTTTAGTTTCTCTGTATATTATATACTCTGTTATTTAAAACATGTTATTATTTTGAATGTATGGATAAGGTTAATAATTATTATTTAAAAAATATAAATGAATATGTGGAGATGCTGTGGCTGAGGGGTAAAGCACTTGGAACCGGAAGTCCCGTGTTCGAATTCTGGTGAAGACTCTAGGTAGACCACTTCGGAAAGGAGGGAGGGCGATTTTGAGTTTGTGTTTCCACAAAAACTTTCTTTGTAACCTTGTTTGTTATATTTTTATTTTTGAACTGTCGATTTGTAAATTTGTAATACACAATTTTTTTAAAGGATAAGACCAGGGCCGTATGGGAGAGAAAATGGGGCTACAGCCCAAGGGCCTCCACAACATAATAATAATAAGGTTTGTCTTCGAGTCCGAAGATTAATGAGGAATGCAGTATTTTCCGTGCCTGCGCGGCCCCGGCCATGACCTGCATATTTTGCCACACCCACGGCAAGGAAAATTATTGTCCGCAGGTGATCGATTTAGATATTCTTTTCGCCGTCTGCGTCTGTCCTCGGAAGCGGATTTTCTTTTGGTCTCAAATGTGTATCCCGCAACCTTTGTGAGTGACCTCCAGCTGTCTCGTTCTGAGGCCGCATGCAACCAGGTGCTCTCTTCTATGTTAGCTAAGGCAAGCTGCCACAACACACATATAAACATATAAACCCATATTTTACAAAAATAATTATTATCACAGTGCGTGGTGGTTGAGTTGTAAGGGATTGGTTTTCGAAAGGAGAGGTTTCAGGTTTGACTTTCGGTGAGGATTAGGATTTGTAATTCCTGCATTCTCTAGGACCCCACCCCCTCTCTCTCTTCTTTTTCTTTTTTAATGAGTACCTGACATTAGTAGGCGAAACTAAAGGCGGTCGATCATTGTGCTGGCCCACAAAGAACCCTCGTTAACTGTCACCGATAGAAACAGATGACCTTTAAATAATCTTCTCCATAGATCGCAATGTCTGAAACATTAAAAGATTAATAGAATCGAAGATAAAGCAACACCATGATCATCATATACATCTGGTCACATGGGTCAGTCAGAGATACACAGAGTAGTAGTATCGACAGATTAAACTTTTTTTTGTTGTCCAAATGAAATTCTTTCAAAGGAGAGATTAGATTTTCTAATTTAACTGTTTTGAAGAAACCAGCTGTATTCACTATCGATACTTAGAATACTAGAATCGATACCTAGTGACAGAATGTGGTGGAATGACCTTCAATTGAAAGATGTGTTTGTGAAGGCTTCGAAATATGTTCTTAAAATAAATCAAGTAACATATCTAAATCTAAAAAGTCTTATCAAAATCAACATTTCTAAGCACTTTAAAAAAAAACGCTTAATCGAATCTTTATAAACTTTGTGAATTAAATTAGATCTTGAGATGAAATATGTCTTAAAATATATATTTTCCTTTTGTTTTTTTCTCCCAAGTTTAAACTCACGATACAGAAAACTTCCTTGTTGGGAGTGGAATTGTTGAAAGCATTACAAAGCATCACTCTTTTTTTTTATGATTACACTTCATCGTGACAAATCAGAAATTTTCCAAGACCTCGGAGTCAGTTTAAAAAAAAATCTTTTATCTGTTTTAGTTGTAAATAGATTACCTGTCATCTTTTTTCACCTTATCTTTCTTAAAGAAGATCTCGTAAAAAAGTAACTTATTTAAGCTGAAAAAAAAATGAATTTATTTTTTTCGGTTTTAATTATTTTTGGTTTTCTCTCTACAATAAAAAAGAAGTGGGGAAAAAAACTTAAAAAAAAACAAAATATTTTATGTAAAAGCATACTTACCTGCTTTTCATAAGTCTAAATATTGCAAGCGTAAACAATGCATTCTTTTATATCGTAAAAACCTATACCGTCAATCTAGCTGCTGCATCAAACAGAAGAAGGAATGACCTATTTCTACTGCATCGAGACAGGAGTGAGACAGGGGTGCATCTCATCTCCCTTCTTCTTACTCCTAGACATCGACTACATAATGAGGAGAGCAATGAATCAAACTGCCTTCAGTATTCCATGGAGTGGACAGAATCGAATGACGGACTTGGACTTCGCTGAGGATGTTTTACTACTCGGGTCTATAAATAAATGCATACAAGAAATGACGGAGAGCCTTGACGAGTCAGAGCTTGAAGAGTTGAACAAGTTGACGTACATAGGCAACATCATAGGCAGCGTCATAGGCACCATCAGAGCAAACGATGGGGGGATACCTACCATGACGTAGCGTGCCGAACAGAACTGGTAGGGAGACTTTTCCGTAGCCTGCGACCTATTTGGACAAGCCTAGCAATAGGACTTGACACACAATTAGCAACGTCTTAACTGCCCACTGGTTGTGACGTTGCAGGTCAGTGTTGAGGAATTCTGTAACACATGGGCTAGCTCTGAGTCGCCTACAGTGTATGTCTCATTTGTTTTAGAACAAATGACAACCCGTTTCAGGTAGACCTTTTAATAAGTAGTAGGCCTACATTAGAAAAAAGATAAATAGACAATATATTGTTATGTACTTTTAATAGCGACTTAAAACTTTTTAAAGAAGATTTCCAAATCATCTCCAATAATGAGACTTGTCGATTTTCTGGTGACAGAACGGTGGAAAATCTTCCGACTGTTGTACCTCGTGATGATAAGGACTTTTTTGGGAAACATGAACATAAAGTTCTGCAGCAAGACGCCCTAATTAATACGAACACGATCTTAGGCCAGTTAGGTCAAGTACAGACCTACGTGCCATATATGTACTTCGAATGTCCCTCGCAAAATTGTATTAGCCAGTTCTGACTCAGTATTTATTAAACTTAAATTTGACCTGATACTTTGTTTTAAAACTAGATGAATAATGTGCCACTCTGTTTGCAAGAGAACAACTTTAATATTGGGCTCATTTTTATATGAAACTCTTTTTAGTTAACATTCTGTCTTCTTACTTCGAGAAAAGGGTGTTCTTTACGCCAGGAAAATGAATTTCCGAACCTCAAGCACCAAAAAAGGTTTGAAGTGGGGGTTTTGCCCCGAATCACGTTAGGGGAGCTTGCAGTGCTCCCCCAGACCCAGACCCTCTTATTGGGTGGAAAGGAGGAATCCTGCATCTCCATTTTTATGTCCAGAAAAAAACTCATTCTAGTATACAAAACACTTTAAAATTACCTACGAAACAAAAAGAGAAAACAAACAAATGGACTAACTTTAATGAAAATTTATTATGTAAATTTGTATTTTCAACATACTATCAATAAAATAAAATGTCCTTTAGCTTCTTTTCTTTTTCATAGAGTCTGTACCCCCCTCCCCAAAACTCCACAGTGAAGGCCAACAGCACTCCTCCAGGACTCCAGCTGGCTAGGGGGCTGGGGGTGGAGAGCTAACGTAATTCTTCTCATTCTAAAGTAGAGGTTGGGTGCCAAATGTAGACGCTTGAGAAAGAAACATTGCTACTACATATGGTGATATTGTTTCAAAAAATGGCGTTCTTGACTTTTCAATTACTAAATGCTTCTTTCAGAAAAAATAAATAAATTAGCGTTTATTTTTAGAATGTTTCAAACTATAGTGCTGTCGGATTTTGAAAAGCGTTTTTAGGTTTTGAGAACTAAGCGTCACAGACACATAGAGAAACGGACAGACCACTCAAAATCAATAGCTTCTTTCTTCTTTTGAGAGAGTCCCTAATGATTTATTATTTATTTACGATATACATAAAAACGAAAAAAACAAAACGTGATGTCTTATGTATACAATAGCTAAGTTGGTTCCCTCCCGATCGTTCTAGGTCAAAATCTATATTGTATAAGTATTATGTAACTCTTGAACATTAAAGAGGATTATTATGGCCTATATTGGCCTTAGAGAAGCTGTGTATGAATTCTTTCTCTCTCTCTCTCTCTCTTTCTTTTTCTCTGATAGATCAAACTCACCCACTCTCACCCTAACTCACATATCTAAATGTCACACTGCCAACTCTGTTGTCATTAGATTTATTAGTTGTTTTTTTTTTTTTTTTTTTTTTTTTTTTGTGCTTGTGAAATATGAGTGTTCCATATAGACTCATCAATACTCCAACGATTCTCAAACTGCAATGCACTAAAGCAGTTTTGTTTTGTTTTCTGTTGCCTCGCTGTTATGGCATGTGTGTGTGTTTCCTAGGTGAGAATTTGTAGTTAGTTGTAGAGAGAGAGAGCGTTAGTTTAATGTTAGACTTTTAAATGATGCAAGATAAACGGCACTGTCGTAATCTGTGTTAAGTTGGCCATACGACTCCAAAATGCCAAAAACAAAACAAAAAACAAACAGTAATCAGGAATACGAATGCTTGTTGAATTAAATGGACATAACGGAAGGACTTGACGGAGACAGATATAATCAGAGTGATGGAATTACAGCGAAGACATATTGACAAATGATTGATATTCAAAATTTATATTGTTTAAATTTTTAGAGAAAAGATGAACTGAATATTTAGAAAGAAATGAAACGTGCTAAATGGTAAAATGCTTGCATCACTTATCAAGGGGTCACAAGTTCGAATTCCCATTAGGACGTTCTCTAGCCTAGACAGTTATATGGGTGCCTGACATTGGTTGGTCGTTGTGTAGGCCACACTATACCCTTATTACCGTTGTCAATAAAAGGACAACAGCTTTACATGCAACATGCACTGAAATTGGAACTTTGATTTTTTTTTAATGAACGAAAGAAAGAAAGTGAAATGAGAGATAGGGAGAGAGAGAGTAAATAGAGAGAGAGTAAATAGAGAGAGAGAATAAAGAGAAAAAAGACAAGGGGAGAAAAAAATAAAATAAGAGAAAAAGAGAGAGAAAGAGTAAACAAAAGAGAGTGCAAGCGAAGAGAGACAATGCTGAGAAAGAGTGTAAGAGATAATAAAAGTGAAAAAAAAAAATCCGAAGCGAGATATTTCTAACAGAACAAAAAAAAAAGTTCAGACAGACAAGGAAATCATCAAATATTTCTGACTGGAATTTCCAGACTTGATGAGACAAAAGTGCTGGAATTGGAAGCTCTCTGTAACTAGTTGGCGTGTTGTGTGTGTGTGTGAGAGAGAGATAGAAAGTGTGTGGAGATGTGCACTCTGTCTGCTTCTTGATGACGCGAAGTTATGTTCTTTTTCTATAGTCTATTTTCATCATTTCAAATCAACATTTAGTGAACATTTTTGTTTCCTCAAATGACTTTATCTAAAGCTGTGAGCACTTAAACATTCGTTGTCATTGGTCTTCAGTGATCCCCCCACCTACTCATCTATCTTCTATATATATAATTCTCTTCTTCCCTCAACAGTTTAAACGAGTAGTAAGGAGTAAAGGAAAGGTCACTCTGCGGATAGTCCACGAGAAAACAAGAGAGGGGGGGGGGACACGTAGTCACAACATAGCAGGGCAGGACCGTTGCAATATCACTCTTTTTTTTTTTTATTTCTACCTCACGTTTAAAAAATAAAGGGGGGGGGGGGTGAAATCTACTCTGAAATAATTATCGAAACGACTTTATTTTTGCGACTCGGACGAAGGGAGTTTTTAGGTAATTTATGAGTGAAAAAAAAAAGACAATTTTCGTCTGTATATTTCAGGAGATTGGTATGAGTTTTCAAAACATTTTAATAATCTCCAGATATTTCCAGGACTTTTTCGTATATTTTGCAGTTTCAGGAGATTTCCAGGACCTCCTGTTTAATCGACAGGAGGCCGCGGGAAATCTGTTATAAGTTATAAAATGGTTTAATTTAATGATTTATACACTTAAAATTAGCTCGGTTCCTATAAAAGTGCTGGGCCCACTGCGGTCGCATAGGTTGCAGTGGCCTAAGGTTGGCCCTGCAAAATAGCGGCGTATGTGTATTCTATATTCCTATACGTCCATCTTATTATGATCTAGTTTTTTTCAAAGATTTTTAAAAGATTTTTGTTAGGCTTCTTGCTACAAGTTTGTTCTAATATATCTGTTACAGCTTTCTACTTTTTACCTATAATTAACAAAAATAAAGCTTGTCTTCGAGTACGAAGATTAATGAGGAATGCAGTGTTTCCCGTAGCTACGCAGCCCCAGCTGTGACCTACATATTTTGCTATACAAGACATGCATAACCGTTGTCCTCCGGTGGTCGGTTAAGATTACCTTTTCGCCGTCTGAGTCTGTCCTCAGCAGCGGATTTTCTTTTGGTCTCAAATGTGTATTCCGCGGTTTTTGTGAAAGACCTCCAGCTGTCTCGTTCTGAGGCCGCATGCAACCAGGTGCTCTCTTCTATGTCAGCTAAGGTAAGTTGACGCCTAAGCTGGTCTTTAAAGCGTTTGAGTGGGGCTCCTCTGTTAAGTCGACCACCTACCTTTTAGCTCACAAAAAAAAAAAAAAAAATAGACTGCCTTTGGCATACGTTCGTCTTGTCTATAATATAGATGTCTAGAAACTTCCTTAGTTTCTCTCCGAGTCTAGGTGTCCCTGGGTCCAGCTGTAATTACATCAAACGCTTAACAATTCGATCAAAACACAGAAATCTTATTATCCCCTTATGCCACATATCACACGCGGGTCTCCTCTCGTCTGACAACTGACACACTTCCGGCCATTCGCGCATTTGCAAAAATATATTTATACACATATACAGTCATTCATCCGTCACAATATGTATACAAAGGTTCTTTATTAGTTTAGTCTGAGTTACTTGTGACATAGTATGTAGGTCACTGTGGGGGTTTCCTGATAGATATTTCTTTATAAATTCCTTTCTAAATTAAATTTGTGTTAAAGCTTCTTATGTATACAAATTGAAGAATAGAAGATTTTAAATTTAATCTTTTTTTTTTTTTAAATTTCATGTTGGTCTAGAACTCTATATAATAGATCACAATTCTAAGCAATTTTATATTTGACAGCTTTAAATAAATTATCTATATTTTGCAAATTTTAAAATTTATATATGAGTATTATTAGCTTAAGTGGCGTACCTAGAGCGGGGGAAGGGGGGGGTCTAAATTACAAAATCCCCCGCGGGCCCCCATAAGAGAGTCCCCCAAATGAGTGTCCGAAATTTGCTTTTATTTTAAATATTACGCCATTACCTCAAGTAATGCTGCCAGGTGTTAAAGTGCAGGGGAAAGTGGTCAAGCCCACCGAGTTCCAAAATCCTTAGGTACGCCACTGCCTTTGTATGATATATTGCTAACACCATACTACATTAATAAATATTTATAGATATGCTTGACATGAAAAAAAAAGTTGTCATGGACATAGGAATATGTCCTCTAGAATACAAGACAACTGAAACAAACTCATTGCAGTGTAGACATTAAAAACAAGGCTCAGATGTTTCGTTTCATGTGAACTACTCCATCAGCCAATCATTTGGCTCTATTTGTCCTGGAGCGGAATTCGCGTCATCAAGGGGAGACAATTATTTGAGGAAGAATTGCAACGGCAGAGAGGAAACAGGAAACACGGACAGACAGACGGAGACGAGGTACAGGAAAATTAAGACGTTTGGAAAGGGGTTGGAGGGGGGTGGGGACGATAACGAGAGAAGGAGATGTAAAGGAAAAAAAAGAGACTAGTGATAGAGAGAGATAGAAAGAAAGAGAGAAAGGACAAAGTTTAAAGGGAGATAGAATAGAGAAATTGAAAGAGATAGAGGGATTCTGAGCCAAAGAGATATAAAGATTTGAAAAGAGCAGCAAATGAGAGGGAGAGAGAGAGATGGAAAGATAACCCCAGCAGTTACAAAGAGAAATCTAGAGAGCAAAATTAAGATACTGATACTGAGTAGGAAATCAATGAGAAGATAAGACCTATATAATTTCTTTACAAAGCGTGCAAACAATTTTTAATAAAAAGTCAATTTGTTTTCATTCACAGCATCAGTTGGTTCAATTTACAGCTTTTATCTTGATTTTTATGTATTTAACTAGAGACCAATATTTGTGCAAGTTTTTTGTACTTAATGGGTTTCACATTATAGGTTACAGGGTTGACACTAATAGGTACATATGTGAGTCGTCATTGTGGCCTGAGTTCAATCTCTTAATTTCTTATTATAGATCTTTTAGTAGTAATTTCTCTCTATTATAAATATTGTCTTATTAATATTAATCTCTCACTATCGATTTCATAATATTTATTTTTCATTATTAAGATTTACTATAAATCTCTTATTGCATTTTTCATCACAGACAAAACATCGTGAAGAAAATTAGAAACATCCCTAGAATATTTATACATGGACGAGCAGCAATGACACGGTCTCAGTGTGTGGCTTCACCGCACTGTAAGTCAAGCAATTAAGAGAATAGAGCTCTGATACCACCATGAATATTGATACAGCCATCTGGAGTTTTGGGATTCTGGCCCTAGTATTAAAATTTGTAGACGGTAAGAACCTTTCAATTTTTACATCTTGTAACATGCCGGGCTTGAACATCTAGTTAATGTAACTATCTGTACTGCGTACAATATATCTGTCTGTCACACTAATATGCATACTCTTCAAAACTATAGAAAGAAGCAACATCTTTTTTCTTACACTACTTAATTTAGACCTATATGTATAGCAATGGCAGTGCTCTCACACTGCTAAACATAAATCTGCATCTATAGAAACATCTGTCTTTTTACACTGCTAAACATATTTCTACATCTATAGAAACATCTGTGTTTTTACACTGCTAAAGATTATGCCAGGGTTCATTTCTTAGCTTGGCTCGACTTGGCTTGTTAACGGTTTCACAATAACTCAATTCCGATTCATTAATACTTTCTACACAAATACTTGTTACACAAATAAGAACAATTACTACTCAATAAACTTCAGTTCTAACTTCATCCTTCTATGAATTTCAAAACTCTTTAATATCAAATAAAGCACACAATTATATAACGCTCAAGAAGTAATACAAACACCAGTCCAGGAAGCGACTGTCCAACCTTCCTGGACCGGGTACAAGACCTCACTAAGACTTAACCATTCAGTTCATAACACGTGCAGACTGTTCACATTCAAGTTTACTAAGTTCAATATTGATGTATAATCGATCATTCTTTCTACCGGAAGTAAAATCCTTGAACAATCTAATTTGAGCTCGATGCTCTTATATTTGATTCGTTTGTTATAAAATATTTTAAATATTTTCAAAAAACCAACACAAAAACTGAACATTTCAATCATGTTAGAAACCCTTGCAATATTAAAGAATAAGAATACAGTTGCTATGAAAGCTATATGGACATGTTATTTTGATTTATAAAAAAGAAAAAAAATCAAATTTGTTTTTATTCAATACAAAGATGTCTGACGGAAAGATGTTTTCACAAATCTTTCTCACAAATAGAGTTTCTGCCCAAAGCCTAGTCAATTATTTTCTTCTTTTATAGGTTCATGTCTTTTGTCAAAGTAAAACAATAAACAACAGAACATTTCGTCTTGTGTCTGTGTTTGCTTTGGTCCTATATAATTCCTATTAATTCGATGTTTTCTACCACAGGCCACTTGATGAAGATACATTTATATACATTTCATTCATAAATAGCTAATGTTGACATTGTTGCCAAGTTTTAAAATTCAGAGCTTCTTTGGTGTATACATTCAAGAATAATGTTGTCTTTGCTAAGGGTGCCTATTGATTGGAAACACTCATTTGAATAGCTCTAGTAGCATACTTCGTTCTTGTGAGAAAGATACAATTAAACCAACATGAGTCACGATACAGACATGGGATTGTTTACAAATCTTTGGCTTAGTGAATGGAACTATAACTATTTTAATATAATCAATAAATAAATCAAATGTTCTCTTTTCGAGGATATGCTTATGAACCTACGACATACTGCAACCTAAGTGGAATTCAAATCTCATGACCATTGAGTCGACGTGATATTTTTACTAATGCATGATCAGTGGCGTGGCCTACGTACCCGTGGCCTGGGCTCAACACTATGATGGCTCTTCTTATTCCAATTTGAAAAAAAATAAAAATCAAGCCATTCATTACAAAAAAAAGTAATTGTGTCCTTACACTCAATTCTGGAACGGCTTATTACTGTAATCGTCTATTTGATACTAATAAGAATCAAGATGAATGCTGTTTAATTTGGATAAATGGTATACAGAATGTTTACGTTTCACTAAAAAACAGTCAAAGGAGTTAAAAATAAGCGGAAATCTAATTGAAGATTCTGCTGAGAGTATTTTTAGAGAAGATATAGATACAAGGAAAGACAATAATCGGGGTCAGTCAATAAGTTTCTAGCTTCATGATTAGTCTACTTTGGTGATTCTGTTATTGAGTTAATATTGTGTTCATTCATTTTAGGATTTTGACCTAAATAAGATTCTCTGTCATACATGGGACCATTAGTCATTTTATTTAACTTTTGAAATACCAGATGTATTCAAAAATAATTCCACTGTATGGCAGTGTCATGACACCCAAGACTTGTACGTCTTGATAATCATAATAGACAACTATCTTGCAATGTAAACCTTATAAACGACTATCTTTCAATGTAAACCTTATAAACGACTTTCAATGGACCATCTTCGCACGTATTAATCAGGAAGCCATGAGCAAAGAACCACTTTGCACCATGGATGCATCGCCCCCTGCGTAAGATTCCAGTACAGGGAAAAATGAAAAAGTGGGGGGGGAATCCATTACTTGGTTTTGGGGTCAAACTTATCCGGAATCATATAAAGAATGGGGAGGTTTGAAAAGGGAGGGGGTAGAGAATTGACAAGGTCATTGTTAGGCAGGAGTGTGAATGAATGTCCACGGAAAGCGGAAGTAACTGCGAGGAAAAAAAATGGAATGGGAGATAACAAATCGGTGGGGACAAGGGAGACAAGAAGTGAAAGAATGAATTTTTGATGTTAGCGTGGAAAAAGTGATGGTTATATTTTATGACTGGAATTTTTTTAGATAAAAATACAAGGTTTATTGCCTTAGGCTGTAAGTTTCATAATGGAAATGATTGAGCTAGCTGAAGTTTATTCCTTTTTTTTCCTTGACTGTATAGAGTTAATATCAGATTGATCTAACTAAACGTTGTCGAGAAAGAAAGCCAATTATATATCTCACTGTAAGGAAGAACATACAGGCCACATAACACTTGTGATACCTCAATCTAAAGTAAATATTTGGTTCACTTTTGTTTTATTTTTATGGGTAACTGTTGAAGATTTTTTTTTTTTTTTTTTTTGCACTAGACTCTAGACTAATTTATTCCTTTCGACAGTTGACAAACAAAAACAAACGAAAAACAAACTGGATGTTATGATTAATCTACTTATAAAGAAACTATTGTAACGTTGCACCTTCTCGTTTCAATTCTTGTGCACACATTAAAGACATAGCCTGTAAGAGAACATTGTTGGGATTTTTGAATTCATTTGTAAACATTTGTTTAAGTACATTATGTAAAAGATTTTGGTTTTATCCATGAAAAATACTTACACTAATTGACTCCGTCTGTCTGACTGTTTTTCTGTCCGTCCAAATTCTTTGACACCATTCTTTTAATCCCAGTTCCCATTCTCGTATCAAGTTGAAATTTTGTAAATTATTCATTGTCGATGAAAACACATAAATTAAAAAAAATAATCGATTAGTCAATCTAATAATGGTCATTTATTAAATTTATTTTTTTATCAAGGATAATGAGAGATAGAACTTGCAATATTTAGAGATATGGAATCAATATTAGTTTTTTTTTATATTATGTTTTTAGTATTTTGTTGTTTAATTACTTAATGTACAGAGATAGTTTGAAAGAATTGCAAAATATGAATCTCAAACGAGGTACAAGTATAGTTGTCTTAAAAGTTTAACAGAAGAGCATAGCTGTCTTAAAAGTATAACAGACAAGCATAGATGTCTTAAAAGTTTAACAGAAGAGCATAGCTGTCTTAGAAGTATAACAGACAAGTATAGCTGTCTTAAAAGTATAACACACAAGCATAGCTGTCTTAAAAGTATAACACACAAGCATAGCTGTCTTAAAAGTATAACAGACAAGTATAGCTGTCTTAAAAGTATAACACACAAGCATAGCTGTCTTAAAAGTATAACAGACAAGCATAGATGTCTTAAAAGTTTATCTCTAAAGAAAGATGTTCTAAATAGTTTTGCTCTTTTTTTTTTACCAACTCCAGGAACAATCCTGTGTTCCATGTGTAGCAGTGACCTAAAACCAGACTGTGAGATTAACCCACCGGAACCACAGCCGTGTACGGAAGTGGGCAGTGGGCTGGTCAAGTCCTGTTCTATTGTTAGACTCATTAACAAGTCTACGGGTATGTCTAGATGATTTAAACATTATTTATATCAGCAAAACATTTTGTACACACTAAAAAAAAAAAAGCTATTGTGTTGGCAAATTATTCCCATAATAGGCCAACGCAATCCAGAACAAGCAATAGGCAGTAAATGCTTGAAGTCTTTGAAATTAAGACTTAAAGCTGACGTAATAACGAAACTAGATTCACGGATTTTTTAAATGCCAAAGACTAGAATGCTAATACAAAGTGAGAAAGAGACTACACGGAAATGACGAGACCTACAACAAAAAGCTACTAATAGAAAAGACATTCGGTCAAATACAATGCAGAAAACTTTAGTGTAAGTTTGTAATTAGTGTGCACTAAAATGACCAGAAGCATACCTCTATGTGTCCACTATTTGTCTGAGTTGGTGACCAAACTCTATAAAGGAATACGGAAATAAAATCCACTCCTGACATAATGAATATTTGAAATGACCTGATCCGAAAAAAATCTAATTCTTGACTCTTGATGTTAGTTGCTGCACTTAGTTAAAAGTCTGAGCTTGACTTACAACATTTTCCCTATTTTAGTGGTCATGTAGTTGTCTCTGTTGTTGTCTGTGTTGTTGTCTGCGTTGTTGTCTGTGTTGTCTTTGTAGTTGTCTTTACTGTTGGGTTTTTATTTCTGAAGGGAGTGAAGACACAAGTCTCGAATACTCGTTAATTTGTAGTGGGATCCCCCCCCCCCCTTTCTTTTTTATGTAGACCTGAGAACTAAATCAAACCTATTGTGCTAGCATAAGTTTATGAAATGTAGTGATACTTTTAAAAATGTGTACAATCAAGTACTACTCTGCGTTGATTAAAAACTCTAAACTAAACTCTATAACCAAGTACTAGACTAGTCTCAGTTTATCCCAAAAAATATCATGATATTCTAGACTAAACTCTACAACGAAGTACTAGCCTACGTTTATCAAAAAATATCATGATAGTCTAGATCAGCGGTTCTCAACCTTCTTAGCTCGGCGACCCCATATAATACGATTCTCCACTAAGCGGAGACCCCCAACCGTAATTTATATTTCGTTCATAGTCATATGTATACCCTATTCGTGATTTTGCTAATGATATAAAATCAAAGTCATATTTCAAATGTATAAATATGACATCCATGATGTATTTGTATAGGAAAGCTTTTTGTCATTGTATTTAGAGTAAAATGAATTTGTGCTTAAATTTAAAAAAATTTTTTTATCTTTAATCTATACCATCTATGGTACAAATGAGCTTGATACGACACTTACGATATCATAGGACCGAAAAAAAAAAAAAAATAAGAGAGAAAAAAAATTCAAATATAAATAGACAAAAAAAATTCTGATTGTCTTAGGCGACCCTTGGCAAAATATATAATTCGACCCCCAAAGGGCTCGCGACCCACAGGTTGAAAACTCCTGGTCTAGACAAAACCCCACGACCTAGTACTAATCTAAGTTTATTTAAAATAATGTCATGTTATTCAAGCTCATTTTTTTTCGCTTGTCTTCACAGGGGAACAAAGCATGTACATTCGAAGCTGTGCCACCTCAACGAAATCCAGCGGCTGTGTTGACACAAGGCCAGGGTTCAAAACCTGTGCTACCATCTGTTACACAGACGGGTGCAACGCCTCCTGGAGCATGCACGCGCTATCCAAAACTGCGATCCATCTTCTCTACGCATCGTTTTTGGTAACGCTTCTTTTCTGTAAACTGAGTCTCTGACCGTCAACGTCTGACGAGAGAGGTCAGAGAGTGGACAACTTGTATGAGAGATCTGGTTTGAATCTAGCTTGTCTTTGTTTTCTCTAAGTGTGGGTGCTTCACGAGAAATAGTTAGCTGTGCTTTGTGAGAGGCTGTGATTAGTATATAGCCAGGATGCTCTGCGAATGGAATCATTGAAGTCAGCAAAATATGAAAACTATTTCTTTCAAAAAGGATTGGAGCTTTTTACGTTCATTAATGTGGTCGCATTAATTGAAGTAATTAACTGTGTTTAGTGAGGTAGCATTGTCCAATGGTGTATTGAAATTATTTCTATGAAATATTTTGATATTGTAGTGAGCCTGTTTTTAGACATTTTAAATGTGTCTTCCAGTTCCAAGGGCTGCAAGCCCAAACTATAATTACCTAGGAAATAAAATTATGATGTGATGTGTGTTGATTATCGAATAATTATAAACCCTCTTATTACTGTAACAAATGTTGATTTCAATTTCTCTGCATTGCAATACCATGATGAAGCCTAAATTTGTCTGTTGTAAATATTTTTTGCTTAGGCTTTATTTTTCAACATTGTAAAGACCGAAACATTGAATGTAAATATCTTGTGAAATTTCAAACGAAACAAAACTTAAGCTTTTATAAAACACTTAAACTTTATGTATCATCCCATTCTTAGTCTCTCTAGCCCCAAATACTTGACATACACACAAACTTACACTTTTTTAGTCGGTTTCACACACAACTACACATACACACACATACTAAAATACCGATGTAAATATATGTGGTTCACCAACAAAACAAAAAAACGCCTTTGATAGCCAAGAATTATAATTTGAATCTCCAGTATAAGAGTTATAGTTCGAATCCCCAGTGAGAAAGTTATAGTTCGAATCCCCAGTGAGAAAGTTATAGTTCGAATCCCCAGTGAGAGAGTTTTAGTTCAAAACCAAATAAACATATTTACTACAAATTTCACCTAGATGTATTTGGTGAGCACTTTTACTTTAAACAACTTTAATCATTCTCAGAGATTCCTCTTCCACCCCATATATATATATATATATATATATATATATATATATATATATATATATGGCTCTTTATGTCTCAAAAGACTATGGATGAGCCCATGTGATTCAACGGCTTTGGAATCTGGTGTGACTGATCAAGCCAATTCTGGAGCAGCAGAGTTAGCCACAGCTCGAGCATGTATATGTATCTGACTTAGGGCTAGCTGACAGGGCAGCTTTCTTCTTCTTTCTCTTAACTGACGCAGCTTTGTTTCTTTTGCCACAGCATCACAGAAAATAAAGGACCGGGGAGCTAATCATGCTAATTAGAGCGTGAACGACACGTCCTATGCAAAAGCAATATTACTATTTTACACACGAGCATGGTACACACACAAGTTCAAACATAAAGTGTGTAACGAATATCATTAAGAATTATATTTATCGTAGTTTTAATCTATCGTTGTGTAAATATTCACAAAGAACCTCTTCTGTGTCTAGAGTTTTAGTAGTTTTAGTTTTCAATAGAGGCGTAGGGTGCAAATTGTGCGCCCGGAGCAACAAACTTTATTGGCGCCTCCCCCCTCCATTTTCCATGAACATCACATAGAAATATAGGCTTATAAATAAAAAGTATTTAATAAGAAAATAATACAAATAACATTAGAATGTATTGCCTAACTAAATATCTACAATACTTTCTGGCACCTTGTCACTAAATGTAACTTTATATTTATTTAACACCTCACCTGGCGTTTATTAAAGTGTCTGTTGTATAATAATTGATTATCCTTCTCTTGACTTGATTTGTTGTCATCTATGTCTACTAATGAGTAATATAACTAGAATAGCACAACGACATCGACATTCATTAACTGAGTCATCATTCAGCATACAAATATATTTATTAGTTATATTACAATAACACAGTGGCAAGTCCAGCCATCAAGGAGCACCAGTAGCACTTCACAGAAATCAATTATAAAATCCAATAAAATACATTAAGTGCAACTCCAATCATCATTTAGTGATGCTTTTTAAACAAGAATAATTTATGCGTCTGTTCACGTCTATGACCTTGGTAACTACTGATATCTGACCATGGGGTCACCTCCAAGAAGGAGGTTTACCCATAATTTCGAACGTGAATTAAAATAAATAAGTGTTCTCCCTGATTCTCACTTGTTCATGTCATAATAGCTATCAAACAATGCTGTGTAATACCTGTGTATTACCTAAATAAATAACTACAATATTTTCTGGCACCTCTCTGCCCGTGGCGCCCCTGAGAATGGCGCCCAGGGCATCGTGTCGCCCTTGCCCCGCCCCCACTACTCCTCTGGTTTCGAAGTTCGAAATTTATTCTGTATTCATATACTATCGGCCCTATATAGTTCATGTAAATCAACTTATTTGTGTCTTGTGGACATGATTTTGTATTGTCTTTAATTAGTGTTCAACATGAAATCTCACAGGCGAGTAAACTGTGATTGCTGATACGATAATCATTCCCATAATACACATGCTGAAGGATCTTTCATTTTCCTTTAATTATGACATTATTCTGAAAAGTTCCCTCCCCACCGCCTTACAAAAAGTTCCCTCCCCACCGCCTTACGAAAAGTTCCCTCCCCACCGCCTTACGAAAAGTTCCCTCCCCACCGCCTTACCAAAAGCTCACTCCAAACGTCACCCAACAAAAATGTATCTAAAGCATGTTAAAGTCAAAGTTAAAGAAATAAACTAGCAAACATACTGGACACAGGCTCATTTAGTAGGACATGTAGCCCCAAATACCAAAATATAATGCAGTTACATTGTAAACATGAAGTAGCCAGGTGATAGACACAAACTAAATATGTTATAGTCATAGTCGTTGCTACAATAAAGCAATAATGTAGTCAACACCAGAGCCGGCCTTACATACCCTAGTTGAAGTGAATTTGGTGGCCTTAAATAAAATAGAAAAATACAAAATAAACAGCGATAAAAACAAAATTATGCTATTTATTAAAACCTAGTGTACTTCAGCATAACTTTGAAGACAAGTTTGGATATTTCTTTTGAAAAAGAGTACATCAGAAGATAAAAGAGTGTTATGGTTTATCAATTGGAGGCCCTAGGCAGCTGTTTAGTTTGCCTATACATAAGATCGACCCTTTCAAAACTAAAAAAACTTTGCAGCTACAGCGTAGACACAATATAATCCTAACCTAGCCACAGTATAATCGCTATGTATTCACAGCGAACTCAAATTGTAGCCACAATAAAGTCTTAGTATAGACACTGTGTCTCCACAATGAAGCGACAGTTAAGTCACATTGTAGTCACAATAAAGTCACAATGCAGCCACAATATAAGCAGAATTTAGACACACTATAGTCAGAATTCAGCTATATTGTATTCACGATTTAGTCTCAATGTAGCGAAAATGTAGTCACAATACAATAGGAATTTACTGCATTAACTACGATCACATCATTTTATCATCCAATAACTTTTATTTACCAACCTTACATCAACTCACTCTGTCTGGTACAAATCTTGTACACATTAGTTTTTCCCACTTCCCATTATCGGAAACTTTCTAGTATTATTCATTGTCCAATACGACACACGAAACAGTCAGAAAATTAACCAATTATTCCATTAATTAGTGGTAATAAATTATTTTTTTATGCAGAAAAAGGGAGATAAATATTGCGTATTGATATGTGGCAGTAGTTATGCAGTTCTTTCCTTTATATAAAATGTCTAGTGTTTTATAATGCTTGTTGCAACTTTTTGCTTCCAATGGGTTTTCCAACCACTGCACAGCTTTTACAGCAAAGAGCTAAAGTTATTAAAACTAGTTTGATGTAAAAACACTTTACCATTGCGTTCTACATTGCCATTGAACATTGCTGTGACTTACTTTGTTTGCTAAATGACACACATCAAGCTGTTGTCTGCTTCCTGTTGATGGGAGTTTGCATTGTCTTTCCCTTTCTTCGATGGGAATTCTATTTTTTTAAAAATAACATGAGCTGAAAAGTAAATTTAAAGTTCCCTACGGTTTTGAAATTAAAATTGTTTGCGAAATTATTTAATAATCATCAGACCAATGTCGAAAACGTACCGAATTAAATGTAGACCATTCGTTAGAAGGCCTGAACCCTGACATTCAACGTCACAACCAATAGATAGCTCGTTGCCACATCGCAGGTCTGTACGACGTTACAATGAGCTATTGGCCAAAACTGCCCACAGGTTGTGACGTTGCAGATTAGTATTGATGCCTTCTAAAACGTATTGCCTTGATTAGAAACTGTCTATTCACAACCTGTTTATACACAATCAGTTTATTCACAACCTGTTTATACACAATCAGTTTATTCACAACCTGTTTATACACAATCAGTTTATTCACAAAATGTTTATTAATAACTGCTTTTGCATTGACAAAACTTATTATCAATACGGTAGACAAAAAACAATGAGAAATAGTATAGGATATCAAGTTCTCCCTCAAGGCGGAAATGATTTTAATACATTCAACTAAGATAAATGTCAACGAGGGGAAGACGTGACCAGCGCAACGCCGATCATTTTCGTTAATTCAGCATGAGTCAAGGTGTTGTAACTGGATAATATTATCATTTACTTAACTTAGAAGTGGCATTATTTCTGAGTTCTTATGATCACACAAATATTAATTAAAAAGAAGATTTTTTTTTTCTGTTTAGGCAACATTAAATGTGAAGATAATATAAATGTGAATAAACATGATACTTGATATAATAGAATCTTCTATCTGGGCCGGCAAAGTGAATTTGATGGCCCAACTGAAAAAGAAACATAACTAAGAAACAGCGAAAACTAAAATTACGCAATTGATTAAAAACCTAGAATATTCCAGCAATAGCACTGAGGACAAGCTTTGCTATTTGTTCCCCACTAATCGGGGTGGACTAGTATGCCTATGCCTATGGCCAGCCCTGAGACGCTTTATTGATGATAATGAAGCAATGATCGCATTGTTTCACATGACTACGCAAACCCAGTTACGACCTGCATATTCTTCGACATCCCGTGCATACTAAACCGTTGTCCACTGGCGGTCTACTAAAGTTACTACAGCATTCGGTCAATGCAACGTTTACCTAATTATTTATATATACAGTACTAAGAAGACATTAACATCATAGATAAACACTGGTTAGGAGCTGATTAGAATTATATATTTGATTGTAAACCTGCTTGATTGGAAAGTAAAGTATAGCAATTACAACGAGATGGTGTTGTGTTTTTTTTTAATGAACATGTATGTGATTATTGAAAATCTTTCTTTTCTGTGAATCTTTCTTTTCTTGTGAGTCTTTCTTTTCTTGTGAATCTTTCTTTTCTTGTGAATCTTTTTATAACTATGGAACACGTGAATGTCAGTGCACTCATAAAGACGTACTCACGTGCATGTTAATTTGTTGGCTTTCAATTGACAGAATTACCATTGTAGTTTTTTTTATAGCCGTTTCACCTGGGTTGCATAACATTTTGGAAACACAATGAAATGTTATGTGATAAGTTTAGGCTCATCGCAATTAAAATATAAACATTTCTTTCCATAAGCTGATATTTCCGGGACTTCTATGTGACAGTTTTAATTCTAGCAATAATGTCCGTGTTTTAATTCCAAGAATTTTTTTTAAAAAAGCTTATATCTAATCATTCTGTCTGTCTGTCTGTCTTGTAAATCAGTTTGTACACGTTATTTCTCCCATGTCCATTCTCGGATAACGTTGTAACTTTGCAAAAATTATCAGAGACAAGACATGAATTAATTTTAATATCAATTAGTAAATAAATTATTGGTAATTAATAATTTTGTTTCATACCAACAAGAGAAATTAATCCTTCTGTATTCACAGATATGGCTAAATACGCAGGGTCACGTCCCTTTAAGTATCTGAACTCGTTTTTTTTCCCGCTCCCATTGTCGAATCTATTTGAAACTTTAAACAACTATTTATCTTACCTAGCAAAAGACGAATCAATCCAAAAATTAACCAATTAGTTAATTAATTATTGGTAATTAATTTTTTGGGAAATTAACGTCTAGATTATTGCGAGAAATAGTTGTAAGTTCGGAGTTTTTTCCTTTAGATAAGCTTTGTTATTTTTTTCACGATTTTTGATATTTTTCTTATTTTTTTAAACTTTAACAATATTTAATATTCAGTACGCCAAATTGTTTGTGAATCGAAGTTAAAAATAATTACTTTGATATGTTGCTTACACTGCGCATGCTTCTGTTTCTTCATAATGTTCCTATGAGTCTCACTTAGAACTCAAAATCTATGGAAGCGTGTCTCCATCTTCCTGTCTGAACAAGCTTCTGTTGGGGAACGTTATAAACAGATGTAAATTATTACATTCCTACTACGGATGACTCGAATTCCAAGACGTTCGCATTAGAAGCGAGACCAAAGGGAAAACGCTCCCACATTCCTTCTTTGTACCACATGAGCCGTGTAGGTGCATGGATAGTGGCATGTTTATAGGTTCTTTCGTTCCTTCCAGTGCAAGTGGACTCGGTTCTTAGGCACCCCAATGAGGGGGGGGGGGGCCTTTTTTGCTTCAAAATTATCCAAAAGGTTTTCGCTAATGACCGTTTCTTCACGGTGAGGCTGAAAAGCATTGCCCGAGTTAAACCGTACATACAATCGGATTCTAAGTCGAGCTTTATTATTATTATAGCTTTTATATAGCGCTACTTTCATGCTTATAGCATGCTCAGAGCGCCTTTGGTCCAATCTCATTTGTGGACCAGTGAGGGGGTATCTAGGAGTTGGTTTTCCGTGCTGCCCGAGTCGAACCTCGAGCCCCCTTCTAGGTAGCCAAGTCAAGCCAAGTTCAAGCGCACTTGGCCTCTCGACCACGCTTCCCACTTGTAAAAATAGGGGCAATAGATCTAAATATGTATGTACAGAGCTTACAGAAGTTCGTGTAATGGTTTGTAACTTTGTAAATAATTAGTCTCAATCTACTTCCAAACTCATTTATATTGAAATAGTGAATTCAATAATCTTCTTTCTCCTTATTTAGTACGTGACAAGGTATAGTACATCTAACTCGGATGACAGTCAGCACCTAAACTTAGTATGAAGATAAAGCCACGGCTTTATTTAAAATCTTCATACTTCTAGCACACCTAACAGGTCACAATGGCTGTATCTCACACAGGACTCCCCCCACTAAATCCATCCAATCTAAATCTTAAACAAACAATAGTTACTATTAATATGACAACAATAGCTGTTTCTCTTCGCGTCTCCTTGCACCTTACATTGTTGTACCGAAGCGTAAACACAGTCAGGTTTTATAAAGATGCCTAGTTTACTTTCTAGAGAGTAAAACAGGTTTTGGGGCAGTGACATTACAATCAGGTGAGAAATGTGTCACTGTGATAACAGACTCTGACGTAGTCTTGCTGCTGACATGACATTACATGAGCGACATTGCACGGACCAAATTGTCTTCTAGTACACACAACTTGGACGTTGATCCGATGGATTGTGTGGACAAGTGAAATGATTTAATATCTTATCTTTTATATTACAGATGTTACTTCAAACAAGAAAATAATTACTTCTTGCACATTTCGTGTATCAATCTACTCATGCATGTTATTCAATGACAAACTTTGGTAAGTCGTTGGTTTTTCTGACTGATTTAGGCAACCCAATCTTATCAAATTTTAAGTCATTGATTAACATGCAGTAACACAGAATAAAGACGCAAAATACCAAGGTGTTAAAATAAAGGAAAACTGTCGTGGAATCGCCATATTGATGAAACTATTTAAAAAAACAAAACATTATGGTTTATTAAAAGAAAATGCTATAAATCAAATAAGAACATAAAACTAAAATGTTATTTAACCATGGATAGGCCAATAGTAGAATATACATACTCTGTTTGGGACCCGGCAACTCAAGAAAACATTAAGAAACTGGAACAGACACAAAATAGAGCAGTGAGATTCATAACAAACGAATATTCACATTTGACTAGAGTAACACCTTTAGTCAAATCACTAAATTTAGAAATCCTTCAGGAGAGAAGACTCAAAAGTAAAGTAGCAATTACACATAAAACACTGAACCATAATCTTCAAATACAAAAACAAAATTAATAAAATACTCAGAAAGACACAAAGATAAAGGTACATTTCTCGTCCTATATGCTAGGACAAATTTGTACAAATACTCCTTCATCCTTAGTGCTATAAGCACATGGCCTGAGCTAGCCAGGAAAACCAGTGACTTATCAGAATTTTGGTCATTGGTTAATATGCAGGACTAAAAGCATGACTAGATGTCACTACATACATGACTAAAAGCATGACTGATGTCACTACATACATGACTAAAAGCATGACTAGATATCACTACATACATGACTAAAAGCATGACTGGATGTCACTACATACATGACTAAAAGCATGACTAGATATCACTACATACATGAATAAAAGCATGACTAGATATCACTACATACATGACTAAAAGCATGACTAGATATCACTACATACATGACTAAAAGCATGACTAGATGTCACTACATACATGACTAAAAGCATGACTGGATGTCACTACATACATGACTAAAAGCATGACTAGATATCACTACATACATGACTAAAAGCATGACTGGATGTCACTACATACATGACTAAAAGCATGACTAGATATCACTACATACATGACTAAAATCATGACTAGATATCACTACATACATGACTAAAAGCATGACTAGATATCACTACATACATGACTAAAAGCATGACTGGATGTCACTACATACATGACTAAAAGCATGACTAGATATCACTACATACATGACTAAAACCATGACTGGATGTCACTACATACATGACTAAAAGCATGACTGGATGTCACTACATACATGACTAAAAGCATGACTGGATGTCACTACATACATGACTAAAAGCATGACTAGATATCACTACATACATGACTAAAAACCTGACTAGATGTCACTACATACATGACTAAAAGCATGACTAGATGTCACTACATACATAACTAAAACCATGACTGGATGTCACTACATACATGACTAAAAGCATGACTAGATGTCACTACATACATGACTAAAAGCATGACTAGATGTCACTACATACATGACTAAAAGCATGACTAGATATCACTACATACATGACTAAAAGCATGACTAGATATCACTACATACATGACTAAAAGCATGACTGGATGTCACTACATACATGACTAAAAGCATGACTGGATGTCACTACATACATGACTAAAAGCATGACTAGATATCACTACATACATGACTAAAAACCTGACTAGATGTCACTACATACATGACTAAAAGCATGACTAGATGTCACTACATACATAACTAAAACCATGACTGGATGTCACTACATACATGACTAAAAGCATGACTAGATGTCACTACATACATGACTAAAAGCATGACTAGATGTCACTACATACATGACTAAAAGCATGACTAGATGTCACTACATACATGATTAAAAGCATGACTAGATGTCACTACATACATGACTAAAAGCATGACTGGATGCCACTACATACATGACTAAAAGCATTACTAGATGTCACTACATACATGACTAAAAGCATGACTAGATGTCACTACATACATGACGCGTACGACGTCAACTAGAAGGATCATTGTAAGTAATTAGGTAGATTCCAGGGATGCACATTTTTTGTTTACATTTTAGATAAACTTTAAACATTTTTGGTTTGACAGAATCCAAATAAATGAAGAAAAAAATATTTAAACCAAAAATTAACTCTTAAATTAAAAATAAATATGACCTACTTAAAAGCAAAGCGTATTGTTCTGTACACTTTTTGTCTGATATCCTTTACTTTGGAAGTGTGTACATCCTATCTCAAACGTTCATGAAGTGGGCGAGAGGCAGAGGAGGGGATTGAACCCGGGACCATTGAGAACATCGAACGACAGTCTATGACCAGGTAGCCATCATATAAAAAATCAATATGTATTCACCATCACCTTCACCTAGCCATTAGTCTGGTGAAACTGTTTGGGCACCACACATGATCTGTCGACGGTCGTCCTCTATTCTTCTCTGTCTTTTTTTCAGTTACAGTGGAGAAGGAAGTCAGCCGTTGAGGTCGAGATTTCGAGGGTAGGATAGTCTCATATATCGCGATAGTCGTATGTTTCACATCAGTGTTATAAAATCAACTAGGATTGGGTAGGATATATCAGAACATTAATAAATATAGATATTTCAATATTGTTTTGTTTCTTAATGCCTGATGGGTGTGCCTCAAAGGCCACAGGAGTGGATAATTGTTGTCATGTCATATGTCACACATCAAAAAGAAAAAAAAAACAGGCATTCATAATATATAAGCTCAAAATTTTTGTTTTTTAACTTCTAAGTCTATATAAAGCGTAAATCGATCTCCAATTTCTTTCTAAGATTTCCAACTCTATATTTCTCTGTCTCCCACAGTTTGGAGCTTTCTATTTTGTCATACCAGTGTATTTTTAAATATATTTTTCAGACATCTGTTGATGAAGGTCTGTACTTTTTTTTAATATTACTGCTTCAGTTGTACTCCATGTCCATGTGAACCATACAGTAGAACCGCCTTTACATTAAAATTAATCTTTAGACTTTCCTACTACGGTCTTCAGGCAGCAAAAAAAGACAGCTCCTTAGTTCCCAACAACAGACTCTTTCTAATCACTTGATACAAGTTGATACACTGTTCTTTTTTCCTCTCTCCTAGAGCCTTCCTGTTCTGGTTCAATAATGCTCTCGTACGCACCACAAGCACTGGTGAAAGACAGGTTTACAACATTATAAAGAGACCAGCCTTATTAACAATTTTGATTTCAAAATGAGAAAAAAAAATTTTTTTTTAAACATTGCATTGGAAATAGCTTTTGACCTTTCTGAAAGATAAGATGTCACATGAGTTGTATTCGTTGTCAGTGTTATAAACCTGGAAAACAAATGCGATTATACTTCGTACTTCTGCAAGACCAAACCCAGTTCATTTCGCAAAGATCAGATTTAATCTACCAAATACACATACACCTTCCAATGTTTTGTTGACATGCTCGTGGGGTTGGGGGGGGGGGGGGGGGGTTAACGTTTGGCAGAAGAAAAAGGGGAGTCAATCTGTCCTCCAATGTTTTGTTCATTTTACATGTGTCTGTACTCGCGGATGCACTGCTGATCGTGTCACCACCATTCTTAAGACAGGCCCTCTCTACAAGCGTCTAGGGCTCGGGATACGGTTGACTAAGTTGAGGCGTGGCTCATCAGGTTTTGTCAACATTTGCATTTTGTCTTATTGTGTTTCGTTTGGAACGTACTAGAAGCTGAGCTGCATCAACAATTTATCTGTAAGTATACCATAACAATCTATGCTCTCATTGTCAACAATTCTCTGTAAGTATACCATAACAATCTATGCTCTCATTGTCAACAATTCTCTGTAAGTATACCATAACAATCTATGCTCTTATTGTCAACAATTCTCTGTAAGTATACCATAACAATATATGCTCTCATTGTATTGTAGTCAAATGCTTCATATTGAATTTTCTAACTCTTCATTAACCGTTAAAGTGTTGAACTGCTTTACAATGAGTGCATACACAATCCTGATGTTTAGATGCTAAACTACCACACGCGTTTTAAGGGTTAAGCATGAAGACCCTCATCAGGTATCAAGGGTGGAAGATATTCAGCTTTTTTCCTGCTTAGAGTAGATAGATAGATAGATAGATAGATAGATAGATAAATAGATAATAAGACAGGGAGACAGACAGATAGATAGACAGACAGATAAACAGATAGATAGATAGATAGATAGATAGATAGATAGATAGATAGATAGATAGATAGATAGATAGAGATTTTAAAAGATTAATCCTAAAAAACAACGCCTCCTGTTGTCTGACATTTATCGCGGGAAAACATTTTACGTTTGATCGTAGTCTCTCTCCATTGATGAGATAATGGAGAGACAATAAACAAGACATAACACAATTAACCTTGACAAGTCTTGTCCACTTAAGTCCACTTTTATCATATCAAGTGCCAAGAACACTGTATTCTCAGCTCAATTACAAGAAACAAAACCCTCCATATCATACTAAAGAAAAATGCAACAGAAAAATAATAATATAGGCCCCAAAGTTATTGAAGAATAGCTTCAAAAAAGATGAATACGTTTTGTGTTTCTTGGGAAGAACATAAATAAATGATAGGATATCATTACGTAGGAAAAAGGCAACGCTCCGTCGCTGCTGTCCAGAACAGCAGATTGATTTCAATTACATATGTTTGCGATATAAAAAGATTATTTAAAGATTATATAACAGTTATATGAGAATACGTTGAACTTAGTAGAAATGTATGCCATATTTTTCTGATCTAGATAAACACTTTTGACAACCCTCGTCGACAAAATAATAATTAAAAAATTTATTTTACAAGCTAAAGAAAAGATTGGATAGACTACTAGACATGCAGACGTAGAAAATAAATAGGGTAACTATATAGACAGAAGATGGAGTCATGAAATAAAATGAGCAAAAAGACCAAAAGACAGTTTATGGCCTAGTCTCATATCTGCACAACATTGTCAGATCCAGAGGATATAAAAAAAAGGGAATATCATAATTTCTAAATACAATGTGATTATAAAATGCATCAGGCAATATAAACCCCTAAATATGTAAATATGCAGATGACCAAAGTAAGTTAATTAGATGCACGCCAATTAGCACGCTAATTAGAAGAATGTTGTCCAAACTCAGACCCGCGGCAGTATTCGGCCCATTTTGCGAAAGTATCAGACCTGCAATTAAATTTGAAACCCTGGAGTTATTAATAATTAATTTATTTGTTGTGGTTCATTGGCACTTGAGACGTGTGCATAAAATGTATTTGGCCTTGGTCCGAAAGTAGGTCAGCAACACTTGGCATCGACTAAAATGTACATGCCATTTTATATACCTGTCAAACACTAGGATCTTGTGTCACATACCCCTATAAATTTAGGGTAGAGAAAAATCAAAACATTAATTAGCCTTTAGTTGTTTTTTTTTTACAAAGCTTATATCAGCTTCCTCTGTCTGGTAAAAAGTTTGTACACGTTATTTCTCCCACACACAATTTCTAGACAATCTAAAATTTCGCACATTTATTTCTTTTATGTGACAAAACAAGATTAAATACGAAAAATTTGTAATTATTTATTTTTCTTGGTATCTCGAACAAGGGAAAAAAATGTACTTGACTGATGCGGTGGTATAAGTTGAATTAGTCCTCTTCTTCGAGAAAGTAAAGTTTGAAACTAACAAAACATAACTTTGGACCTTTCTATTTTTATAAGCATTTCCCTGGCTCAATGGCTAGTATGTAGGCTCGAGGAGGCTTGTGGATGCATTAGCTTTCAATTTCGAATTCAACTCATCCAACCTTTTTTTTACAGCTGTATTTATATTCACACAGATACCCCCTTCGTTCGCCCTACCCCTTTTGTTAACTAATCACTCAGATTTATTGTGGTTTGTCTAGATGTATTACAAATTTAAATACATGACTGATTCAAACTAATTGATGCAACTACGCTTGATTTATTTTCATTGAATTATTGTATTAGAGAAATAGCATGTTTTGTTGGTCTGTCGATGGGGGTAGGTGAAACTCACAACTAATCTAAGCCAAAATATATTTAGAGCACCTCGTCTACCTGCCTGTTGGTGAAAAACAACGTAAATATATATATATTTTTTAAAATTAAAATATTTAAATAGGCACATGTAGCCAAGAACCACATATTGTCAATAGGTAATGGCTTTATTTAAATTTTCAAGGGAAATAAAAATGCCATTATTAACTTACAAGCTGTGGAGTGGGGGACAAATGGGTAGCTACCAAGGGCGACAGAGCTAATGGGGTGACAAGCTGTTATTAAAAAGCTTCCCCGTTTCAGACCTTGCGATCTACAGGGCAGATGATGTAAAGGTCATCTGTTTCTGTGGCCAACGGTTAACAAGGGTGTCATGTGGCCAGCACAACGACCGAACGCCTTTCCTTTACCCCGACTAATGTCAGGTACCCATTAGAGCTGACTGGACTTAGATCCCGAAAGGAAGAAATCCCACCCAGTCTTTACCGCTCAGCCACCGTGCCTTTAAAAAGGGGGGAGGGTTACAAAATAGGTTTTAAAACAATAAACAAATTATCGTATACTCCTATTTCTGTCATTACAAATTCTTTTTTACTGGCTGTTCTTATATTGCAAATATAGATTATTTAGACTACGCAATGGCTGGGGCAAAGGCGCCGACAGGATTTACTACCCTGGACGTCTGCGCAGTAGGTACGCCACTGCAAGAGATATATGAATCCTAACTCAGTATCCCTACACACACACACATATGTATATATATATATATCAATTTCAGATAAATTGTTGCTTACTTGTGTCAAATAAAAATAATACTGCTACCAACTAGTTTAACCCTAACCTTAATTCTAAGCAATGTCAACAGTCCTTACGAGCATGCAATAGTTTAACTTAAAAAACAATGTTTTTTCCTGCGACATTGAGAATAAACTTTTATTCCTGAGATATATTTTTATACAATTTGTTTGTAGAAATTTTTGTAAATGTTTGACATGTTTCGGATGTTCCTTCAGAGTTGAAGATTGTTTACTTCCTAGTCCAAACCTCCGGCAGGACGACGGGGGATGGGAGCGGGCAGGGTTTTAACCCGGGACCATCGATAAATCCAAACGACAGTCCAGCGCGCAAACCGCACGACCAGACAGCCATTTGTTAATATAGACCCCCCCCCCCCCCCCCATACACACACATATGTCAAGCCCCATCAGCTAGTGTTCAACCAAGACTGTTAAATAACTTAATATTTCAAGGAAGATACATTGCGTATTCCTTACTTAAACTTGAAAACGTATACCTAGCCTTCGTACACTTTAATAACATGGCTTGTACTTTCTGGTAGTTTCTTCATTTCATCATTTAATTCATAAGCTTAGACCATACATAATATATATTTTAACTTCACCCCCCCCCTCCGAAAAAAATAATTGAAAAGTGCTTGACAGTGGTACCTATTCCTGTAAAACGGTACTATTGTGCGATACTAAATATAAAACAAAAATTGCTAGGAACTTCCCAGCTATAATAAAATATCTAACAGGTATATTAAACTTTGAATTGCTAAGAAGAGCATTCATAGACCTCCTTCAGTCGTAGAGCGACTATGGTTCATCTCAAACACTTTTTCGTAGAGGGCTGTGGAGCCCTACTTTGGAGAGACACTCCCATCCACAAAAATAGCAGATGAAAAGCATTGATGGTACACTATTTGAATACTTAGAGAACATCGAAAAGAGAATGTAGAAACGACTCGTTTGAGCAGGCTCTAGACATAGGTCATTACGCTCTTTTCACAGAGTTGTCTATAATACTTTAAAAATACACTGATTGCTTTGCGTTATGTATGTAGACCACACTATTCTGCTTTAAAATCCCCCTTCGATTCGGACTCTGTGGCCAGATTGAGAACCTTCACAAAGACTAAATTTTGTCTATATTTTAAAAAAAAAATATTTATGTTACCTGATCTGTGGTGGCCGGGTTTTATTCATAAGGTTTCTTTGCTTACTGCTTCACTGCGCCCTAAATACTTTGAGGAGGGGGAGGAAGCGGAGAGTACGGGCGGCTCATTGTAATGTTGTTTTTTTTTATAGACATTGGAATGTGAGACCTTGGGATAGAGACAGAGAGAAAGAGAGAAAGAAATAGAGAGAGAGAAAGAGGGAGAGAGAGAGAGATGCATAATAATTGAACTTAATAAAACAGGCGAGACAGAAGGAGTGGAGAGAGAGAGAGAGAGGGTTAGAAGATACATGATAAGTAAACTTGTTAAAGTACGTCAGATAAAAACGAGGGCTTGAAAGGGAGAGAGAGAATGAGAAGATGGAGCTGTGAAATATAGAGAGCGAGCGAGAGAGAGAGAGAGAGAGAGAGAGAGAGAGAAGGGAGAGAGAAAATGGTGTTAAGAGAGAGAGATGGTAAACAAATAGAAAAAGACAGAGCAGAACAGAAATACGAAATAGAACGAGCTATTTAGGACAAAAGACGGATAGAAATAACACAGTCTCCTTTCTTCCTCTCCAAGGTTTTAGTATAGCTCTCTTCTTGATTCAAATAGATCTACTAGCTATGTGTATGTGTATGTGTATGTGTATGTGTATGTCTTTCATAAAGCAATACACTTATCTGTCTAGCGACAATAGTTACAATTCAAATCGAGAACACAACTAGATCTAGATCTAGATCAGCCACCGTAGTGAGCCAGACTTGGCTAAAAATTAAAACGCAGTCTTATAAAATAAAAACAAGGTGATAAAAAGCATCTTAGAACAGAGTTAATCTTGTATATTTAATCTTATAATCTCTTCATTAGAGATTGTCATCTAAAGGCCTAGCAAGTAAATAACCATGAATATCTAAATATTTCAGTAACAGGTGTACAGAATATAAACATGTTGATAACGCTATGTAATTTGACACATTCATGAACGATTTGTTCACTTTTCAGAGCCATAAAATCAGATTTCTAAACCATTCTTCTTCTATTAGAAAGAAATTATTATTATCTATTTGGCAGCAGTGATCTTTCGCTATATAGTGACCCGGATGTTGTTGAGAATCAAAAGTTAATATTAAAAACCCCCAACAGCAGATAATGATGGGGTAAATAATTGCATACAATTGATCTACACATAGATTTAAAGCGAGCTTATATTTATAGTCAGTCAAAGGACCAAACAAAAGTCCATTTGAAGTTTTCCTTTTGTATATGATGTTTATTGTACGAGTTAAAGAAAGAATAGTAATAACCAGGGCCGGATTTAAGTATTTGGAGGCCTAGGGGCGAGCATTTTAGGGATGTCCTGCAATTCTTCACAAGCCGTAATGAAGATATACTTATGAATGAAAATACTTATTTCTAAAAACATGCAATATTTTAGTGGAAAGAGATTGAGTAAATATAATCTCACTTTCCATTTTTTTAAAAAATATTTAATACACATATTCTAGTTTTAAAAGTGTATATTTTTTAGTTTGTGGAGGGTGAGGCCCTTGGTAGACGCAAAGTCGTAAATCCTCATTTGCTTTGACGCATTCCAAACATGCTATAAGCGTACACGTCTTAGTCACGACATTTTAGCCAGACGTACAATGGCTTGAAAAAACCCGGAAAAAAAAACAACAACCTTAAAAGTTTCTGACCCGTCGAAATTCGGATCTATTTTGTGTAGGTCCCCTTACTTGTGGATCCATCCATGTGGCCCAACTTGCCCGCCCTTAAATCTGGCCCTGATTATAACAGCATCACAGTATGATAAATGTACTACCCACAGCGGTCTCCCTGTTATATGCTAAATTTGAACGGTGTCTCTTGTAACCATATGTCTAGTTTGAGGTGTGAGTGTGTCCTTAATGCCCCCCTACCCCCCCCCCCCCAGTAGCTCAATATTTTTCTTAATCATGTATCACAAATCTTATGAGCCATCAAACCTTTTTTTTTTTTTTTTGGAACATAAACAATGCAAAAATTGCCAATGAAAGGGGTATAATAAAGTTCTTTTTAGCTATCTTGCATGTTTTTATTATTTCCCCTGAGATCCTTTGAATCAATAAAAATGGTTTCTCTTTCAAGTTCACATTTAAGAGACTGAGAGGGATTGTGTTCATGGTCGTAGCCAAGATTTCTTTCGGAGGAGGTTGGATTTTCCCCACGGCCTTTTATATATATATATGGGGGTGGGGAAGTATGTAATAAAGTTTTATTACATTCAGACCCTTCACTATTACGGAAGACGCTTATTGTACCCTAGAATAGGTTCTTCCTAGAGTTAGTTCAGGGACTGTCAACACAATTAATGCAATATATACAATCAGAAATTCCACTCATTTCGGGGTGGGTGGGTGGGTACGATTCTGTTTGATGTATGATTAAGAGTCTCATTATTGTATTGACGATTTTAAATTTCCTTAGATTTCTAAGATAGAGGAGTCGTTGATGAATTTTGGTGTAAAGGTTTTGAAAGTGTTCACTCCATTTCAGTTTGTTGTTGATGGTTGCACCTAGGTATTTATATTCTTGCACTTGCTCAAAGGTTTGGATGTTTATCCTAATTTATGCAAGATGGCCTAAAATATATTATCATTTTTTTTAGTTTTCTGAACATTTAAAATTAGAAGGTTGTCTATAAACCATTGGTAAAATGTGTTCATTGTTGAATGGTATAGATTTTCGTTACCTGCAACAAGGCAAATGATTACTGTGTCGCCTGCAAATTTTATGATGGGGGTGTCAGCTGATTGGCTCTGAATGTCATTGTTGTAAATGGTATAAAATATTTTGACAGAACGCACCCCTGCTTGCTACAGTACTAAGCTCTCTCGTGCCTGACACATGCCCGTTTGCTTTTAAATACTGTGGGCGTTTGATAAGAGAGTTTAAAACCCCAAGCTTACATGTTTTTGCAAACGTTCATGTCAGATAGTTTTTGTATGTGGTTGGATGGTGTTGAATGCGGATGAAAGGTCGACACATAGTTATCTGGCGTAGTGTTTCTGAGTATCAAGATGATGGTATAGAGTAGTATAGACCAATGATGCCCGAAATACGACTCTCGGGCCAGATCCGGCCCGCGTCTTGGTTCTATCCGGCACGCCGAAATGTCGGCATGAAGTGTAGACCACTACCCCCCCTTTCCAATTTTATTTTTTGTTTACGTACGTTGGGGCCCCTCAATTAGTCCTTGAATTGATTGTCTCCATGACTTTTAACATTAGTGCTTTTAGAAAATGGGAATCTATCCGAAAAATGATCGGATCTTAACTTTTTTGTGGAGCATGATAATAAGCCAACATATTTGATTTGTAAATACAGCGTGGCTTTTAAAATAAAAATAGCAACATATAAACGTCATTAGGAAACAACAAAAAATGGCGGCATTCTTGGTTTGGGCCGCGAATAAAAGTCAATTCCATTTCCTTTGTGTACCTTTTCGTTCATGTGGCCCGCAACACGAGTGTCAGACATTAAAATGGCCCGCAGGTCGATTGAGGTTGGGCATCACTGGTACAGACGATCCAGCATAAATAGTATTGCATCTTCTGTACTTGTTGACGGTTTGTAAGCGAACTGGCTGCGGGTCAAAACGTGTTCTGACTTCTTTCAGTAGATGTTTTAAAATCATTTTCTCCAAGCACTTCATTGGAATTGATGGTCAGTGCTACGGGACGTAGGTCCTTGTCAGAGGCATCGGTCTTCTTGTTATTGTTAATATCTTGTTTATTGATTTTATAAAAAACAACAACAACAACAACAACTTCGGAATCATTTGAAACGTTGATTTAATGCCATTGAAAGCCGGACAAGTCTGTTAGCGTTATGTAGTACGATATAATAAGTCTTGTCTTCGAGTACGAAGATGAATTAGGAATGCAGTATTTTGCCAGCTCCAGTGCAGGCATTACGCTGGAGATCGATTAAATTTTTCTTTCGCCATCTATATATATATATATATATGGTTTGCGATTAAGGCTCAAGAGCCGGCGTATGACACTCGCCCGGCGCACCGTGGACTGTTTTGTGCGCCTCTGGAGGTACATAGACAAAAAAAGAAAGAATTTCTTGTTAAATTAATTAAGCAAAAAAGGAAATTACCACTCTTATAGATCTATAATCCTTTAGTTGATTCTCAATCTAGAAATCTATCGACAATGCCCGTCTTCTGCCTCCTCGCTGGTTAACTATTATTAGTATTTAAAAAAAAAACAATACTGATCATGTTCATTCTAACTTTAATTCTAACTTTAATAAAAGTTTTAATTTTTTGTTGTTCGGGGAAGGTGTAGAGGAATAAAATTATACCTTCTGAATAGTCTAACTACTCATCTAACATAAAATCAGCATTAGCGTTATATGAATTTTGTAGATAAGATATTTCAAAACATGTATTATTTTTATTTTTGCAGGCAAGGGAAGTAAGCCAACCATAAGATGGGAATCGCAAGTGGTCTCCGTGACTCGTCTCTCTTGGCTAAACTTTGTTTTTTAATAATCTTTATTGCCAACGTTGGCAGGTACGTGATCTTGGCAGACGACTTCTATTTCTACCTACTCGTATTAATTAATTATTCATTTTAAGATCAATCTCACTGCCGTTGCTTTAAGTTTAAAAAAATGGAGTGCAGATAACATAGACTCGGTTGAGTGTCAAAGTGTTATACACCAGGAGACCCAATGTCTCTTGAATTCAGCCTGATTTTCTTTTTGGGGGTGTGCTTTCATAGCCTTTCATCAAACAAGATCATCTGCAAGGCATCAGTTGTATAGTTTTGGAGTTTTTTTTTCCAAGTTGAAAGGGATCGGTGGCTTAGCGATAAAGTGCATGGGATTCTGAACCAGGGGTCCCGGGTTCGAATCCTGGTGAAGAATGGGATTTTTTATTTCGGGATCTTTGGGCAGCTCTAATGGGTACCTAACATAAGTTGTGGAAACGTAAAGGCGGTTGGTCGTTGTGCAGACCACAATTTTTTTAACATGTTTTTAGTTATCCTCCATGACTGCGAGCCAGTTGGTCCGCGGCTGTTTATTTGATATTCACAGCAAACCCTTATTTCTAAGGGTCTTTACCTTATCCGACACCTGTGGACACGCTTAGTAAAAAGTGGTAGCCTGCCCAAGAAGTTAGGATAATATATAAGATTGATTCAAAATCTTCCCCTTAGGTTTCCGATCAGCGCTCCACACTGTTACCAAAAAATAAATTGATGCAGATTTATATTTTTGTTTCTCGGTTTAATTTTTTTGAAACCTATATTTTTTTTTCTATTTGACAACTTCGAAATATATATTGTGTCTCTAGTCATGTGTAAAATGTAGTCGTATCTGGCAATGAGATGTATGATTACTTCTGAGTTAGTGGTACTGTAGAATACTTCCATCAAACACATTTCATCCCTAGTGGTAGGTAAATAGAAACAAAGTACATAGACTGTATTAATAAGTTCTGGCTTGTGGACAAACACAAGCCATTATAAGTTGAAAGATTTTTTTCTGGTAGAAGCTAGAAATAAGTAATTATCATTGAATACATATAACAAATAAAAATATTTGCCGCAGACTTTTAATACAAGTGTCTTAAGACGCCATCTTGGGAAGCACTGAGTGTTCACAGCTAAGGCCCACAAACCTAACGACAAAGGACATAACTATAATAATAAAACGTATCACCAGTAGCACATCACGTCAGCATTAGTTAAAAGGTCATTTTAGCTATATCGTTTTATCGTTCTCTCGATCTGCACCCACCACACTATTCCATCGGTTCATCCCAGAAGTCAATACGATTCTGATAAATAAAAAAATTAATATTGTACTTTCTTTGATGCTGATCTAAATATATATTTTTTTAGTTGGATATCTTTCACCACCACTTCGTGGGGCATCACAGATGACAAATATTACACAGGAATTTGGAGATTTTGCAATATGGGCGATCCGAACAATAAATACTGCGCAATGCTGGATGGCTTCGCCAAAGGTAATTCTCCTTGGTAATGATAAAACCTTTACCTTCACGTATTCGTATTTACCCTACGAGATAAGGACAGGTTAAGGCCCATGGAGCTAATGGGACACCCACACAGGATTTACCGACCGTTTCTATCCAGTTTTCTCATTCTTTTGATGACTAGAATCTCTTTCACTGTTGCATTCTGCCCATCGTTTCTCTTATTTTTCCTGGTGCTGCTCCTCGAAGAAGGTCTTTGAGAACTCTGATGATCTTAAGTTTAAGTTTTGCTTTTTTTTTTTAACAGTAAGTCATCACGGGGCCCTATAGCCTTTTTAACCATGTTTTGAATTTCCTTTGCAATGCAGTCTTTGTAGGTGGTACCTAGGATCCTTCTATCCATCTCAGTTCTAGGGTCTTCGTCTCTAATTCTTCAGCGAGCCTCCATGGGCCTACAAGAATGTGGTTATGACCAATTAGCGCATCAGTCTGAGTTTAATGCCGAGGGCTATACATTGTCTATCACTATCTCTTGAACTTTGAAAGTGCTGCTGCGGACTGTGCAACTACAGCCGATATGTCAGTTAATATTCATTCGTCTGAAACAATAGTTCCGTGGTATTTTAAAATTCTGACACCAATTTTTTTAATTAAATACTTTAGTCCATTTTATAGCCTTATTCGTTATTTCCCAAATGTACACTTTTCGGCACTGATTAGCATTGAATAGCATATACGTTTTAAACTCTTCTTTGTTAGTGAGCTCAAAATAATATTGAAACAGTCCTTTTAAGTCCATTTCTATCCATCCAATATGTTTCAGTTTGGTTCGGAGTTTTCCAAGCGTTTGCTTGTATTGGTTTCGCTGGGCTCAATGCATCATGCTTGATTATCGCACTTTATATGTGTGGAGGTAGTTGTCACAAGAACTCTGAGACGGGCCTCTGTGCTTCTGTGTGCTGCATTTTTACAGGTAAGTTGTGACTGAAGCATGACAAAACAGTACTTATTTCTATTAAAACAATGTATCTTCTAGCTCAGTGTTTCCCAAACTGTTTTACTCGAAACCCTAGTGTTTCACGAGGCCTGAACAAGTGTTCCGCTAATTATTGTTGTAGGTTACCACATGAATTAATCTCTCTAAAAAATAAGCAGTGTTCCACTAAACACATGCGCAGTGTTCCTTTAACGAAACGGTTTGAGAAACACTATTCTAGCTTTGTGTTTTAATGTTTAACCCACATTAATCCACTGTTGTTCATCGGTCGTTGATTTGTAGTTCTAAACAGCACACAAGCCATTTTAAGCGTCTTTAATTCTTACTATTATCATTTTGAAAAGACTTTATTATTAACAGAATTAAAATACAATTGTTATTTATAAACATGCATAGATTCTACTTAAACTGAGACAATCCTAGCAACAAATAAAATGATAATTTAAACAAAACTCTAACTCACCACACAACCACGTCTGGTTCAAGTCTCTTAGTAAAGCAAACTGTTACATACGTGGTGAGCGCGGTGGCTGAGTGGTTAAGCGCTTGGCTTTTGAACCTAGGATCCTGGGTTTGAATCTCGGTGAAGACTGGAATTTTGAATTTCGGGAATTTTAGGACGCCCCAGAGTCCACCCATCTCTAATGGGTACCTAACTTCAGTTGGGGAAGTAAAGGCGATTGGTCGTTGTGCTGGCCACATCACACCCTTCTCGTTAACCGTTGGCAAAAGAAACAGATGACCTTATCATCTGCCCTATAGATTGCAAGCTCTGAAATGGAAACTACTGCACTACACACGTGACTTATAATGATAATGGTAATGTCTTCCATTCCGATGATTAAAGATGATTGCATCCTTATTTCACATGACAACTCAAACCCAGTTGCGACCTGCAATCACTTTAGGCATCTCATGCAGACAAAGCGCGATATATATTAATATCTATTATGGCTATAATTCATACATCTACATCATCAAACATTTGTTTCTCTCTACAGCGATTTTCTGGCTCATTGCTGTGATCATATTTGGCGCCAAATTTGAAGACGACAGTGACGTATCATTAAATGGAAGCAAACGATTGGGTTTCTCTTTTGGTCTGGCAGTAGCTTCCCTTGGACTGGAACTGATCGTCGGCGTGCTGATGATATTGGTTTCAAGAAAATTGTAATTGAATTACATACCAATTATTCCTCTAAATAATCCCAAAAAAAAAATTTATTCACAAATCTTCTGTGTCCATGTTCTTTGAATGCCCAGTGAACTTGCTAATACAAAATGTGTATGTATAATAAAATAGCATTAGACTTAACTCTTTCTCTCCTAACTGACGATACCAGCGTTGATTTCACCAGAATGTGGTAAGTAATTACGAAGAAAAAGAGTTAAGCCATGTGCATATACACGTCGTTTCACTGCTGTAAATAGAAAAAAAAAAGTCTCCAGCAAAACGCAATCAACACAACCACTAGATTTCGTGACATAATTGGAAATACCGCCATCTTGAAGGTCGCAACCTTAAAATCAATGCTAGCTGTTAAATATTTCTTTTAATATTTTTTTTTTGTTTTGAATCTAGGAATTTAAAATTTCCATTATTGCAAGGCTGTTATACCATATATCAAATTAATGACCAACGCTTGCTAAGACGAGCTAATTATTTGTTATGTCTAGATCTAGCAAATTTAATTCCTATATCTTGTATGTAACAGGTCCACCAACACGTGTCCACCACAAGCAAATGTGCAGATCACGTGATTATATCATTAAAGCTTAAAACATTTTGATTATAATGTTAGTGCAATTTTCATTGGTTGATTATAAACAAAATTTACATTACGAACATGTTGATGACGAGTGTGTTTGTTTAGATTGCTTAGCCAGAATTTTTTTCGGAGGATGCGGAATTGGCTCATTTTCTAAAACAAATCTATCATTCATTTGTTATTTAAAGTAAAATGACATACACTATAGGTCTTTAAGCTGTTTATAGGAATTCTTTTTATAAAAAAAAAAAAGCTTTTTTTTTTGTTACCAGCCTCTTGCATGATATGTTAATATTGTTTTGGTATTAAACAATGAAATGTTGTATATTTAATTAATATTTAATCGCAGACTCTGTAAGTTTATTTTAGTTAAATATTTGAAACATAAGAGAGATAGAATTTTAGCTCCTTTTGATTTTAAACAATGTTTAAAAAAAAATAAAAAAATTGTTTTCTAGGTCATCTAGTAGGTAATTCTGATCTGTAAGTCCACTGGCATAGGACAAACGGTGATCACTACGGCCGTTCTCCCAGATCGAGGCAGCATTTTAGGCCTCTGTTTCCACAGATTAATCTAAATCTATTGGAAGTATCTTTTTTTGTTTGCTTGTGTTTTCTTTGGAGTTGATTGTTTCGGATTACGGTTTTAAACTTTCTTGTGTTTTCGTTAGGAGTGTTGTGTCTCCAATGTATTTCTTGAGGAGTGTGTTCTATTGTGTTCTAGTGTGTTCTAGTGTGTTCTAGTGTGTTCTATTGTTTGTTTGTTTTTTCTCTCTTCTTTCTACTATGTCTATAAAGACATTCCTAATCGAAAAAAAGGATCTGGAGGGTGGCTTGGTCCGCCAACCAGGTACTCTACTAATAAAACTGTCCGGACAGGGAGCAGTTCGAACTTCGATGGCGTCCATCGTAGCCGCCTTGAGGCTCGGGCCGGAGGAGGTGGGTTCCCCGTACCGGTTTGAGAACACTTTCCTATGGTTCCTGGGTGTTTCCTCACCGGTGGTGAGGAACAGGATCATAGGAAAGGTCTTTGGAAGCTCCAAAATAGAAGCTTTTAGGCTAGGTGTTAGTGACAAGTGGGCGGCTTGGATATAACCCCGCAAAAGTACCGAGCTACCCCACTAAATACAGCTGAAGTATGAGGAAGACCCCAGGACCTACAAGGTCTTAATTACTACACCGGGGAGAAGGCAGCAATGTTGGTTCTGCCAGAAGGAAGATCATTGGTCAAACCAATGTCCCAACAGGGCTGCCTAGGGGTCCCAAAAAAGACGTTGAGAGGTCCTTGGAAGTTAGAAAAAACACTTATGAGTCGGTCTTAAAAAAAAATAGTGAAAAGGGGCAGACCAAGGCTATACCCCCTGAGGTAGATGAAGATGGGTTCGTACCAGTAAAAAGTAAAACAAAAAGGTACAACACCTGAAAAACGTATAGACAGTGGGAGGGGTACCCTTTCTCCCCCCAAAAAAGGCGAAAGTAGCACAGGGTCTAATACGCACAAGAAAATGAAAACCACCGAACACGCTAGATAGGAGCCTAGCTCTCCAGGGGGAAGGCTCTGAGGTGAGAAGGGAAAGAGGGAGAACGGGAGAGGGAATGGAGGATTTGAAGGATGTCCCAAACTCTCCTGCACCTCTAGTAATTGACGAGGGGGAGGACCCTGACACACCGCCAAACACATGAACAATTTTAAATAATAGGCACACACACACACAAACGCAAAAACCCACCTACACACAATCATGGCAGACATTATAATTACATACTCAAGTAGTGGCAATACAGGGAGGGTGGTTATAATCAAAATAGAATCACAAAAATACATACTCAAAACTAAGTCATCAGCCCATATACTAATAAATTTATTCTGAAAATGAGTTATATTCAAAATTGTAATAATTTGTAAGCTCTTCATGCACATACTTACTTTGTACATTTTTGTAACTCTAGCAGACCCCAGAGAATTCCTAATGATATAGGATGGAGGTCTTTTGTCTTAGGTTTTTAAAGGAAAAATTGTTGCAAAAATAATAATAATAATAATAATAATAATAATGAATTTAAAAAACTCATAAGTCTTTAAAAAAAAAAAAAGTCCTCATTTTATAGACCTTTGCTGTCATCATTCTATGAACCGTTGCAGTCATTATTTTATGGACTGTTGATGTCATTATTGTATGGACCTGTGCTGTCATCATTTTGTGGACCTTTGCTGTCATCATTTTATGGACCTTTGCTGTCATCATTGTATGGACCTGTGCTGTCATCATAATGTGGACCTTTGCTGTCCTCATTTTGTTGACCTTTGCTGTCATCATTTTGTAGACCTTTACTAACATCATTTTATGGACCGCTGATGTCATCACTTTATGGACCTTTGCTGTCAGCATTTTATGGACCGCTGACGTCATCATTTTATGGACCTTTGCTGCAGCATACTCTATGATCATGCTGGAAATCCTGGAATGTGTTTTTGAAACTATTTCCCTCATAAAAATGTTGTTGTTATGAAATATTCTTTGTATTATTACTAATATAAATTAATATGTTATGTGTTTTCTACTCGATGTCCATGATGAAAATCATGAATTGTGCTTTTGAAACTATGCCTTCACAAAATTTTGTTTTTATTAAATATTCTTTGTATTATTATTGATATCATATAATATATTATGTCTTTTCTTTTGAATAAAATCTTATTGTAAAAAAAAAAAAAGGAGGCCCAAAAAAGAGGCTAAAGCCCAGAAAAGAGGTGCATGAAAGGATTCCTAGGATGTAGACAGCTCGACAACTGAAGTCAAAAGCTAAAAAAGCTGAGGTATCCTAAAAAAAAAGAAAATAAAAAAAAAAAAATAAAGAAAAATGTAATTCCCTGTAATGTAGATGACTTAAGTTCATGTCAATCGTTCTATCCCAGTGATGCCCAAAATACGGCCCGCGGGCCAAATCCGGCCCGCGACGTGCTTCCATCCGGTCCGCCGAAATGTCGGCAAAAAATCTTTAAAATTCCCCCCCCCCCCCCACCCAAATAAACATGTTCAAAATGTATCTTTACCTAGGCTAGGACCCTTACTTTTTCTAATGGATAACATTTAACATTTGTGCCTTCATAAAGTAAGACTATAGAATCTTTTAGGAAAAGTGAACGGATCTTTACATTTTAAAGTGTAAAGAGAAAATTGAAATATCCCAATAATTCAATGTAAGTACTAGATCCTCGGGTTTGAAATAAAAGAGTTTCAGGTCAATTTCATTCAGTTTTTGTATCTTTTCCACCATGTGGCCCGCGACAATAGTGTTGGAAATTAAAATGGCCCTCAGGTTGAATTACGTTGAGCATCACTGTTCTAAACAAAGAAAACAAAAAAATATATCGAAGGTAGGCAACCAAATAAACTGATACGAGTTCAGAGCTACTGCTGTTGACACCTGTAGGGACAGTTATCTTGGATTGGAAATTAACATAGTATGAATGAATTGCATGCACGCTCGCACATAATGAAATATTCTTGTTCAAGTTTTTATTCTGTCTAGATTATTTGTTTACAAACTGCATCTATTTTATCAATAATATACTCATAATTTGTTTGTTTAAATGTATAACACATACTATAATATATAATATATGAAGAGATACTTAGTTTGAAAATCAAATAAATCTACATAGTTTCCGTTATATTTGGAAGCAAACGATTGGGTTTCTCTTTTGGTCTGGCAGTAGCTTCCCTTGGACTGGAACTGATCGTCGGCGTGCTGATGATATTGGTTTCAAGAAAATTGTAATTGAATTACATACCAATTATTCCTCTAAATAATCCCCAAAAAAAAATTTATTCACAAATCTTCTGTGTCCATGTTCTTTGAATGCCCAGTGAACTTGCTAATACAAAATGTGTATGTATAATAAAATAGCATTAGACTTAACTCTTTCTCTCCTAACTGACGATACCAGCGTTGATTTCACCAGAATGTGGTAAGTAATTACGAAGAAAAAGAGTTAAGCCATGTGCATATACACGTCGTTTCACTGCTGTAAATAGAAAAAAAAAAGTCTCCAGCAAAACGCAATCAACACAACCACTAGATTTCGTGACATAATTGGAAATACCGCCATCTTGAAGGTCGCAACCTTAAAATCAATGCTAGCTGTTAAATATTTCTTTTAATATTTTTTTTTTGTTTTGAATCTAGGAATTTAAAATTTCCATTATTGCAAGGCTGTTATACCATATATCAAATTAATGACCAACGCTTGCTAAGACGAGCTAATTATTTGTTATGTCTAGATCTAGCAAATTTAATTCCTATATCTTGTATGTAACAGGTCCACCAACACGTGTCCACCACAAGCAAATGTGCAGATCACGTGATTATATCATTAAAGCTTAAAACATTCTGATTATAATGTTAGTGCAATTTTCATTGGTTGATTATAAACAAAATTTACATTACGAACATGTTGATGACGAGTGTGTTTGTTTAGATTGCTTAGCCAGAATTTTTTTCGGAGGATGCGGAATTGGCTCATTTTCTAAAACAAATCTATCATTCATTTGTTATTTAAAGTAAAATGACATACACTATAGGTCTTTAAGCTGTTTATAGGAATTCTTTTTATAAAAAAAAAAAAGCTTTTTTTTTTGTTACCAGCCTCTTGCATGATATGTTAATATTGTTTTGGTATTAAACAATGAAATGTTGTATATTTAATTAATATTTAATCGCAGACTCTGTAAGTTTATTTTAGTTAAATATTTGAAACATAAGAGAGATAGAATTTTAGCTCCTTTTGATTTTAAACAATGTTTAAAAAAAAATAAAAAAATTGTTTTCTAGGTCATCTAGTAGGTAATTCTGATCTGTAAGTCCACTGGCATAGGACAAACGGTGATCACTACGGCCGTTCTCCCAGATCGAGGCAGCATTTTAGGCCTCTGTTTCCACAGATTAATCTAAATCTATTGGAAGTATCTTTTTTTGTTTGCTTGTGTTTTCTTTGGAGTTGATTGTTTCGGATTACGGTTTTAAACTTTCTTGTGTTTTCGTTAGGAGTGTTGTGTCTCCAATGTATTTCTTGAGGAGTGTGTTCTATTGTGTTCTAGTGTGTTCTAGTGTGTTCTATTGTTTGTTTGTTTTTTCTCTCTTCTTTCTACTATGTCTATAAAGACATTCCTAATCGAAAAAAAGGATCTGGAGGGTGGCTTGGTCCGCCAACCAGGTACTCTACTAATAAAACTGTCCGGACAGGGAGCAGTTCGAACTTCGATGGCGTCCATCGTAGCCGCCTTGAGGCTCGGGCCGGAGGAGGTGGGTTCCCCGTACCGGTTTGAGAACACTTTCCTATGGTTCCTGGGTGTTTCCTCACCGGTGGTGAGGAACAGGATCATAGGAAAGGTCTTTGGAAGCTCCAAAATAGAAGCTTTTAGGCTAGGTGTTAGTGACAAGTGGGCGGCTTGGATATAACCCCGCAAAAGTACCGAGCTACCCCACTAAATACAGCTGAAGTATGAGGAAGACCCCAGGACCTACAAGGTCTTAATTACTACACCGGGGAGAAGGCAGCAATGTTGGTTCTGCCAGAAGGAAGATCATTGGTCAAACCAATGTCCCAACAGGGCTGCCTAGGGGTCCCAAAAAAGACGTTGAGAGGTCCTTGGAAGTTAGAAAAAACACTTATGAGTCGGTCTTAAAAAAAAATAGTGAAAAGGGGCAGACCAAGGCTATACCCCCTGAGGTAGATGAAGATGGGTTCGTACCAGTAAAAAGTAAAACAAAAAGGTACAACACCTGAAAAACGTATAGACAGTGGGAGGGGTACCCTTTCTCCCCCCAAAAAAGGCGAAAGTAGCACAGGGTCTAATACGCACAAGAAAATGAAAACCACCGAACACGCTAGATAGGAGTCTAGCTCTCCAGGGGGAAGGCTCTGAGGTGAGAAGGGAAAGAGGGAGAACGGGAGAGGGAATGGAGGATTTGAAGGATGTCCCAAACTCTCCTGCACCTCTAGTAATTGACGAGGGGGAGGACCCTGACACACCGCCAAACACATGAACAATTTTAAATAATAGGCACACACACACACAAACGCAAAAACCCACCTACACACAATCATGGCAGACATTATAATTACATACTCAAGTAGTGGCAATACAGGGAGGGTGGTTATAATCAAAATAGAATCACAAAAATACATACTCAAAACTAAGTCATCAGCCCATATACTAATAAATTTATTCTGAAAATGAGTTATATTCAAAATTGTAATAATTTGTAAGCTCTTCATGCACATACTTACTTTGTACATTTTTGTAACTCTAGCAGACCCCAGAGAATTCCTAATGATATAGGATGGAGGTCTTTTGTCTTAGGTTTTTAAAGGAAAAATTGTTGCAAAAATAATAATAATAATAATAATGAATTTAAAAAACTCATAAGTCTTTAAAAAAAAAAAAAGTCCTCATTTTATAGACCTTTGCTGTCATCATTCTATGAACCGTTGCAGTCATTATTTTATGGACTGTTGATGTCATTATTGTATGGACCTGTGCTGTCATCATTTTGTGGACCTTTGCTGTCATCATTTTATGGACCTTTGCTGTCATCATTGTATGGACCTGTGCTGTCATCATAATGTGGACCTTTGCTGTCCTCATTTTGTTGACCTTTGCTGTCATCATTTTGTAGACCTTTACTAACATCATTTTATGGACCGCTGATGTCATCACTTTATGGACCTTTGCTGTCAGCATTTTATGGACCGCTGACGTCATCATTTTATGGACCTTTGCTGCAGCATACTCTATGATCATGCTGGAAATCCTGGAATGTGTTTTTGAAACTATTTCCCTCATAAAAATGTTGTTGTTATGAAATATTCTTTGTATTATTACTAATATAAATTAATATGTTATGTGTTTTCTACTCGATGTCCATGATGAAAATCATGAATTGTGCTTTTGAAACTATGCCTTCACAAAATTTTGTTTTTATTAAATATTCTTTGTATTATTATTGATATCATATAATATATTATGTCTTTTCTTTTTAATAAAATCTTATTGTAAAAAAAAAAAAGGAGGCCCAAAAAAGAGGCTAAAGCCCAGAAAAGAGGTGCATGAAAGGATTCCTAGGATGTAGACAGCTCGACAACTGAAGTCAAAAGCTAAAAAAGCTGAGGTATCCTAAAAAAAAATAAAATAAAAAAAAAAAAATAAAGAAAAATGTAATTCCCTGTAATGTAGATGACTTAAGTTCATGTCAATCGTTCTATCCCAGTGATGCCCAAAATACGGCCCGCGGGCCAAATCCGGCCCGCGACGTGCTTCCATCCGGTCCGCCGAAATGTCGGCAAAAAATCTTTAAAATTTCCCCCCCCCCCCCCCCACCCAAATAAACATGTTCAAAATGTATCTTTACCTAGGCTAGGACCCTTACTTTTTCTAATGGATAACATTTAACATTTGTGCCTTCATAAAGTAAGACTATAGAATCTTTTAGGAAAAGTGAACGGATCTTTACATTTTAAAGTGTAAAGAGAAAATTGAAATATCCCAATAATTCAATGTAAGTACTAGATCCTCGGGTTTGAAATAAAAGAGTTTCAGGTCAATTTCATTCAGTTTTTGTATCTTTTCCACCATGTGGCCCGCGACAATAGTGTTGGAAATTAAAATGGCCCTCAGGTTGAATTACGTTGAGCATCACTGTTCTAAACAAAGAAAACAAAAAAATATATCGAAGGTAGGCAACCAAATAAACTGATACGAGTTCAGAGCTACTGCTGTTGACACCTGTAGGGACAGTTATCTTGGATTGGAAATTAACATAGTATGAATGAATTGCATGCACGCTCGCACATAATGAAATATTCTTGTTCAAGTTTTTATTCTGTCTAGATTATTTGTTTACAAACTGCATCTATTTTATCAATAATATACTCATAATTTGTTTGTTTAAATGTATAACACATACTATAATATATAATATATGAAGAGATACTTAGTTTGAAAATCAAATAAATCTACATAGTTTCCGTTATATTTGTCATGTACATATTTTACCTATAATAAAATATGCAGTGTATTGAATTGTTTGTCGTATCTTATCGCATCTTATCTTATAAAATACAAACATTGATTTAAAAAAAGATGATTATTTCTTACGCGTGTTAATAGGTCAATCTATTCATCCATGTTAAGCAATGACTTAAATTCTGCCAAGTCATTGGTTTTCACGGCAGACTCAGACAACAGATTCCATGCTCTAATATCATTAGGGAAGAAGGAGTATTTGTACAAATGTGTCCTAGCATAGGACACATAGTCTTAAACCAATGTTATTTAAAGTACGGCCCGAGACGAAACATCTGCCAACAATTCCTAGTTGCAAGCTTTATTCAGTGTTAGTCCAATGCTAAATGATTGATGTTAAAACAATGAGACTCATTTACTGGGCTGTCAAAACAATGAGACAAAGTAGTTGGAGTGTCAAAACAATGAGACACAGTAGCTGGGATGTCAAAAAAATGAGACACAGTAGCTGGGATGTCAAAACAATAAGACACAGTAGCTCTGATTTTAATAAAGCAGTGAAACGCAGTTGCTGGAATGTCAAAAAATGAAATATATTAGCTAGGATGTCAACACAATGAGACTCATTAGCTGGGACGTCAAAACAATAAGACGCAGTAGCTGAGATCTCAAAACAGTGAAACACAGTAGCTGGAATGTCAAAACTAAGAGACACAGTAGCTGTGATCTTAAAACAACGAGACACAGTTGCTTTGTTCTTTAAAATAATGAGACACAGTAGCTGGGATATCAAAACAATTAGACACAACAGCTAGAATAACAATAATTATACAGACACTGTAGCTTTGATGTCAATAATCCCAGCAAACAGGACGTTATGACCTGCCAAGAAACAAAATGACCAATATGTTCGTTTAATAATAGAAACCTTTTCTTGGTAATCAAGATCTTAGCGACAAGATACAACTATCGTGTTTAGAAAAAAACAAAGTAGAACAGTACACTTCTTGGTGCGCAGTTCAGCACTGATGTTGAGCCAGGACCGACCAAGAGTCGTATGAGTAAGTGAAAATGTTTTGAAGTAATTAACTCTTCTTCGGTCCACATAAGTACAAATGTATTGTATACAGAGGATCTCACACTAGACACTTGTAGCTCCACACCAGTAAGAAAGAGAGCACCAAAAATTAAACGTGAAAATTATACCAATTGACTTTTAATGTATGTAGAAATCTAGATATAAGGAACTAAAACTAGTTTAGTAGTTAAGACCTAGAATGAAGTATTATCTATATATAATCTATATCTAGTCTATAACATAGAACTGTCTAGATTTAGATCAAGATTCCTAGCTACATGTAAAAGAATACACAGAAACGGTATCTGGTTATATTGTATTGCAGTCAGCTACTCAAATAGTCAGGTTGACTTAAGGATTTATTCAAGTCAAACAAACTAAAAAGGACGAATTCCTACAAGGTCTCCTTCTTTTTTAGGTGCCATTACCGAATGGAACGGGTTGCTTGAATCAGACAGTAAAAGACATTACTCAGTTGATTTTATATCTTCAATTAAAAAGATTGACACATGGATACGTCTAATACACAATTATCTTCTTATTTAGAATTATCTATAGTTAATTAGATAAGACAAAAAGGGTGCAGTATTTTATTTGATCTCGAGGACCAGATGTGACCTACATATTTTGCCATGGTGGATAAATAGAATTCAATCTAATGACTATGAGTTTAACGTGAGGTATGTGCACTCGACTTTGGTTAAGTCATCTCGTTGGTCCCGGGTTCATACCCTGCCCGCTGCCATCCTCCGCTTCCTTCGGGAGGTCAGGATTACCAACCACTCGACCAGTCAAATATCCTTTCAGTGTCTACGTCAATGCTTTTCTACCAGATTATGATTAAGTAAGATTATAAGTAACAGTTTATGTTTAAAACAGAACCATGCATGATATAATCTTAGAATTGGTTGATGAGTTTTAGATCATAAAAAAAGGGCTGTTCCTGAGTCTGTCCAAAGGCTGTAAGGAGCGTCTAATGCGGTAACTTAACTTGTTACCACTGGCTAGCATCTGTGAAAGGGAAGCGATTTGTAAGCGTTCCTTGTCAGTAGAAACCTCTCCACAACAATCCCTATGTAGTGCCTCCTCGAGGGGACCGACGGAAACTGAGGCTGAGAAGCTTTCAAAAGGTCTCGGAGGAGGTTTGGCACCAAGATGTGAGGCCAATCAATGTTCAGCTGCCCATAAACCAAACTCCTTGTGTGTGTCCATGTAAGTTACAAGGCTTAAGGAGTAGACTCACACAGAAAATCTTTTTTTGGTTTCTGCTTTCTGGGAAACCTCTGAATGAAAGGAATAATTATGGTGGTAATAATCAATGGTTATAAATATTGATAATATGAATATTAACTAGAGATACTGGTGAAGCAATACAGTTTAATAAATAGTAATAATATCAACAAGGACTGTAATAAGTCATACATAGTTTGTCAGTCACAGTACAAGCAAAGTTACAGTCCGGTGTCTGCTCCAAGATTTGAAAAAAAGTGTACTATTCAATGATGTGCACACATTCATTCTTCTTAAACTGTTTGGTTATTGAATGACGTCCCTTTTGATGTCTAACTCTTCTGTGTTGAAGAAGAGGGGAAAAAGGCAGAGATGAACCTGAACGAGTGGATAGAGTCGTCTCCTTACCACGGAATCATTGTAGGAGTCATCTTGTCCACTACCGTCTTCTGTGTCTTCTTATTGTAAGTACGCCCTCTACGTCCTGTACATAAACTGTCACCTAGGGCCAACTATCTAAATGTTTTATTTCACTACTGGTTTGAATCGTCCGTCAGATGTTAAAATCATGCAAACTAAACCTTGAAAGTCATAAAGAAGCAAACTAAGTTAGGTCGTTGTATAGGTCAGATGATTCAAAGGCCATCTGTTTCTTTGGCCAACGGTTAACAAGCAGGGTGTCATGTGGCCAGCATAATGACCAACCGCCTTTACTCTTCCCAACTTATGTCAGGTACCCGTTAGAGTTGGGTGGACTCAGGGACGCCATAAAGACCCCGAAATTTATAATCCCAGTCTTTCCCAAGATTCGAACCCTAAATCCATCCTCCGGTTCAGAAGACAAGGATTTACCACTCAGCCACTTCTCTTACTGAAAAGTAAACTACATATAACTAATTACATAGTCTAGCTGTTTTAATTGATTCCTTCATCAGGAGGTTATAGATTTCTTCCTCAGGTTGTAATCGGTTACCTTCTAAGTCAGAAACACTTACCTACCAACCTAATAAATTAGCTAGGAATATAAATTTCGTAACTAAAAAATTGCTCTAATTCATTCAGTAGGTGCAAAGCAACTTATGACTTTGATATTTCAGGGGTGGATTTTGACACCCAGTCCATCCCTGTACCCCTTTGTAAGGAAATTTTTTTTTTCTTTGTTTTATAAAGCCACTGAGTCAATGACTTCCAAGCTATATCCGATTCCTGATTCTTGCCGTGTAAAATATATTAGTTTGACGCTGTGATATTCATGCGGCCATTGACTAGATTTACTTCATAGATTACAGTTTATTTAAATGAGACTATTTAACTACATGCTACTGCCGGAGGAGGGGAGTCAATAATTACAAAAAACAACACACTTTTAATAGAGTTGATGATCAACTTTCCTAGTAACCATTACATATGTTATAATTGTAGGTTGTTTTTATTTTTCAAGATATGAAAATAATAAAATTATATTATGAGCACACGTCCTTGAGAATTCCTGCATTTTGCCAAAATGGGTATTTACATTTAGTTAAGAGTTGAACTAAAAATAGAAGTTTATAGATATTTAAATTAGCTGTTGTAACTTAGATTCAATATTAGAATATAACGTATTTAATGTTTCCAATTCTGGTACCCTATCACCAGACTAGAATCTTATAAACCCTGAGTAAATCTTTACATGGGCTTAGCCAAAACGTAGGTAGCGCACTATGTCATTATATGTAAGTTTTTGATAGCTAAGTAATCGTTCATTCATATTGTCATTAGCTGTATACATGGGAATTAATAAACGAACAAAATACAGGTTTCGTCCATCTTTAATTGCTCCATTTTACCCTCTGGAGCTGAAGAGTTGACAACATACTCATTAAATTTCAACATACACAACAATATTTGAAAGAGACTTTCTGTTTTCCACTTTTGAAAGGTTATCTCTCTGGCTACACAGTGTTCGAAATCCTCAGACCCATCAACCGGGGAAATCTGGTGCAAAGTCTATCGGACAGAAAAACAAGAGTTCTTTAACTTGTATCCGCCTTCTGGATTCCACCCTTGGAAACTGTAAGGTCCGAACTAATTGTAAGTAGTTTCAAATTAGATGTGGGATAGTAACCATGGTGCTAAGTGGTTGCTTATTCTTGGGGCTACGACCACTAGGGGTCCACAGGGACATCTGTAAGAAATATAAGAACCACAAAATCTAGTTCAATTCGTCAACGCAAATGACATTTAACAAAGTATCATTCATTCTTTAGATTAGAGGTTCTCAAAATGTTTTTCGACCCGGGGACCCCTTTAAGCAATCAAAATTTTGCCCATGGACCCCTAAGCGAAATGGTATATAAATGCATGGTATATATATTATAACTGTAAATTAAAACAACAACAACAACAAATATTTTGTTGAAGGATTGTATATTGAAATTGTAACTTTTGTTTAAAAAAAAATATAAAAAAATATTTTTGCAAAGATGATGATATTTCATGAGTGTATTTAGATTATGTCCGATTGGTGTGAACGGTCGTTGACTTGAAGCCCCAAACCCCCATAAGTGAATTTTATCCTAACTTATAAAACTTGAAATAACTAGATTAGTTTGAATAACTTCTTTTGCTAAATATAACTTTCATTACAATATGTAAACAATCAACTTGACACACAATGTAAGTCAATTTAGTAGAATTTTGTTTTAATACAAATGATGTTTTGAACAAAATCTAACTTACTACAATAACACATATTTTCACTGACGTTCTGGACTCATCTGTACTACCTAACATTACGCACGGGCTACGCCCATTACTTTGTTTCAAGGCTTTATTTGATTTATTATGGTTGGAACATCCGCTTCATTACTGGGTTTTATTCTTTAATTTCAATAAACAAGTCAAATTTTAACGATCGCCCTATCATACTTTTTAGCCCTTGAATTATTGTATCTATTGCAATAAAATGAAATGGCCCCCATTCTTTCTCTTTCCGTCCCTCTCCCTGTCTCCCACTCTCTCTCTCTCTCTCTCATTGTCTCTCTCTCGCTGGACCCTCCCCTTTTATATAAATTTATATATAATATTTCAATAAATTTTCTGTGTATACCAACCCCATGAACATTAATGACTCTCCGTACTCTCCGCATTGTTACCAGTATGTTTTAAATTTATTTTTACAAATGTCTCTAAACAATTTTTTTTGTTTATTTTTAAAAACACAGACACAGAGAATTTAACAGAGGCTAATAATGTTTCTCCCATTCCCAACCGCAATCAGCAGAGAAGCATGGAGCCCCAGCATAAGAAAGAAGAAAAAGAGCTGGGAAACCTTTGCGTGATACAATCTACGGAATCCCTAATGTGCCGTCAGAGTCAGCTAAAGACCGATAGCATCAAATGCTCTTGCTGTTCAAGAAAGGCTGAAAACAAAAGCTTGGCCAACGACCAGGTGGTTCTGGCGTCTTTGTCAACAGATGAGAAAATGAGAAGAAGGTACTCGACCCCACGCAGTCTGAAGTCGTCCGACTTCACGTCAAGCTCAAGCCACGAGAGAACAAGCCCCTCGAGAACTAAACGACACAGCGTGCCCGCGCCTGCGAAGAGGCCCTTTGTCCAGGACGATAAAACTCGAATGTCCCACACTAACACCCGGAAGGCGTCGGACGATGGGTGCGTCTGGAAACTCATCTTGCCAAACGATGACAGCTTCAGGCTGAACATCATTTGCACAAAGCTGGATGGCTCCCTAGAAGCCAAAAGCACTCTTCATAAGTCAGTAAAGACATTCATGTCACAAAGTTTCTTAGCAAATGAAGCAGGATCTGCCCAAAGGAATGCACACCGGATTTTAGGGAATGAAGCAGGATCTGCCCAAAGCCTAAGAAGTGCACACCGGTTCTTAGCTAATGAAGCAGGATCTGCCCAAAGCCAAAGAAGGGCACACCGGTTCTTAGCTAATGAAGCAGGATCTGCCCAAAGCCAAAGAAGTGCACACCGGTTCTTAGCTAATGAAACAGGATCTGCCCAAAGAAGTGCACACCGGTTCTTAAGAAACGAAGATAAAAAAGAGAGTAAGTTTGATTTTGTTTTTTCTTTAGACATCTTTTAATTTTCTGTTCAAATTATCGATGGAAAGGTCGCAAAAAGATTGTTAAACATCAAAATTGCTGAATGCGCTACACAAAGTTGTAAAACATGGTGGAGGGCCACATACGGTACTTAAAATTTACTAATGTTCGCATAGCTGACGGAAATTGTTCTAAATCATAATTATACATATGCAGACTAATTAATATCACTGATGCCTTGATTGAATGGCATTGTAACGAAAGGAGCGATCTATTAATTTTTTTCATCATTTGGGAAAAGAAATATTTATTTATTGATGTGACATAATGAGTATTTTATTTAGTTTAACAATTTGTATATTTTTTTAATTATAAGTTATTATTTCATTTTTCTAAACTTGTCTTGTACATTGTCTTTACAATTAATGATTTCAAAATGAAGTTTGAGCTTTAGAGCCGAAACTAAACATGACCTATAACGACAAAGAAAGGAAAGGCTATTGAAAGAAGAGACTGAAGTTAATAATGCTAAGGGGGTCGGTTCGAAGGTCCGTGGTTCGAATCCTCTGCGGTTTTAGACATATTTTTTATTCACCGTCTTGTCTAAATAAACTTTGTACCTTTTAGTGCTGCTATTTTATGTGTGACATGTCTCTTGTTGATTTATTTATTTGTGATTTAATGATGACTTTGGGTTCTGGTGGAAGCGAAATGGAAGACCCAGGCCCTATAATTTTTAACTCGTATGTCAACATACATGGCCGGATTTCAGGAGGGACAGGTAGGGGCTACAGCCTGGGTATCCACAACAAAGGAGCGTCTATAAAAGAGATACAAATATGCTCAAATTTTGAAGGGTCAGAAACTTGGACGTTTTTTTTTCCAATTAGGACCCCCCCCCCCGGTCTTCACCTAGCTACGCCATTGGGACCTCAACATGCTTAAATCCGGTCCTGTCAATGTAACTTCATGGTCTGTTATAAACATCCAGTACACAATCTATACAACCATAAGGTTTTCTCTTAGTCATTTTAACCCTAACTGATTTAAACACACTACTATCACCTGCCCCTTAAACACACTACTATCAACTGCCCCTTAAACACACTACTATCAACTGCCCCTTAAACACACTACTATCAACTGCCCCTTAAACACACTACTATCAACTGCCCCTTAAACACACTACTATCAACTGCCCCTTAAACACACTACTATCAACTGCCCCTTAAACACACTACTATCAACTGCCCCTTAAACACACTACTATCCACTGCCCCTTAAACACACTACTATCAACTGCCCCTTAAACACACTACTATCAACTGCCCCTTAAACACACTACTATCAACTGCCCCACTCTTACACCGTCTACGTGATAAACACATCGTGAGAATTTCAGAAAGTAAAGTGAAGTTCACCTTATGGACTTTGCGATCTATAGATCGGATTATGTAAACGTCATCTGTTTCTGTGGTCCACGGTTAACAAGGGTACCATGTGGCAATCACCACGACCAACCGCCTTAACTTTTCCCCAACTAATGTAAGGTGCATATTAGAGCTGGTTGGATCCATAGGTACCCTGAAAATCCCGGAATTAAAAAGCCCAGTCGTTACCAGAACTCGAACCTGGGACCCTCCGTTTTGGAAGCCAAGCTTTACAACTTAGCCAGGACACCTGCAAATATAAATAGAAAGGAAATTTTTTTTTTCTTTTTGTCGTTGAAAGACCATGGTCATTCCTTGGATGGTAGTGCTAATTCATTTTTTTTCGTATCTCTTTTCTCCCTTGTTTGAGACGCTTCTTTCCCTTCGAGTGTCGCGGGTCATTAAAGAAGTACAATATCTAGGGAACGCGCGGTGGCTGAGTGCTAAAGCGCCAATAGATCCCGGGTTCCAATCCTGACGAAGACTGGGATTATTATTCTCGGGATCCTTAGGGCGCTTTTGAGTCGCACCTTGTACTATACATGTATACAATAACAGTATTTTACTCTATAGGTAATATTGACAAGAACCTTATTGGTCATCCTAAATACAAAAATGTCCAAAGAGATTCGGAGGAGGTTATGAAGCCCCACAGATCGCCATCAGAATTAACCGATTATAAAGTTAACGAATCTTGGGCGAATTTAGATGTCTTCTCGGAGCCTCAGAAGCTTACAGTTCCTGTGTCAAGAAGTAGCTCCTCAAGACGAAGGAATGGCATGTCAAGACAGCAGCACCAGAGAACACTTACAAAGAAGAACACAGACCCAAATTTGTTGAACCAGACGAAGCGTTTAGTCAGTAGAAAGAGTAGTTCCAACGTGGAAAGTGATCAAAATGTTGCCAACAAAATAAACAACCAGAACGAGAGCATGATTCCATTTACAGAGCAGAGTAGAGAGATGAGCCGCATTATCAAGAGAAGTCCTTCACCCCATCAGTGTCTGTCGTCCTCTTCCTGGAGCGACGCCGATGGAAATATATACTTAGATAAGCCTGGTCAAAGTGTGGTACCAATAAAAGAGGACAAATATGGTCGACCGCTTTCCAACAAGACCCAAGATGATTCAATGTCGAGGCAATGCGGTGAAAAATCTGTATCTCCGTATATTCAAAATGACCAGAGAGTCATGAAATCTAGAACACTTAAGTACAGATCAAAGCCGGTTAGGCCTTTGAATTGCCCAATGTTGAATGCATTACAAAAGTCGTATAGTATTTCGCAGGGCTCGGTCAAATCAGAAACCTCAAGTAAACAGGTGGAAACTTACCATGCTGTATACCCCGAACACAAAGAAGAACCCCTAGAACCTTTAGTATTCAGAAAACGAAAGCGTCAAATTCCAAAGCTAATACGAGTCTGTGGGAAGCGAGACGAAATGTACGCTCTGGGTAAAACTTCGAACGCCGTGCAATCGTCGACGTCCAGTGACGACAATTCGCTCATGTCCCTCAAGCTATTTCAAAACAGCAACAAGAAACAATCAGACGAGCATCTTAGGATTACTTTCCGTCCGTGCTCAGCGGCCAAGCTCACCGCCCAGCCGGTGCCGACATTTACGCTTCATAAGTCGTACCTCGGGCTTCAGAGCTATGCCAACCAAAACAGCGATAAGGTTTTAACTACAACGAAACCGACAAGAAAGCGCAAAGGCCAATGGAAAGGAAACACTAATGAGAATCAGCAAACTGGGGCCAACATTTTTGACTGTACAGCGGAACTACGGAAGATTATAGAAGTAACTATGAAAGATTTAGAAAGATATAATCCTCCTGAAAGTACGAAAATAGGCACAAATATTGATTCGAAAGAAATGAGAGAGAAAGGAGGTACGGTCAAACAACCGCAAGACACGCTAATGTTTGGTCAGATTAATAATTTGAAGTGTATGAAAGAAAAAACTGTGCATCGCGAGTGTCTAGCTTTCAGTGACACGTCTTGTAAGTCTCGTCTGTCTCTGTGTCATAATTACAGTCAAATGAATGAGTGTTCCCATGCACAGACGGCCTCAACATCTACAGATCCTTTGAGTCCGTCTATGCCGAGAAGATCCTCCCGAATAGACAAGAAAAGTTCTAACTCCAAATGCGGCGCCAAGTTAAAGATAGGTCTTAAAACAATGAATGACATCCCTGTGGGTGTTATGAGCTTGTCAGCTGATTCCAAAGATGGCGCGGCGACTTCCAAAAGCCAAGAGTCCGGCTGCTGCCTCTCAGAACCAACAGTACATAAAAGTCCTGGTTTCTACCTAATCGAGGAAAGCGTCGACTGGTCCTTCCCAATACAGAAGATTATGAGCGATGAGAACTTGGTTTGTTTCAAAGGAGACCAGACGCCTCATTTTCAGACGTGTTTGAAACACAAGACTATGGATGTAACAGAAGACTCGTGCGACTTCTTAACCAAGTATTACAAAGACAACTGTAAAAACAAAGAATGGTCTGTCGACGACAGCGAAAGGAATCTCGACATGCCATTAAACCAAGCAGTAGAGCTCTTCTCGATTTTAAAGAACAAAGCCAAAAGATCGTATGCTACTTCTTCGGGAGAACTTTGTCCTAATCACACAGGACACAAGTCACGAAGGAACGAGTTTGGACCTGAAGGAAATGATTCTACAACTAATGGAAGTTTGACTGTTTGCGAAAGTCGTAAGCAGCGTCATATAGCTTTGAATCTTTGCGCTCGACAGCCCTCTGAAAATGAGAGTCACCTTTCTGATGGTTACAATTGTTCCACCAAAAGTGTTACCAGCACTACGCCGTCTTCGTCTGACTCTGTTACAAAACTGCCTGATGCCTCGTGGAGGAGTGGTCAGTACAGAAGGCAGAGGTCAAGCGTCATTTCATATATAGTTCCATTACCGTCTTGTGATGTGACTAAAAGGATATTTCAGAACCGAAACGGATCGCCCTGTTTTCCTGAACCTAACAACACGATTAGAAGCTCCACTTTCAATGAGTTGAGTTCACGGGAATATGATTTAAAATGGCAAATTGGACAGAGGGACAGACATACCTTTAAGAAGCTGGGTCAATGCACTTCAATAAACAATATAGGTTATAGAAGCAAGAAAAATCTTAAGAAATATACCGATGACTTTTCACAAAAAAACATTAATTATAAGCGTTCTTTTTGTTCAGGCGATACATTTTTGAAAGATACTTTCAGACGATGGTCGAACATAAACGGTGATACTGTAGATGGACATATAACTCTACCTTTAAAAGAAAGCCGCGCATTCGGGCTTCGATCCGACGATGAGTTATCGCATGAAACCAGGAGTGTATCCGCCATAAACGTCTGTGTTAGTAGGAACCAAAACGCCTCGCTCAGAGCTACCCTGCATGGATCGAGAAACTGCTCGCGTTTTTTAAGCACAGCAAAGAATCATTTGAACCACAGTGAACTTCGATTCAGGGACAACAGAAGTTGCCTTTATTACAATAAATGCAATCGCAGCCCATTTCGTGGTATGGCTAATAAAATGGAGATCAGGTCAAGCAAAAATTGTACAGGCAGATTAGTGAAATGCATAACACACAAGCATCGTGTCTACAAAACTAAGAACACAAGAAAAACGAACAGACTAGAGAATAAGATCAGAGATCCTTTACAGGCCTCAAAAAATTATTCAAAGGATAAAATTCAATGCGATCCTGTGTTTCCCATCACTTCTGAGCAGTCAAGCTCTGAAGTCTTCAAAGCCACTTCAAGTCAAAAGTCGGAACTCTCATATTCCTATGAAGTAAATCATGCCCAAGAAATACCAGCTCTTCCTAAGTTTTACGACAACTACAAAACCAAAAACGAAGACTCAACCTCGTATGAAATTTCTGGAATCTCTGACAAAGTTTCACTCGAGGTTTTCCCTGGTTCAGTGATGTCAAGCGGGATGATAGTTCAACGATACACCAGCTCTCTCGAAAATTTTTTTAAACGCAAGAGTTCCAAAAACACGAGCCCAAAGACGAGATTCTCGACTTCCGATAAAAATATGAAATATCCTAAAAAATATAAATCAAGTTCAGAAACAAATATTTCAGAATACAGTATTCGCAGTGGGTCTTGCTCGGACACGGACTTCTTAAAACTGACAACTCTCATAGAAAAATCGAAATTAGACAAAGGGGATTATGACGACGATAAAATAGGCAGTGAAGGTAACTTTTTATTTAGCAAACATTTTAAATATTCAGCCAATTGTCAACCTAGTCTAGAGAAGGAAACTTTACGAGAAGTTTTAAATCAAGAAATAAACTGTCCAATGGGCAAAGAGCATGCCAATAAGCATACAGTGCAAAAGCAAATGAGAGTGAACGTGAAAGCAGCTAAGAAGCCCGCAAGTCTTGAAAGTTCCTTAGATCTGTACGTCGTGGCGAAGGCTCGAACTCGTGATGTGTTTATCGCAAAGTCGGAAAGAGAGCCCACAAAAGTCATAAGTCTGGAGCATGATTTAGCCCAAGGGGAAAGCACGTCCTCTCCCAAACACAAGATGCCTAAAACTGCAGTTGGTTTAAATGCCGAGCAGGTTTCGTACATGGAGATTTTGCCGAAACAAGGGAAGTTTAGAGGCCTGCGACTGAGCGAGATAGAGAAGCCACCTATGACTGACATAGACACTGAACGCAGGAATACAAAGTTACGAAAACGGAAACACTTTTTCTTAAGGTCATCGTCTCAGGTGTTAAATGACCGAATGATGCCACAAAAACCTTCAGTCAGCAAAAGACCTTCACCTTGTTCAGACAATATTGGTGGGGCCCTCAGTAACAATGACGAGTTGGGTACTGCAAGGCGCCCACGACTGTGCCACGCAGAAACATGTATAAAAAGTCACCCGTCTGATTGTCTTCAACATGATAAAAAGATTTATAAGCTTTTACCTAAAATTTTGTCTGTCGAAACAGATTTTAGCTCACGTGAAGAGAAGAACAAAAAGGCTGCCCCAAGAAATATTGACTGTCATCCAAGTCAATCTTATGAACAAGATAATAAGCAGAGAGATGATAGACACCGCCATAGACCTGACAGAAGAACAAGAAGTTCAAACAGGCAGGATTTAGAAGTATCACCAACTAATCACTGCAAGAATAAGCATTCTATCGGTGACGATAAGAACATGAAACCAAAGAATGAACCAGAACCGCTCATTTCTTTACAAAATACACATAAAAAAGAACCACTTTTAAAAACAGGGGATTTCTACTCGTCAGCCACAAAGCGACCACAAAAACAATTTTCAAATGAACAGACCTTTTCCATAAGTACATCTACTACTTCCGGTGACCGAGATTCACGAGCTGAAACGAACAAGAAAGTTCGCCCTCCAGAAGAGGTAGCTAAAAGCGCAACAATGCATTGTGGTGTGCAAACCAGTTTCTCGATGTCAAAGCCAGTCACCAAAAAAGATAAAGACACACTTGTCATCTTTCCCGAGCCCTGCAACCAAAGTCTCAAAATCGATAACGTTTGCCAAACAGACGCCAATAGTTTACCCGAAATGGTGGACAAACATATTCAATGCCCAACACTTGGGAGCCAGGTCGCTGTCGAACTCATGGATCTGCTGACGCTGATACAGACGGGTAAGAACTATTACGAGAGAATAAACCTTCAGACAATGAAAGCTCCGCAACTTGATCCGAATGACGGTGTCGTCTTGTCAGGATGTCGTCTAGATGGTCAAAATTTACGTCTTGACCAATGCCGAGATAAGGTTCCAGAAACTGAAAAAGTAAAGACGTCTCTTAAAACTTCGCTCGGAAAAACGGTGACACCAAAACGCGAGACTGCACACTATGACAAAATTTGGAAAGATAAATTTGGAGTAGGCGTTGAATCTAAAAAGTTGGATCTAGCGGAGAGCGGCGAAACAAAGGTGGAAATAAACAAACACGTAGAGAAGAACGTCGGGAAGTTCACGGGCTCCCCAGCTGATGTCACTGATAGCCAGATCCAACGAGAGGCTGTTCTAAATCAAAGTGTTCAAAGGAGCCGGTTTGGCTACGTCAACAAGATCCCGTTTAAACCAACAGATCAAAGCATCGAGCTCAGCAATGTGCCAGAACAAAATCAGAAACAAAATCCGGGACTAGAAACAGAGTTTTCAATCGAAAAGGTGGCGAGAGACATAAAAACTACTAAACAACTGCTTTACAAAGATCAATGCTTAGACAACCAAGCACAACCAGACGTCCAACCTACGAAACTAAATTGGAGATATTCTTCCGACTGTAAAAACTACCAAGATATGCTAGCCAATCAAACCCAAGACGCTGCTCAAAGATCAGCGTGTTGGGATTGGCCTTTAGAACTAAAGTGTCACAAGTTACGAGATGAAGTGAATAAGACAAAGGGATGTAACAATGAAAATTTGACTAACCAGCAACCTTACCGGGACACTACAGAAATGGAGATAAGCCACGCTTTAGAAGAACAAGGCTTTGGTAGCAAACAGCTTCCATGTTTAAATGAGCCAACACCGAAAGAATCCAATAAACAATCAAACAGGCAAGCGAAACAAAACGGAAATTCTGAAAAGAAAAATAAGTCTGATTTTAAATCTAAGAACCCGATTGAGACCTATCTGAAGAAGGAGTCAAATATGGATTTCTCTTCAAAACAATTAGACCAACACAATGTTGTCGCTGCTTCCGGTGACAACAATTTGATCTCTGTCAAATCAATGCTTAGTAAAGCATTTCAAAAAGTAGATAAAATAAATGACTCTGGAACAATACAAAAACATGACGCAACATCTCACAAGAATACTCTCAAAAGCCTTGAGCAACTAAAGGAAGACGCTCACATTCATAAAGTCTCTGAGCCTGAACAGAATCGAGACTTTGGACTCAACGACTTTAAAGCTAAACTGTGGCAAAACAAAGCCAAACCAAATGTTCAAAGTCATGGCTATACTTCTGTCTTGAGCAAACAAAACTTAAAAGACACAAGTTCAAATATCATTGCAAATAAATTAGGCACACCAAAAGTCTTTCCTGGGCATCAGAATAGTGCGTGCACAAAAGCTGCAACGCCTCAGCGGAACAATGAGGCTGAAAGAGAGATCAAAATCCAGATTAATCTCAACATGACCAATAGTAGGAAACGAAAAAATCCAGATACATTAGAAAAACACAAGGAAAACTCGCCCTGTAAATCGCAAGAATTGATCAAGAGTCAAAGTATAAATAGAAATTGCAAGCTTCCGTTGTCGCAAAGAGTTTCACGGAGAAATAATTATCAAGAAAAATTGAGACTTCAAGCGCAAAATAAGAGCTACGGGAAACTCAACAGCCTTGCAAGTGACCACCTCAAAGCCGGGGCGCATAGTCCGTCCACTTCTGCAGGTAAAAGACAAGACTACAATGAGAAACCAGAACATGTTCACTCCGCTAAGGACTCTCAGCCGACATCAAAGAGAAACGTATCCAAAGTTCAGCAGACGGTAGCCACGGTTATGAAGGACAAAGTAGTCATGACGTCACAGTTGGATGATCCGCCCATCGTGTGTCATTCAAAGAAGACAGACATTTACAATACGTTGTTGTCTGCCTTACTCGTAGCGCTCCAGGCTCCAAATAGATCTGAACATAAAGGGAGCACATTTCTATGTACTTGTCCTTTACAGGAGCAAGCTTTTATCTCCCAATTCAAACATTCTCCTTATGGCAGTATTCAGCGCTTCATCGAAACGACTCAAAAAACGTCGCAACTGGCAGCAATTCGTTCTAAAATACTGCAACACAATAGACAACGTTTTCGCTCTGACGACCTGAAGCAGTCAGAAACTGAAAATAGACACAGACTAGAAAAAGAGGAGCAATCAAAATTTCGCAATCAAAACGATATTCGTCCACCACAAAATATAACATCCACTCGAAGTCAAAGAAAGTCTAAAATACCGGTAAAGAAGCCAGGACCAAAACGAATATTATCTCAGGGTGAAGAAAAATTAGTCTGTAATGAATATACTTTGCAACGTGATGGTAGATCGATACCCAATAGGCCATGTAAACGTTACTCAGTAACCAAAGGACGAGGCAACGCTGCTGATCAGACATTCAACACACAACTAGAAAAAGCTGAGAAAGAATTAACCCCAACTCACAGAAAAAGAGAAATACAGCTTAATAAGAAACTTGTCGGCGCTGGATTCAAAAGGCAAAAAGAACTTGTGAAAGATTTTGTAATTAACACTAAAAACTCAAAGAGTAATCTTTGCTTAACATCAGTCGACCATGAAAGTGATGGAAAAGGCTTAATACCAAATGAACACACCTTTCAGTTAGAAAAAAGTCGAAAAAATCCAAAGTGCAAAAAACTTCAGAGTCCAATAGGCATCAACTTGGCAGACAAATATGACAATCAAAGAATTACCAACAAAACGGCAAAGGAACTCAGGCCTTTCATTCAGACTAATGCTAGGTTTAACTATTTAATCGCTTTGTCAAAGAGATCGAACGTACGCAAGAAGAATAGAGACGAAACCTTTGAAAACCACGAGGACGATCTACAGTCTCACAAGGGCGCTAACATGGAGAAAGAGAACCAGCAAGTAGAAACTCAGAGCAAGCGTGTTAGGTCTGACCAGTCCAGGAAACTTGAAAAGCTTCACCACCGCAAGTCGCCGGAAAATTCTGTTAATTACTTCGAAATGAATGATAGAAAAGACTTCGAGAAAGAAATCTTGAAATATCTTCAAGCTCTAAATACATCTGATAAAAATGTTCAGCATTATTATTCAAATGAGTGCCACGACGAACGAGACTGTGTCTATAAAAAGCCATCACACAAGCCAACCAAACCATCACACAAGCCAAACAAATCATCCACCAAGCCAACCAATGTCAGAAAAATGACTAAACGAGAAGTTGGTGGCACTCAGAAGTGCAAGGAAACCTTTATCAGGAAAGAAGTGCACCCGACACTTTGCGATGACAGTCTTAAGTTACACAATAGGCATATTACTAAAAGAGAAGATGGCATTCAGAAGCGCAAGCAAACGGATGTCAGAGAAGAGCTTCACCCGACACTGTCCGATCAGAGTCTTTGGTTACTGCACAGAAAAATGGCTACAAGAGAAGATGAGCTCCACAATGCGACAAGTAAATTGTCTCCTTACAGGCAATCTAGACGTTTCACCAAAAGTGCTTTCCCTTTCTCCACTGTGTCATCTCCCCCCTCCAAACCCCAGAATACCCTACCCCTTCAAAATTATTCATCCTTGACCACTGGCCACCTCTTCCTCGACACTTCGAATGACGTATCGGCCACAAAGGTATTTGCACCCGACGGGTCACTTCCGAAAGCGCCCGATAAAGCCCGACAGCCATTAAAAATTCATCACAAGATGCAGACGTCTCGGATACAGAAAACTGGACAGACCGCCAGACAATAGCGCATGCGCATGCACTATCTCCTGTTCCTCTCGTCAGCTGTATATAGTCATATGTTATTGTACAGCTTCGTAGATGTACACACCCCCATGTCATTTGGACATTCAATACGTGCTATAAATATTTGTAAATAAAAAAATTTTATAATATCATTTCCATTGCTACTTTTAAAATTAGATTTATGAGAAAGTAAGTTGGACATGTGCAGATGATGTCAAGGGTGTCGAGTGGCCAGAAAACCACTGTAATAATAATTTAGATAATTAAGCTGAATAACACACACACAAACATGCATACAAATTCACACAATCAGGTATTCACACACACACACTTGCATTAACGGACACACACACACACACAGACAGTGATGCTCTCCAGAAATATGTCGATCTGATTAAACTTAAAACTTTTAGCGAATCTCTAGAAATGAGTATGTTTTAAAAATGTTTGTTTTACATGTTTCGGATGTTCCTTCAGGGTTGAAGATAGTTTACTTCCTAGTCCAAACCTCCCGCAGGACGACGGGGGTTGCGAGCGGGCAGGGTTTGAACCCGGGACCATCGATAAATCCGAACGACAGTCCAGCGCGCAAACCGCACGACCAGGCAGTTTTAGTGGTCTAGATCCAACATGAATGTTCAATTTAAAATACGACAATTATGTGAAAATATATTCTTTGGTATCCTTATAGTTTTAACAGCTCTATGTCCATTTGGTGATTCCTCTATGTGAGTACAGTCCCCTACATGAGCTTGTTCCAACTCAAAATATTACAGCTCAAAATGTTTGCAAAAAAAAAAAAAGAAGCAGGATTGTTTCTTATATTAATGCAAATATTGTCTAAGAGCTAAAACACTTAATCTTTTTTGTTCAAGTCTTATAAAAAAAAACCTGCTTCATTAGGTCTTTGTCTAATAATTAGACTAGCAAGATTAAAAAATATAAAATAAAAAAATCTTATATAATAGGAAAAAACTGCACATTTACTCCTATATCTCTCAATACTTTAAAAAGTATTCACCTTTTCTTTATCAAACAAAAATAATTAAATATCACTAACTATTTATTCATAGTTAATTTCTAGTACTCTTTGAAAATGTAATAGAAACTATTATTATTATGTGGTCTCTGTCCGTCCGTCCCGTTTAGGTTACATAGGTTACATCAAAGCTCTGATGTAATGGCTACTTTTTTTTTCTGAAAGTAAATTATTTACTTTTTAAAAGTAAATATGCAAGAAGTTTTTTTTCATAAAAATACACAATTTTTAAAACTATTTAAAGTAAGAACACGCGAGACTATAGTACTAACATACACACGTCAGTGAATATTTTTCAAATATTTATGCAAACGTATTTTTAAAATTTTTTTTAAAATATCTGTATTACTAAATTAAGTGTGTTCTGTTCAATAAGCTACTTATATAACTCAAAATATTTAAAACATCATTTAATAAGCAGTGTTTCATATTATGCACTTGCATTACAATACATTGTAAAAAAAATTTTAATAATTAAAACATTTCAACAAAGGGAAAAATTCCATCCCCAAGGCCTTGAATGAGGGTTTATCAAGTAGATAATAATTCAATAACATCAGGTAAGCCAGGTTCACATTGAACCATGTTTTCTAAAATCATGAGTTCATTGAATACACAGTAATGTTAATGTAATAATATTAAAATAAATATACGCTCTTATCTCCGTATTCTGTTGTATCATGTCGTCAGTCGGCCTAATAGAATATCTGGAAAACTTTCCAAACGTAAACGTGTCTTCCTTTTGCATTGACAGAGATGTGGTTGTGGTTGTGGTTGTGGTTGTGGTCGTGGTTGTTGATAGGTTTTAATTCATAGTTTCTGATATTCTTGCTGAAAATATCGAAAGCTGTCTTTTTACCTGCCTGAGTGGACCACTTCGGGGACCGATTGTGAGTTTGTGTTTCCACACAAACTATCTTTGTAACATTTTTTTTTTAATATTAATGTTTCGTTAGGGACAATGAATACTTGTGCAAAGTTTCAACTCGATCCGAGAAAGAGAAATGGGAGAGATAACGCGTACAAAATTTGTACCTGACAGACAGACTGACGGAGTGAATTTACTAACCGGGCTGCGCGGCTGTCATAAAAGAAAACATCGTGCCTTCAAATATATCCCGGCCACGTTCGACATTCTTTAGGTACAGATCTAATTGAATTCCTTCTTTTTAACGGACAGTAAATAAATCTAAGTCAACAACTAGCTCTTTAAAAAAAATCTTTATTGATCTGATGACGCCATCTCTGTTTGTATCCAGTCCATCACTTGGCTTATGTTAGTGTACAACGCAGGGGTGTCCTTTTGAGCGCAAGGGGCGCCTCCTGCCGATATGACGCCCATCAAGTAGAGCCTGCTAGTTTCATCTTCTGTATTCCCCTTGTTGGTGACATCATGGCTGCACATGAAAGGTCCGCCAGAATCACCCTGGGAACCAAACAAATACGTAATTACAAAATATATAAAGAAATATATATTCTAGCAACTGCCATAGTGTGGAGGTAATTAGTTTTGAAATTATTACATAGACACTGAAGAATAATGAACTTAAAAGCAATGACCAGTGAATATGATAATTACAACACATGTGATATATAAGGTACGTCTATAGTCAGGTTCTTCTCCTGACTCCTCTAGAATAAGGTTGAAAACGTATAACTTCGATTTTTTAAACCTCTACAGATCGGAAACCGTTATTACTGTTGAATAATCAATACAAAAATATCTTGAGTTACTCTTAAAACACTTCACAAATTAAGCCCAAGAAGCACAATACGTAAATATCAAATATCTCAGTTATCACAAAAACACACTTGTACTATTCCCTCTCTGAGATATAAGATAAGATAAGATAATTTTTATTGATCCAATCAAATGGAAATTCAGTTTGACTACTATTGGCAACCTCAGCGGAACTACTGTATAATAACAATATATATGCAAATACGAGCAACATTCACACACGAAACACATACACACACAAAACCAGCACTTTATAAATTAGACTTCTGTGAACTTCTCGATTAGGCCAGATGATCTTGTAACTCTCCAACCGAAAGTGGGATGAAGTTTTAAATCTTTCTGTTTTAGTTCTAATGGAAAGTAGACGACCACTTCGTTTAGATCTTATGTAACAGTGGTTTAAATGGGTGAAGATTATCTTTAAGAATCGTGATTGTTTTGGAAAGGCATCTTTCATGGAAAAGCTTTTCAAGAGATGGTAGCTGTGTTCGAGTCATATACCATGCTTTTTAATTAGTCTATTTAGTCTAAGTCTTTGTGTAAGTGAAGTTTTAATATACCAGCAGCTGATGGCAAAGTTAATTAGAGAGCTGATGGTTTCAGTATAAAAAAGTTTAATGAATGTTTTGTCGATGTTAAATTTCCTTAGCTTTCTAAGATGGTAGAGTCGGTGAATTTTGGTGTAAACGTTTTGACAGTGTTCACTCCATTTCAGTTTGTTGTTGATGGTTGTACCTAGGTATTTATATTCTTGCACTTGTTCTACGGTTTGGATGTTTGAATATCTCATAAACCAGCTTACGCCCTCTTTTATTCCAAGATAACAACTAACTAAACTCTTTCTGTCATACCCAGACCATTCGTATCTGTACAGATTGATCTCTGTCATACCCAGACCATTCGTATCTGTACAGATTGATCTCTGTCATACCCAGACCATTCGTATCTGTACAGATTGATCTCTGGCATACCCAGACCATTCGTATCTGTACATATTGATCTCTGTCATACCCAGACCATTCGCATCAGTACAGATTGGTCTCTGTCATACCCAGGGTCAAAACATTCAATTCACAGCACGCGCAGACTGTTCACATTCATCGAGACCAAACTTTATAGAAGGCCTGAGCACTGCCCTGCAACGTCACAACCTGTGGGCCGATTAGACCAATAGCTGTCTGTATGACGTTGCAGGTCACTGTTGAGGTGTTCTATAACTACTGGTTTCGCATTGACCTGGTTATACATACACAAAGGCACATAACTCTTTCCTACCAAAGTTACAACAAATACATGTTACATTAAATCTCGCCATACATGTCCCTGACATATATTGTACATCTGTTTAAACTCAATTGCGTAATAATATAAAGATAACATTGAAAATTAAAGAAAAACAACTTATATTAAGTGTAATGGTATCAAATAGTTTGGAGAAAGAAGGGGGCATCTGGATGAACGTTACTACAATAGCTTTTTAAACGTATTTTATATCAAAAAGTTGTACGACTTTAACACATGCTCATGCTCTAACCACTGTGCCAGCGAAGTGCTAACGATATAAAAGTTTTCCTTGATATATATTGTTAGTTTTAAACGACAAATTATAAAGGAAACTTATACTGCCACATCAGTAAGGTACAATTTCTTTCCCTTGTTCGAAATAAAAAAATTATTCATTATTATTAATTAACTAATTGTTTTATTTTTTTTAATTGAGTCTTGTTTTGACAGGGACAAGAAATAATTGTGCAAAGTCTCAACTTGATCCGAGATTTATTTGGGAGAAATAACGTGTTTAATCTTTTTTACCAGATAGACAGATTGTATTAGATGATACAAGCTTTGTGAAAATGCTTCTACCTAACTATACATTGCTGGTATTGTTCATATTTATAAGAGATAAAAAAAAATATAGCTTTCGTTTCAGGCCAAAGCAATATGTCGGGCGAATGTTTGTAAAAGTTATTTGTCATTATCGAACACAGGCGCTGACAACGAAAGTAAAACTTATATAGACCCACGGCAAACAACGATGTGTCAGGTCGTACCTGGGTTAATCTTAAAAATCGATGACAGCGCCTAATATACACTCCTAAAGGTAAATTTTTATGAGACATTTGACGTGATCAATGTATGTACGTAATTCATAGGAAGTTAAAAAGCCCAGCAATGCTTCGCTGTGCTGTCTAGCAGCAATATAATAAAAGTAATAGTACCAAACAAGAGTCCGAGGACCCGGACATGTCGCCGGCACATATGTGTATTCTTGGATTATACAAGCTTCCAAACTTATCTTGACAGTAACTGCCGTTGACCACTCGGACTGAGGTAGACATGAGAAATGATGTGGACACTGCAGGCGCGTCTGAAAACAAAACACAAATACTCCTTTTCTTCTGTCACCATAACTTATAATTATAATGCAAAACACATGCATAGTGTTGCGTCCAAGGTTAGGTGTAATGTCAGTTACATTGATGTAATCTACTTACTGATGGTACGAGATGTAGAGCCCCATCCAGCAACACTGCAAGAATCGCCTATGGAAACGAATTGTCTAGGTTGGGGTAGGCAAATAGGGTTTAAACACTCGAACTTGTCCAGGTCAATGGGCTGGGCCAAAGTCAACAAAGCAATGTCGTGACCTAAATTGAAAGGAAATAGTCCGTTTAAATGAACTGAGTCTTTCAATAAAACTGTGTGTCATTGGACGTCTTGAAATCTCGAAGTAGCATAAAAAAAACTTTGTTTCTATTTTTAAGAAATATAAGACTATAACCTGAATATGATTTATCGAAATATTCACAGTTTTAATGACAAATACTTGCAGATACCTTAACTCTTTCTCTGTGTAATTATTCTCCCACATTTCGACGGAATTCTTCATTTTGCATATTACTATTTCACGACCCAGTTATGATTAAACTTCAATAGCTTTGTCGTTTGTTATCAGAAAATGTTTTATTTGATATAGAATTAAAGATGAATGTATGCTCTTGTTATATAATACAAAGTTAAGTTTATAAAATTTAACATAGATTTAAATCAACGATGGTATCGTCAATTAGGAGAGAAAGAGTTAATAGTTACGACACATTTGATTGTTTTCGTTGACTTGACTTTAGGAAGAGTGTTTCTTTTGGATACCCAGACCCAGCAGTGACCCATATATTTTGCCCATGATACTGACGCAAGGGGAAAACGTTTAATACCCCGTGATCAAGCATTTAGACAAAACTTTTAACAAAATCTGAAACACTGATTTTAAAAAACGCTAAAGTGTTATATGTGCACTTTTTCTTTCAAGTTTTCGATTAAAAGTGATCGTTTGATGTTGAAATTTTATTTAACAATAATGTGTTAATTGTCCACGATTCAATAACGAATGTGGTCCAATAGATGTTTGCTAAGGCTACTTTAATAATGACAGAATGTTACTATTCTTCTTCTTCTAGCCAGCTTTATTGCTGCTGAGCTGTGAGCTCTTTTGCAGACTGTGCCAAGGGAAAATAGTGTGCTGTTTTCTTCAGTTGTTCAGCACTGCCGTACAGGGTGTTGGTTATGTTGGTACTAAATTTTAATTGTAAAGTACACATTGAATTTGCCAACTTGAGAAAATTGTTTGCCTTGTACAGAGGTCCTCAACTTTTTTGTACCCGGAACCCCTTTATATAGTAAAAAGATGCTACATAAATGCATAAGTTATAACTTACAAATGTAGAAATAACCAAAATTGTTGAAGGGTTATTAAAAATACAACTTTAATAAAATGAATGACTACGATAAGCTAGATGAGATTTTATGAGTGTATTTGTGTCCGGCTCTATGTTTGTAAGTAGCAATATCAAAACGAGCATCAATTTCGAGTCGGTTTCTTTGATTTGTGATGAACTTTTGTCCTAACACTGAGTCTACGTTCTACGTACTAAGGAGACGAGAAATTAGTCAACATTTCTTGTCATAGAAACTACAATGCATTTTGTTTTTAAAACCAGTATTTTAACTAACCTTGTTGGAACATTGTTTTAAGATCTTTATTTGTGGATGCGTGGTCGAGAGGCTAAGTGCGCTTGAAATTAGCTTGGCTTGGGTACCTAGTAAGGGGTCTCAAGGTTCGACACCCGACTGAGTACCTAAAGGCAGCACGGAAAACCTTCTCCTAGATACCCCCTCCCCCCCCCCCCCCCCCCCCCCCCAACTGGTCCACAACTGAGATTGGACAAAAGCGCTCTGAGCATGCCATAAGCATGAAAGTAGCGCTATATATAAAAGCCATAATTTATTTATTTAATTATGTCTTGGATTCATCTGTTTGAAAATCTGAGTTTGTCCACACACAAAGAGTTCAAACGCCCAATTAGGACTATCGAAGTGAAGAATGTCTTTGATATATGTCGTCATAGAAGAATACAAATTAAAAATTAGTGAAAGGCGAGTTGATTATTATAAAAATTATCCAATCGGATAAACTGGTTTTTTTTAGTAGTTATTTTCAGATGTATGTAATTTTAATTTGTCTGTGGATCGTCTCATTGACTTCAGGGAATTCGAGGACCCCAATTTGAGAACCACTGGTCTAGTATTATTACGACTTCAAGAACAGTAACTATTCATTTGAGGGTTAATATAAAAGGTAGGACCTACATGTATACTAGATTTATTCATTAACACGTGGTCGCAGAATGCAGGGTATGAACATGTGAGTTTGTCAATAAGAATAAGTATAATCATTCCTTTGTCATTTTAGAGAACACAGACTACATAAACTTACTGTAAGTAAAACTGTCATAATTCGGATGGGAGACAGCTGTGTAATTTGACGTTACAAATTTGGATGCAACTCGTTCTTCTCCTTTGATATATTCCCCAATTGTTAGAGTTGGCCATCTGGATTCTAAAAAGCTGGAAAAAAATAGCATTAATAGAAGCGAGAAAACATCTAATCTTCATTAACTAAAGTTTTATATCACCTAAAAATATCTGAACTTTCGTATACTAATAAATGCATATCAACTGCAAGAGAGTAGGGTAACTAGGCAGTTGCTAAAACATTGTGACTCTAGTAAATTGTTATACACGTATTTTGAATCTAGACAAATACGAAATGTCCAAAGAGGCATGATCTAGACCTTAGCAACCCTTGAGATAACAGCATTGGACTACGCTATGATAATACAACATAATAATTCAGTGGACGACTAGCTTTGATGCAGGTAACATTTATCTAGCCATACGACAGTCACGCATAGTACCGCTTCCCAGTCTGAGACTCAATGCTTTTGTTCTTGATTCAACAGTTCAGTCAACTCAATCAACTTATCACAGCTCAGCAGACAGTAATATATCACAGATTACAACGCGACATAACAATCTAACACACTCAAAACTTCCGTAGTCTACTGGCAACTTGATAGAATATTTATATCCAGGGGCGAACTGGGGATCGAAATCGGCCCTGGCATTACTATACGACTCGGCACACAATTTGATTGCATATGCTAAAAAATGACAGGCAAAAAAAAAAACGGAACCGATATATACAAACGTGGTTTCTATGACTGTATATAAATAGGCTTAGGTGCTATAGGAAATATCAATTTGTAAAAAAAAAAAAAAAAAAAAAAAGCGCAGTCAAAATCTTGAAAGATATTTTAAACATTAAGTTGGTATAACTTATGATGTAGAGTATTATGGAGTATAACAGGTGGATCCTTATTCACTGGTATGATATGTACTCTGGAGTAACGTCTCCATGGTCTCAGGTTCGAACTATCCTGACTCTCATTCCTCCTCCCTCCCCCCCCCGGCTGTCCCGAGGCGTGAACCTGCCCTAACTGATGTCAAGTAATAATTATCTAATGGATCTAATTGTTCTGTAAGGGTTAATCTCTTTTCTCAAGAAAAAAACATTTCAGTAAAAAAACAAACAAAATCTTTTAGTTTAGTGTTCCATGTATATAAGATTGCTCTGCAGTTCACGCGATAATATGAAAAACTACTTATTAATTGTGGTTTTTAATTATGTTCACTTATATGCATATTAAATAGATTTTTGTCTTTTGAAAAAAAGTAAACTTTTTTTGTGTGTAAATGTAATACTTTATATGACAGAACTTATTTAACTTAGCAATACAATTATATACTACAAATTTTGACAAAAAATCTAAAACCGTTTTCATAAATAATAATGTTGTTACCCGTATACTGCATTACTATAAAGCCTTCAGTGTTTTTTACTATTAATTGTGAATAGTTGTAAAAATGGTGTCTTTTATGAAAAAAATGCTTGCATAATTGATTTTAAAAATTAGATTTTTCGCTTTCAAAAAAGAAAAAAGTAGCCGTTACATTATAACTTTGAATTGTCTAAAATATTATGATGTCGGATTTTCACTATCTTTTCTAGTTTACGAGATCTAAACTGGACGGACGGACGGACGTACAGACCACACAAAACTAAATGCGTTTTTCTATGGTTTAGGGGCCGCTAAAAACAGAAAATTTGAAACAAAAGTCACCTGAAACGATCTTGCAACAGGTAAATGTCTTTAGCATGAAATCCAGCTTTTTAACCTTTTCTTTACATCAATTTACATGCAGAAACGGGGAGAAAGTCATTTATCTTATCTTCTTATATAATACAGACGTTACTTCAAAAAAGAAGATGATTACGTCCTACGCGTCATGCATTTAGTCATGCATATTAACCAATGACTTAAATTCTGCCAAGTCACTGGTTTTTCTGGCTAGCTCAGGCAACCCATTCCATGCTCTAATTGCACTAGGGAAGAAGGAGTATTTGTACAAATTTGTCCTAGCATAGGGGACAAGGAATGTGCCTTTATTTTTGTGTCTTTCAGAGTTTTTTTATTAAGTTTTGTTTTTGTATTTGAAGATTATGGTTCAGTGTTTTACAAGTCACTTACATATATTACAGCGTAAGCACTAGTTGATGATTTCAAAATAATTGTACCCTCCATTCATTAATAGCCATTGGGACAGTTATAACAGGACAGCACTCATTGCTATCATATTCATAAAACCATCTCTACAAGAAATATCGTTCATAAAATCCAAGCGTCAGATTTCAATTCATCAATTTGTTACTTCAATTTATTCATACTTCTCGAGTATAACAACATCGAATAGCATTATTGTTTAGATGGCCATACATACGGCATGGTGATCGCATTAATGTTAACTATAGTTCGATTTCAATAGGACTATAAAAAAAAAGCAATATAGGTCCTATGCTGTGTGTTAATCTCTTAACGTGTCAAGAGGATTATTACAGAAGCACGGTAAACGGTTATAAGCGAACCCATTATTTCGGATTATGTGGCTTTAATACATAGTTAAGTATGTACAGATCTTTATGAAAGATAAGGCGAGATCAATTAAGTTTAAGGTACTTATTGACATTTATTGTGGCCCATTCAGCAGCCCCACCTGTACATTTAGGCACCGGCCAACCGGGCATTATCCCAGTTGCCCAAATAGCCAGTCCGGCCATTTTTATTTGTATAAACGTAGGTGAGGATCGGGGTAAAAAAATAATCTCTATAAATTTAAAAAAACTTTTGTACCAACATAACATCAACACACTCCATCTTTCTGTCTGTCGTTATTGTCTGTCTGGTCAAATCTTTGACACACAATTTAGCTTAATTTTGCTCAATACAAGCGATTTTTAAATACAGTTTTTTTTTTAAAAATTAAACTTGCTTTTATTCAACCTTTTTATCAAAGAAGCTTTTATTACAAGATGAACAAAAGTAATGACGCTCAAACATTTCTAACGTCAAATTGTATGCTTAGCCATTTACTGTAAAAGTAAAGTTTCCACCTTTCAGACCTTGCGATCTATAGGGCAGATGATGTTAAGGTAATCTGTTTCTATGGCCAACAGTTAACGAGCAGGGTGTGTGTGGCCAGCACAAAGACCAACCGCCTTTACTTTCCCAAATTAAAGTCAGGTACCCATTAGAGTTTGGGTGGACTCAGGGGCGCCTAAAAATATTGAAATTCAAAATATCAGTCTACACCGAGATTTAAACTCAGGACTCCAGGTTCGGAAGCCAAGCGTTTAACCACTCAGCCGCCACGCCACATATTATACGTTAGGCTCTCGCATAAAAACTAAGTGCTACAGAACTTACTCAAAACAGTGAGCGGCCGTTAAGATATGCCTATCTGAGACCAAGGTGCCACCACACAGGTCATCTTTACCTGGGTCACGTGATATGTAGACCATCCAGGGGTAGACACACCTGCCCACCAGAGCTCCGCCGACCACGCGCCTGAACCGAGCGTTCATTGGCAGACCACACCTTTCAGCTGTGAAGTTTAAAACAACAAAATCTGTCTAACTGACCTTACGCACCTGAAAACTGTCTAACTAACCTTACCAACCGGAAACCTGTCTACCTGACCTTTGACCTTAAAACCGGAAACCTGTCTACCGGACCTTACAAATATGAAACATTACAACTTTAAGTATAAAAGCAGTTCATTAGTTAGATACTGCTAAATACAAATGCGAATTGTTCAAATAACTATATATACATTCTTAGTATTATTTTTATTTATCTCTAATTTATACATAATTTCCTTTGAGACATTGCGATCTATCGGGCAGATGATGTAAAGGTCATCTATTTGTGTGGTCCAAGGTTAACGAGGTGGTCATCTGGCCAGCACACCAACCGCCTTTACTTTTCCCCAACTAATGTCAAGTATCCATTAGAGCTAAGTTGATTCAGAGGCGCCCGAATTTGAACGATACATAACATTGTCTGAGATGTACGAATATCTAGCATTATAAGCACTTTAGATCAGGTTAATTATATCATAATGTTAAAATTTTATGGTGAAAATAATCTTGCGATCTGGCCACCATTTGAACGACTCTCCCCTACACATTTTTGGTCCATGAATAATTAATTCCTCGACCCCTCCCAACCCCCATCCTATCCCCCACCGCTCCTCATATGAAAATAGGGTCTTACATTCTCAAACTATTCTTGGGCTTATTGCACGTCTAAAAAAGCTCATATAAATTTGCTTTTATAATGTCTTTTATATGAGGACTTATCATTGCTTTTCATTGCTGGTTCAGCAACCCATTCCTTGCTCTAATAGGGAAAAAGAAGCATTTTGTACAAATGTGTACAATCTAATAATCTAATCTTAATAACATATCACTTACAATTATGATGTTTGCTTGACCGATTTAGCTTTGACCAAATTGACTCTATGTTTGTTAGTTTAAATTTTTTCAGAGAGTTCAGAAACGACTCCTCGATTTCTTGTTTTATTTTAGTTTTCGACTTATCTCTATAGTCTCTGAAGAAGTCGAAAAAAGATGGTTTTCTCTTGGTCGTAGTTGGAGCTGTGTAAGTCATATAATTTTCAAGTTCTTCTCCGACATCAGGAATATCCACTCTATTCCAAAAGTAGGAATTTTTTGTTTGATTTCCTGAAAAATTCAAAGAAAAAATATAAGTAATAGTTATTTTTTATATTTTTGTTTTTTTTTGGCACATCAGCACAATTCAGACCATGTCGTGCCCTATATAATTATGTATCACAATTCGTATTTATATAATATCTCAATTTTTTAAAATGCTTTATGAAAGTACCTTTAAATGTAATAATCTTAGACAATTTAGTTTATATTATAAAAAATGGCGTTAAAGTATTTTTTTATTATGACTTGTTAAATTTAATAATAGAAATGATTTTAAAAATGTGCATTTTTTTGTGATAGATGGACCAATCCATTATTGCTTTTGTTTTTGTGCCACATTCGTGCTCCTGGAGCATGCGCAATCGCAATGTTTTGTCTTGGCAGTTGGCAGGATGGTGCATCACGCAACCCAAGATGAGTCCAATCTTCAATTGAAAATTTTTCTATGATTCATGTGCCGTGTGACGCTTTCATGGCGCTTATAAATCGGAAGGTACAGAGTTCGGCTCTATATAAAAGCTATTTCTTTTAGTAGGCGAAATGGTTGTGATGTATAGCGCTTTGCTTCCAAAACCGGATGGTCTCAGGTTCGAATCTCGGTTCAGACTGGAGATTTGTAATTTCGGGATTTTTAGGGCGCTTCTAAGTCCATCCAGCTCTAATGGGTGCCAGACATTAGGGAAAGTTAATGGCGGTTGGTCTTTGTGCTGGCCATATGACATTTCGTTAACTGTGGGCGACTTAAACAAATGTTCTTTAAATCATCTGCAAATTTGGAAAATGGGAAACTATGTTTTAAGCTCAACCATTTCAGTTTGTTACAAAAACGTTGCACTTTCTAGGATTATCTCATTGGCATAATAAAATAAATTTTGTGATAATTATGTGTGTTATGTTCTGAAACAAATATAAGCCGGTTGCAGTTGATGGGTTTTTTGGGTCTCATAAAGTGGAGAGCAATGCCAGAAATATATTTTAAAATAATTTTACAATAGGTCCTATTTTTTTTTGCCAGCAAAGAATAATTAAAAGAAAGACTAGATTACCTTTATTTCCGTTTTGACTTCTGCAACAAATTAAGTTATTAGGACAAAGTGCAGTCAAAGAGATAGTTCTAAATACAGAACATGATGTTTCGCAGGTGGCGCCCAAAATACGGCAATCTAGAAGAAAAAGATGTTTCATTTAGTGTGATCTTTGTATAGTCGCTAAACGCAAACTAAATAAATTAAATTCCAAACTTAAAAAAAAAATGCTAATATTCATAAAAAAGAACGTAGTGTTGTAACTGTATTGGCGCAGTGATAGAGTTAATTTTGTTTGTGACCAACTGACACACGCAACACAAGCAGTGTCACATGCTGCTAGGCAGTCTACTGTGTCAATTGACAAGGGACAGTACTTGTACACACAGACATGACCAGTGTTGTGGTCATGTGATCGAAAGCATTCGTGGACCAAAAAACAGAGTGTGTAGGGCAGCTCAGTACTGGACAGTTAGGAGACTTTAACTGTGAGTCTAGCTTAAAATCAGTTCTCGAGGGAAGCAGTTTGGCAATTAAACTAGCAACAATTAAGAGCCACATACATGTATTTAATGTTATTCTTAACTTTCTTAATAAGAGTTCTTTCTTAAAGAAATCTTAACTTTAGGAAGAAATAACTTATCATGTTTAATACTGTCACGTACGCTTTGTCTATATTTAGCCCAAGGTTGTCGGCAGAATTTCAGCTACCTCGGAAATTTCCATCATGCAACAAACGTATGTTTTGGAGTGAATGTGATTGGTTAGAAATATTAATTATTGTACATTGAGCTGCATTTATTGGTCAGATCGTTTAACCAAGCGGCAAAAAGATATTAGTCACATGGCAAAATGCCCAAAGCTCTGAAAGATTCTAGATATTAGCGCAAGTCGTGTTAGAAATCAAAGGAAGCTGACATAATTATATTATTGTGTAGATAATTTATTTAGTAGAAATATACATATTCTGTTCTATTCAAGTACATTTAACCATTGTAATTATTTGTGGATAGCTTTTCCAAGTTTTGAATTAAAGTATTTGTTTTAGACGAAGACAAGTTTCTTCATTGAATTTAATAATAACATACTTAGATCGTCTTATCGACTAGCAACTTCTAGATGATCCTCTATCAACTGACAACTTCTAGATGATCCTCTATCAACTGACAACTTCTAGATGATCACCTTATCAACTAACAACTTCTAAATGATCATCTTATCAACTGACGATTTCTAAATCCTCGGCAACCACGATCATTGATTGTGCAATATAGATCAAGATAATCTTCCACGTGACATCTAGTACTATTGATGATCGTGACAAATACTCTATAGTTACGCGCTCTTTAACTATATAGCTGCTTTTTGTATAAAGTGATATATGATGAGCCATGGAACTATACAACTAATTTTTTCCTAGTACCATTAGAGAGTGGAATGGGTTGCCTGAATCAGCCAGGAAAACCAACGACTTAACATGTATGAATAGATTTAAACATAAAATGCGTAGGAGGTAATTATCTTTTTTGTAAAATGTTTTCTTTGTAAAATGTTTTACATGTTTCGGATGTTCCTTCAGAGTTGAAGATTGTTTACTTCCTAGTTCAAACCTCCCGCAGGACGACGGGGGATGGGAGCGGGCAGGGTTTCAAACCAGAACCATCGATAAATTCAAACGACAGTCCAGCGCGAAAAACCGCACGTCTGTAATTTATGAGATAAGAAGTCGCATCCAATAAATTCTTGTCAAAACTAATTAAATTATTTCATTTAAAAGAAAACACCTCTATATTATCGAGTAAATAAATATTAAAGTATATTTGAACCGTAATAGCTCTTTTAGATTTATAAAAATTCCTTTTTCTGCGGCCCCCGAAAGGGGAAAAGACTTTATTAGTTTTGTGTGAAATGTCTGTCCGTTTGTCTGTCTGTTTGTCCATCCTGTTTAGATCTCGTAAACTAAAAAAGATAGTAAAAAATCCGACATCACAATAAGTTAGACCATTCAAAGTTCTGATGCAACGGCTACTTTCTTTTTTTGAAAGCGAAAAATCTAATTTTTTAAATCAGTAATTTAATCAATTTTTTTCATAAAAATACACAACTTTTACAACTATTACCTATTAAACGCTCAAACACTTGAGGCTCTTTATCAGGGGAGACGAATGTTTTACATATTTGTAACACATTTATGGAAACGGTTGTAGATTTTTTGTCAAACATTTTTGTTTTTATATATATACTAGACATATGTTACCCGCGACCCGCTAGTCCTTATTTGCGCATTACTGTCGATATAGTCACAATTAAACGAAATAATAATGTAATAAGTAAAGCGAATGTGTCAATGTAAAAATAGTGTGAATGAAGCTCTCAAATCAAAATAGCTAATAGGCTTAAATCCATTTTTTCAAATTAAAACATTTGCTTGTAGGCCTACATATATTTGATTAAAATTTGAGATGAATAGACTTAATTTTGTAGGTTCATGTGTTAAAGTATAAAGTAGATCTTGAGGTAGACATAGATCTAAATCTACACTAATCTAGAGTTAAAAATTAGCTTTTATAGAGTTCATTCTGTGTTGCGCATGCGTGACCTTTTTTAATGAATGAATATAGGCCTATCTCAACACGGCTACGCAACTTTAGCGAACAGCGAACGAATGTATTAAAAATGCTTTAGAAAAACATATTTGAATGTTAAATTGATTAAAATATCAAATGAATGGACAATAATTAGTATGTTTATGTGTTAAAGCACAAATCTATCTTTGCGAAAAAAAAGTTTTATCATCTTAGAGTTCAATAAGAGTTTTAGACCTAGACCTAGGAATAGACTCAGTAGAGAGATGTGTTTGTAACCAATTGGTAATGTCTTATAAAAGAATGTTCGCCAGGAAGTCTGTAGTCACAGATATCAGGAACTAATTTCTGTAAAAATTGCTTTTGAAACACAAAATTGAAGGTTAATTTTATTATATAATGAAATCAATGGATCTTCTTTTGTATTTTCATGTGTCAAAGTAAAAAACTATGTGCGCAAAGTGTATTTCTTAAAATTAGATCTAGGCCTAAATCCTTTCGATCTTTTCTCATGTCAACATTGTTAACCATGGCCTAGATCCATAAAATACTATAGCTGTAATAGAGTCGGACAACTTTTTTTTTTGAGGGTCTTAAGTTTGTTTTAGGGCTACAATACATACACTACGGTCTAAGTTGGATAAATCTGATCGACAGTCCAGCGCGCAAACCGCACGACCAGGCACCCATGTAAATTCTGTTATATTAAGTACTATATTTACACACAAACAAATGTTTACTATTTTTTAAGAGAAAAAATCTATTTTGTATGCATTATAAGCTACACATAATTTAAAACGAATAGTAATCTTGTAAATTGCATTTATCTTAATATTTATATATGGTACATAAACATTTCCAGATAATTTTAATTAGAAATTGATCCTTTTCAAAACCAGTACATCAACTGTAAGACTTCAGTTAGGCCAGGGGAGGCGCGCTAGCTGAGCTTTAAAGCGCTTGGCTTCCGAAACGCGGGTTCGAATCCTGGTGAAGACTTGGATTTTCAACTTCGGAATCCTTGGGCGCCTCTGAGTCCACCCAGCTCTAATGGGTACCTGACATTAGTTGGGGAAAAGTAAAGGTGGTTGTGTTGGCTACATGACACCCTTGTTAACCTTAGGCTACAAAAAGATGAACTTTACTTCATCTGCTCTATAGACCACAAGGTCCGAAAGGGGAACCAGTTAGGCCAGGTTTACATCTAACTTTACATTAACTTTCACTTATCCTTTGATCTGCTGGACCGTTGGGGCACTACACAAGATCTGTCGACCTTCTTTATCCATTCTTATCGTCATTTGTCTTTGATATAATTTCATTCGGATGTTCTTTCTAAAAATATTGAAGTGGGTGGACCACTTCGGGGGCCGATTTTGAGTTTGTGTTTCCAAACAGGCTTTGTAACCTTGTTAAGTATATAGCTTAGTTTTACATTAGTTTCAAAGAGACATAATAATGATAATATCTGAATGCATCTAAATGTCCACAAAAACGCCTATTGCTATAAAAAATGTTCTGCCCTTATTCCATATGCCCCCTACCCACACACACAAAAGCCCATATCTACTCCAATGATCTGCTTTTATTACAATGTCCAAATGCCCCCCCCCCCACACACACAAAAGCCCATATCTACTCAAATGATCTGCTTTTATTCCAATGTCCAAATGCCACACACATACACACACACACAAAAGCCCATATCTACTCAAATGCTCTGCCTTTATTCCAATATCCTAATGCCACACACACACAAAAGCCCATATCTACTCAAATGCTCTGCCTTTATTCCAATGTCCTAATGCCACACACACACAAAAGCCCATATCTACTCAAATGCTCTGCCTTTAATCCAATGTCCTAATGACACACACACACAAAAGCCCATATCTACTCAAATGCTCTGCCTTTATTCCAATGTCCTAATGCCACACACACACAAAAGCCCATATCTACTCAAATGCTCTGCCTTTAGTCCAATGTCCTAATGCCACACACACACACACACACCCTAGCCCATTCCAATGTCTTAAAGCCTTATTTGTATATACTTACAGTCCAGACCCTTGGGTGTGCCTCTTACTGCAGAGTCTTGTTGTGTCGTGGAGGAGATGACACAGCCCAGGATAAACGCCGTCAGACACCAATGACACTCAGACATGATGTTTGGTTAGTTAGTTGTCAGACATCAGCAACAGAATGAATCTTTGTCATATTTCTTATTCTATATTAGCTTTTGTAAACATCTATAGCGCATTCTGAAATAGTCCAAAATGAAACATAAATAGTTTTCTTATTTGTGTCTATAATTCGATTTTTCTCCTTTCCTTTATATATAAACTACTCTACAAATAAAAAAAAATATTGTACTCCAAACTATCTTATTAACCCAGAGTTATCGAAAAACAAAATGTAACGTGGAAAGTGTCTTGAAAACGACGACTATAAGAACTTCCGGCACTAAGACAGTTTTGTCTGCTGTATTTGGTGGGCCGGAATAAGGTATGTGGAGGCCCCGGGCCAGGATTTTTGTTGAGGACTTACAATTTTTCGAAAAAAAAATAGAGTTTTCCTTCTTCTTGCTGTGTAGCCAACCAAGGCTAACGAGCACCTTCTGTCCTACGCTTACTGGTTTAGGCGCCAGTTGCTCACCCTTGCACCTTCTCCTGTTAGTGATAAGTTCCCCCTGGCTCAGTATCTGAGCCACACGTGAATGCCAGGAGTTTGACTGCCTGTCAGAGGCTATTTGAGACGCGTGCATTTTATAGGTAATGGTGGGCTTCGAACCATTACCACTTCCGGCGTTAACAAACTTGCGGAACTCTTGATTCCAAACATCCGTTGCCTTGCTGCTATACCCAAACACGGGAAAGGATTCGGCGGAAGACAACCCTGAGAAAAAATCAGGAGCTGGTGACCCTTAGGCAGATATCGACACACTGTGCTACAGCCTGGCAGAGCCTGTGGCGCAACTGATCCCAAACTGTATCGGATATTCCGTTCCTTTGGTCACATCAGCTGCGTAGAGACGAGGGAAATGCAGTGTGGACTCATCGTTCCGACCATAAGCAATGCCCAGGCTTTCATCTCGCTTAGTTCGAGATGAACCATAGTCGTTCTACAATTGAAGAAGGCCAATGATGGTTTTAGAACATTGATTCCCAAAGTGGTCTATATAGATCCCCAGTGGTCTACGAAGAGTTCCAAGGGGTCTACGAAAGTGAAAAAAAATATTGGGGGTCTATGACAAGTCCATGGTGGTCTACGAAAATAACTTTCATTTAAGTACGTCGTGACTTTAATGTTCACATCTCTTCAATGTAATTATTTCAACTAATTTGTACCTTAGTTAAACCTTTCAATATTTATCCTGTTATTCAAACGAAAAATTGTGATATTTAATTTCAATACTTATTTAAATGGCTTAATTATTTGTACATGTAACAAAAAGAAATGTAGACTATACAGCGTTGGTTAATTAAAAATTGAGATTCATTTTTTTCTTGTCAAACAAGCGGTTTCCAAGTGCCTTTTTATGATAATATGAAACTAATACGCTGGGGGATCAATTGAGACGATGCCACCCTGATAAAAAGATTTATTTACTAATTCCAACATGCTACAATTGTAGACTTCTTAATGACGATATTTTTGCCAGCCGTTAAAAATGCGAAAAAAAAGTTAGAAAAAAAAACTTCTGTCGAAATTAGGATATATTTTTTGTCTCTTTTGTGGACAAAAGCCCAGAGGCTGTAGCCCCACCTGCCCTTCCTTAAATCCGGCCCTGTTCATTAGTATGAAACATGCCGGCCAAAGCTGTGCCTGTGTAGCCATTAAAAATTTTTCACATCTTCCCAATGTCTGGTCTCGAAAACATTCGCCTTTTATTATAAAATGATTGAGAATTGACAGGAGTTTGATTAACAAGACTTGGATGGATTCAGTTTACATGGTGAACTAAAGGAGGAACTTAACTAGGTAGGTTACTACTGTTCAATATATATCATTATCACCAACTTCTTAGAGATCTTTGATTTAAACATGTACAGTATATTTACTTTTCCATATTTACATTACGAAGGGAAGGCACTCTACTAAATAAAACCCTGTAGTGTCTGTTACATTCAACACTTTGAAATCGGTCAATAGAAAGGTTGTCTTAGTGCGTTCATCAGCGAATGTAGATTTTAGGCCATCGTACCTTCTTTTAAAACTGTCATCTGTGTATTGAATTAATCACTCTCAGTGGTTAGACAGACCGACTCCAATTTTAATAGGATCCTGCATTCGTGAAATAACATAGTACAATTGTCAGCCCTCCTGAGTGTCTCTAAATAAAAAGTGAATCTTTGAAAATGTTATATATATTTTTTACTGTTGTAGTATAGGTCAAATTTATTTGCATAAACTTTAAGACTTCTTACAAAGCTTATATCAACTCATTCTGTTTGTCTGTCTGTCTGGAATACAAGTTGAAACATGTTTTATTTTCTCCCATTTTCTGATAAAGTTAAAACTTTGCACAATTATTCATTGAGCCTCACAAGACATGAATCCATCAAAAAACTTAACCAATTAGTTAATTATTTGTTGATAAGTAATTTATTTTTTTATTTCGAAGTAAGGGAATGCTACTTAATTTGGGATGTGGATGTATATATGGATTTAATCCCCTTAGTAAGTTTTGAAACGCTTAGTATTTTACTTCCCATACTCGAAACAAGTTTAAACTTTGTCATAATTATTTATAGTTCATGATAATACACGTATCAATATAACAATGAACTAATTAGTTAATCCCTTAGTGCTTATACATTAATTTTTTTTATGTAACAGAAAGAGTGCGAAACCCTGTTATCTTCGGATAAATGGCAGCAATAAGAGTTATTTCCCTTTTATAACTTTTTTTTTTAAGTATTATTTTTTTCTGTTGTTTGTGTACTGTTTCCTTTTTTATAGAGCCCAGGTCAATGCGAATACGTTTATGAATGTTAAGTCTTAAACAAAGGATGGCGTCAGCAAAGAGAGGACTGCATGAATGCCAGTTATCATATTGGTTCTACCTGGTGGGTTAAATCTGTGTTATACCACAACAATCATGACAATCATCATTATTACAAGGAATCATTTTCTTTTGCATTTACAAATATTACAAAGCTAATTTTAAAGCAACATTACACAGCGAGTTTGTGTTTCAGACAAACTCAGATGCGGCCACGAAGGGTCCACATATGTGTCATCTGTTTAATGCAGGTAAAAAGGCTGGTTTCAATAGTAACAGCAAGACTATCATAAGGTATGAAATGCAAAGTATTAAAAACCATAATTCTATCTCTCTAAATACCAAATATGTGTCTGCAGGGCGGAAGTGTTGGCGACTTCGTTGCTACTGTTTGGCCCAATTGAGGGGCCTCCAACCACAAAGCATCTTTCTAAACTTTACTAATAAACAACAATAAAAATACAAACCATAAACTACTCACCTCTCTTATGAATAGGAAATAATAAGAATAAAGGAAATTGATTTAACTTTAATTCCAAATAATATAGTTTACATGTTTCGGTTGTTCTTTCAAAATTGAAGATTATTTTATCCTAGCTTTTCAGTACGGATGTGACAGGGCCGGTTTTAGGCAAAGGCAAACTAGGCAGATGCCTCGCACAGGATTTATGGTAGTATTTTCAGAGAATAAATAGCGAAAAGTGTCCTTATTGTTTTTTTTTTTGGTTGGAGTACACTAGGTTTTCAATAAAATGAAAACTTGAGTTTTTCCGCTGTTTAGTTTTTATTTTTCTATATCATTTGTGTTCACCAAATTCACTTGGCCTAAGGCTTTCAATTACTCTATCTAATGCTGGTCCTGAAGGCGGCAGAGTTCGAACCTGGGTCTATTAAGACGACAGTCCGGAGCACATACCACACGAGCAGGCAACCATCCCAATCAGGCATCCATCTATATTAATTTACTTGTGCAATTATATAGCAAGTGTATTGAACTAATTTATATACTAGACATAGAGGTAGGGAGTGTAAAAGACATAGATGTGTGTGTCAGAGAGAGAAAACATTAAGGCATAGGCCTATATTTACACAAATGTTTTGAAGACTTTCGATGGCTAGACAAACCTTACTTACTAGTTGGCTCTGCCGTGAATGACATCTGACCAGTGGCTCATGTCTGTCTCGCCCGAAGAGTCACCACCACTATTAAAAACATATTTAAGTCACGTGACCAAAGTGTATTTAAACTGTATCGGTGATCATCTACCCAGAAATCATGAGAAACTGCTACGACACACCCCACCTTCCACATGTCACATCTATTGTCGAGCCTGCGCTTTCAGTGGACAAAACTTTGACCTAGATCTAATAAGACTGTTAGTTTAACATCTTTTTTTTTTTTTTCGGGGTAGGGAAAGGGAAGGGGGGTAGGGATATTTGAGGATAGAGGTTTGAGGTTTAATGTCGCTTTTGTTTTCCACAAAAATTACGCCTATCAATGAGGTGAACTTTTTAGTTATATTAAGGCCTTAGGCGTTTGTGTTTCTGCTGAGTTAAAGTTATAGTCCGATAATAAAATAATTTAATGATATAGAAATGTTTGTAATGCACTTATTTGAAGACTTATCGGACTAAAAGTTGAAACAAATACATTTGATTTAGCCCAAGAAATTGTCTAATGTTTGTTCTTTGAGAAGAAGTATATAGAAAGAAGATAGAAGAGGGCGTAAGATTGAATTGAGGAGTGTATTAAATAGCTTGTCTGTTTGATTAGGACTTATGGGATGGTTTATTCCCTTAATTTCACATGTCTATCTATGTACTTCCCTTTAGCAATAACACAATGTTGTGACAAAAAAAGGGTGTCATTATTACTAATCAATATACTATAAGCTATCCCGACAAGACCAACGTCTTTCGACTCAGGACCGGACACAGAATGCGACAACACATGTACCGGAAGGTTAAAATCGGAACGAGTGAAATCTGCCCATGTGGAGTATCACCAGAGAATGCCGACCACGTCCTCCAAAACTGCTCTCTTTACCAAGAGGCCCGTACAAGACACTGGCCCCAAAACACCCCAATAGAAAGAAAACTTAATGGAGAGCTCCCTGATTTGGAAACCACTGCGCAGTTCATCTCATGTATTGGTCTAGTCACCTGAACGCTCCAACATAACAATGAGAACGAAGAAGAAGAAGAAGAACCCGCTGTATTCAGAATGTTGATTTTTACTTTAGAAGCTCTTGTTTCAAAAGTTAGGTCTAAAGCACAAGGGAAATAATGTTATTAAACTATAGTTTACATATACATGGGCTCTCAAATATGACCATCGCTTGACACTTTTTAAGCTTCTAACGCATTGAGGTTCTTAGATTTAGAATACACCTAGCTTAGGACAACTCCATTTTTTTTTTAGTTTAAAGAGGGAGGGGCAATACTTTACAAAACTTCTAACTTTAACTTAAAGTAAACCATGCCCTTTTAGGCTTTCTATATCTCAATCTATAAACTATCTAGTATCTAAAGATATATGCTATATATATATATCTCTTATAGGTTATCTATACCTAAATCAAATGCTATGTATATCTAATTCAAATCATATCTATATCTTGATCTATAGACTATTTATATTTCGATCCATAGGCTATTTATATCTCAATGTATTGACTACCTATATCTAAGTCAAATGTCATCTATAGGCCTATCAGGGCCTATCTCAATCTATAGGCTATTTATAGCTCAATTCATAGTCTATCTATAACTATTTACATTTTTGCATCCTTTGCCGGATGTTCGGCAGTGTAAGATTGCGCGGCCGCCCAGCGTTTCGCCCTTCAAAGGGCCGTCAACAAAATAAAAAATAATACGTTTTAACAAAATCTACATGCTATTAAATTCAAAGAAATACGGAAAATGAAATTTACTTAACACGTAGGCTACGCTCCTTTTTTTAAAAATCTCATTGTAAATATGCGTTCACAGATTTTCCTTAATTCAATTACATTCACTTTAGACTTTAGACAGACCAACAATAACCCAGCACTCTGTATAGCAGGGATGTACAGCTTAAAAAGAGAAAAAAAGACAAAAACCAAAAAAAAACAAGGTTACAAAGACAGTTTGTGTGGAAACACAAACTCAAATCGGCCCCCCGAGGTGGTCCACCCAGGCAGTTAAAAAGGCAGGTTTCAATATTTTCAGAACAACAGAATTATATTCTATCAGAAGTGGTCCACCCAGGCAGGTAAAAATGCAGGTTTCAATATTTTCAGAAAGAATATCAGAATGAACTCAAATGACAGAGAAGAATGGAGAAACAAAATTGGCAGATCCTGTGTGGTGCCACAACGGTCAAGCAAACCAAGGTGTCGCACCTCTTGAATTGGTTGCTTAGCGCCGCGTTCATCACTAGCTGATGACGTCATCTGAGTTAAATAATATTTTCTTGTGTAGGCTAGGGGAATGATCTCCCCTTGTTGCTTGTCATTATTTCTGGTGACGTAGAGTGAGTGCGCGTTATGACTTTCGTCATAAATCGTCTGTTTCATTCTCTCCATCTTATGTTGAAGAGACAAGTCGCATTGGGAATGTCTCCTTGGATCTAATATTGAATAGTCTTATCATTGTTCCTTCTTATTGGATTACCTTGACCCCTGTTTAGGGTGAGTTGTACTTTCTCATTATATAGTTGTTTGTAATTGGAGTCGATCGTATTTGTATTTTTATAGACTGGAAGATTAGAAGACTTTGTTCCTTTTAGCTTTCTATAGGGTCTCAATGTCAAGTCGAATGCAGGGCCGGCCTTAGGCCACTGCAACCTATGCGGTCGCAGTGGGCCCGCGCGTTCAAGGCCCCGTGCTAATTCTGATGTGTAATTATTAATTGCAAAATATTTACGAAAAATTCCTGGAAATGCCCTGCACTTATTAAAATCTGCTGAAAACTCATAAAAATCTCCAGAAAAATTGAAAAAAATGTTATTTGTGGGTGTCATTCATTACGGAAAACGCCAATCCTACGCGCGATAAAAAAAAAATGCATTGTCAGCTTTCATGTTGCAAGGTTCGTACAGTAAAGTTAACTTGATCGCAATTTTGTACTTAAAAAAGAATGAATAAAATGCAAAGCCGAATTTATTTTCGAATACAAAATTTTAATTTTCATGTATTACCCTTATTTCCACCCAGACTAGGCCTCGCGCAATCAGTTTCGCATAGGGCCACGCTATTACTAGGAGCGGCCCTGTGTGTATGTATTTCATGTGTGAATGTTGTTCGTATTTGCATGTATATTGTTATTGTACAGTAATTACGCTGAGAACATAAAACTAAAATGCTATTTAACCTTGGTTAGGCCAATAATAGAATATGCATCCTCCGTTTGGGACCCGGCAACTCAAGAAAACATTAAGAAACTGGAACAGACACAAAATAGAGCAGTGAGATTCAAAACAAATGAATATTCACATTTGACTAGAGTAACACCTATTGTAAAATCACTAAATTTAGAAAGCCTTCAGGACAGAACACTCAAAAGTAAAGTAGCAATTATACATAAAACACTGAACCATAATCTTCAAATACAAAAACAAAATTTAATAAAATACTCTGAAAGACACAAAGATAAAGGCACATTTCTCGTCCCATATGCTAGGACAAATTTGTACAAATACTCCTTCTTCCCTAGTGCTATTAAAGCATGGAATGAGTTGTCTGAGCTAGCCAGGAAAACCAGTGACTTGGCAGAATTGAAGTCATTGGTTAATATGCATGACTGAATGCATGACGCGTAGGACGTAATCATTTCTTTTTTGAAGTAACGTCTGTATTATATAAGATAAGATAAGGTTGTCAATGTTAGTCAAACTGAATTTCCATTTGATTGGATCAATAAAAATTATTTTATTTTATTGAGTGCATGCGTATATTTATATATATATATATATATATATATATATATATATATATATTTATATATATATATATATATATATATATATATTCTTTTTATTTTTTTTATTTATTTGTTGTCATTAGTTTAATTATTGAAAAAAAAAAATTTCAAGTTTATTATGTCAAGTACGAGATTTCACTTCATTAAAAGCAGACTCCAATCCAAACAATCTTGCAGGCTCTGATTCACCCAGGTGAGCTGTTCTGCCTCATCGTGGCATCTGGGAGGAAACGGCTACTTGAGGGGGTAGCCAGGCGAAACGAATGGCAAAACATAACCCCCGTGGGGATGCCCACGGGTAGACGAGAGTCAACCCCTTGCACGGGCGGGGTTGTAAAAAAGTCCCCACAAAACTGTCACACATCCATGCGCCGTTCCTCAAAGGACCGTTACATAAATGGCGAGTCCCCCACGGTTAGCTTGGTATAGTGAAGGAAAATGACGGAGGCTCCCGGTGTCCTCGGCCTTCGGCCATGAGTCGGGGGCCTAAGGCATTGGAAACAGCAATGCTTTCATAGGCATTGACTCAAGTCACTCTCAAACAGAACTGTGTGTTCACACAGGTTTGTTTTTTTTTACTGTTCAGGCTGGACGAACCAACAGGTTTTTTTCAAACTTTGAGCTCGAAGAGCCTTCGGCTCAGCTCAGACGACAATCAAACGGCTCTGATTCATTACAATAAAGTAAAAGACAAATCAAATTTGATTCACTCCTGTTTATTATAATCTAAATTACAGAATGTAGAAAATATCAACATCTCCAGAGAGTGTCAACAATATAGACTCATCTATGAACTAGTCTAGCTGATGTCAATATACTTTATACATTGTGTCAACATACAGTGAAAGTTCAGGGCAAAATGAAATATAAAAAAAAAACAATACATTGTAATATACAGAAAGAAACATTGATTGTTGAGTCTCAATTTAAAAGAAATACTTCTCTTTTGTTGTCTGTATAAACATTTTTTATATGATTTGGTCTGACATTAATTAAAAATTTTGTAAAGGCTAAAAGATACTGAAGAAAATCTTTGTAAATGTGTAATAAAGTAAAGTAAGGAATGGGTAGTGAGTTTGATCAGTGCCATATTGACATACAAATGTAATTGCCTATTTTTTTTAATCAAAAGAGAAATTGTTTTTATTATTGTATGTTATACCAGTATTCAAAAAATTGTTTATCCATTTTAGCAAGTGCCTTAACTATGTATCTTTTGTGAACCACACACTTATGTGTACCACAAAGTGCACATCTCAGAATTAGTAAATGCCATTTATTTAGTAATACCTATTCATATTTGGACTGATCATAAAATGAATATGTACAATTGTTTGTTTTAAAGCTATTTTCACAACTTTAGTATCACATCTGGTGGGCTATTCACAATGTCTTACATAATCAACAAAAGTAGAAATATATTACTTTTTTTGTATGTATATTCATTCATTGCTTGTATAAAATAATAAATAGTTTAGCATATAAAATAACATATTTGCTAAAAATAAATGGTAGTGAAAACAAAACATTTATTTGATTGTAAATTTATCTACACATTTCTATTTGATTTCACTTCTGTTGAAACATGAGCATGAGCAAGTACACAACCCCTTAGGCTGTGTTCACACATCAGAGCACATCAGTAAAAGCTTTCAACACTGACACAGTCTATAGATCACAGGTTTACTGCTCCTTGACTTCATCCTTTTTTGACTTAGAAATTTCAATATTACAACTCTGTTTATTTATAAACATGTCCAAGAAAATGAAAGACAATTTAGTGTATTCTCATTATTTTAAACTAAATATAATATTTTACAATATCCTGCTAAAAAGTTGTTATGATTTTAAGATGTTTAACGGATATTAAGTATACAATTTAAAAAAACAACTTTAAAATGCATATTTATCTTATCTTCTTACTTTATAAATTATATTAAGCCAAAAAATATAAAGTATTAATGCTAGAATATTATTATAAATCAAGTAACAAAGACAAATTATGCTCACATTCACAGTAGTTTTGATTCATAAAAAATTTTCAAAAAAAATTAAATGGGAAATTATTGGGAAATCGTGGTAATATTGTTGTAATTTGAATAGATAAATTATTATGCAAATTTTTGTGAATCTACATCTAGGTTGTGTAGTTAAGATAAAAGAAAATATAAAAACAATTAAGGAATATTGTGTGTGGAATTTTTCTTTTTTTAAATATGAGGTACCATTCTGGTGAACCTTATAAATAATTGTAAACATTAAATGGGGTCAGAATTGTATTTATTTCTCTAGCCTAGACCATAACAGTTTATCAAGGATTGCCCTCTTTAGTCATATGAGAAGCTGCAAAAGGGAGAGTATGATCACTTTAGGAATAATATAAGACAGTTATTATAATTGTGTGTAAGGAGTCTTCACAATTTCAGAATTATTCCAAATGAAAATTATATTAATAATTTTGAAGTACTCAGCATGGGTTGAATTTGAATTAGAAATGATTAAAAGAGAAAAATAAAGAAATTGTTTGTTACCATCAATACAACAATGCATAATAAATTGATTCTATAAAATATTTCTAGATTATGACCAATAGGCTACAGGCCTAGAATTAAATTAAAAGGCAAAAGGCTTCTCTTATCAGAAACAAAATTTAAAAATCCAGAATAACAGTATTTTGATTGAGATATATGAAATATATCATACAAATATACACCTATAAAATGTTATACTTTTTAAATTCAGTTTAAAATGATAATAATATTTATATTCATTTTAAACTGATTCAAAAGTAATGAAAGATGTTTTCAAAATTTAAAATGTAAATGTATATATATATATAAAACATGTACTTCTGAAACATTGAAACTTTTTGTTCATTTAATAGTTTCACACAACACACGATATCACATTCTTTGTTTTTGTTGAGTAGAAAGACGCTCGCATGAAAATGATTACTCAACACCTCAACATTTTCTCGCTAAAAAATAAATTTCCCATAATTCAGAGGGGGGAAAAAAGCAGTTTTGAAATCATTGCTAATTTTGATTTGCTGTAACACATTGTGCAATAGGGCCATCGTTTTTAAAATCAAGTTTTAAAAAAAATGGAACAATTAGTTAAAACAATAAACTAGTGATGTTATATACAGATGATTATCTGCTGCATAGATTGGCCAAACATATTTACTGTGAAAAATAATACATTTATATTGTCTTTAATAAAAATTTTTATGCCAAAGAAATTTTTTTAAAAATTGTTATAATTAATACCAAAGGAATTTTTAAAATAAATTTTATACTGTTATTATGAACAATTACTAAATAAAATTTTTACTAGTATACAAATATTTTCAAAGAGTTAACAAAAATAGAAACATAATTTTGATATATATCTTGTTTTATAATTTGCAAAAAGATACAGAAATATTTTTAATTATGTTATTCCAAAATGAATTAAATTGTCTACAAGTTCACGATCGAAGTTTAAATATGAGATGACAGCAGCAGTTTAAAAACATGAAGAGATGTTTACAACTGGAAGGAAGATCGAAGCTCTCTTTCACCTAGTGGAAGTGGTGGTCTAAAATTCTCAATGATTCGTTTGGAGCCATTTTCATCACAGCACAAGTTTCGCAGTGCCCGAATCTGAAACATATGTGAACTATAATAAGGACATCATTTAATAATTTTTTTTAAAAATTAAGAATAATTAATTACTCCTTTGAGTTTTTGTAAACTAACATAGATTTTTTTAATTTATTGTTTTTATCAAATAGAAAAAGAATGCAGTTTCCTAATTGTGTAACATTCTCCAGAAAGTTATAATCTTTGTGACATAAATTACGTGTGCACAGTATATATGTGATTTGAACCACTGTAATTATTTAAGTAAACAATTATCAAACAATATTCAATGTGTTTATGTTTTGGCCTAGGAAGAATTATTAGTGCTGGATTTTTTTAAAAATCTGTTATAAAGTAATACAATATTTTATTGTTAGTTACATTGTTTTTTGCTAATAATATAAGAGACATTGTACCCAGAAAATAATTTTCAATGGACATCCTAAAATGTTTCTTGTAATTTTTATCTAAGTTACACTTTCATAATTTATCTCCCTCAATATCAGTCTACCACAGTCTACAGTCTACAGTCTACCACAGTCTACAGTCTACCACAGTCTACAGTCTACCATAGTCTACAGTCTACCTCAGTCTACAGTCTACCACAGTCTACCATAGTCTACAGTCTACCACAGTCTACCATAGTCTACAGTCTACCACAGTCCACAGTCTACCACAGTCTACAGCCTACCACAGTCTACAGTCTACCATAGTCTACAACAGTCTACAGTCTACCACAGTCTACCATAGTCTACAGTCTACCATAGTCTACAACAGTCTACAGTCTACCACAGTCTACCATAGTCTACTGTCTACCTCAGTCTACAGTCTACCACAGTCTACCATAGTCTACAGTCTACCACAGTCTACCATAGTCTACAGTCTACCACAGTCTACCATAGTCTACAGTCTACCACAGTCCACAGTCTACCACAGTCTACAGCCTACCACAGTCTACAGTCTACCACAGTCTACAGTCTACCATAGTCTACAACAGTCTACAGTCTACCACAGTCTACAGTCTTCAACAGTCTACAGTCTACCACAGTCTACTTTCTACTAGAATAGTTAAAAATTAAGTTTGCTCTTTTCTTAATGAATAATTGTTTTAAAGACGTAATTTCAAGTAAAATTATAATTCAGTGTCTTTAAATTTTAAATTACTTGTTTAAAAGAGAAAGAGATTGGACCTGTGCTAATTACTTGTTTAAGAGAGAAAGAGACCGGACCTGTGCTAATTAGTGTTTTAGTTGAGTTAGAGTTTGGACAATTAGCTACTTACTTGTTCAGGAGAGACAGAGATTGGATCTTTCAGAACTATCCACTGTACACTTTCGCAACATGGGGGTGTGGTCAGTGAGCCTTCATATGTCCAGTAGTTTGTAACATTTTCTATTATTTTTTTAGAAGAAAAAAAGTTAATTATTTGTTCATTCTTAATAATTGAACAGAAACGGAATATTACGAATACTTTTTATCTGAAAAATAAGTACAGAGAACAATTTGCATGTCTCTGTTTTACTTATAAACAATAAATCAAGTTGTTAAACCTTAGCTTCCTTATTGTGGCAGGGGAGGTAAATCTTAATAAGTAACTAAGAGAATAAAAACAAATGTTTGGTTATCTCCCGTGTGTGATCCAGTATTTGAGATCAATATATTACGTGGTCCTGGAGCTGTAGGAACTAGTGACTTGGCAGAATTTAAGTCATTGGTTAACATGCATGACTAAATGCATGACAAGTAGGAGGTAATCACCTCCTTTTTTGTCTGTATTATATAAGATAAGAAGCTGACCATTCTCTGAAGTGGCTTGATGATTGGGTTTGATCAAAATCTATGACCGCCAGACAATTTAAATTGGTCAAATCTCTGAGGGTCCTGGATGAATCGACCAATATATATATAGTTCGCGGTGGGGGGGGGGGGGGATAACTAAGTGACTTGTCCTTAAAATTATGATTAAAGTGAGGAGGATTCGCGCAACACGTCGACCTCACTCTCTCGCCCTAAAAGCCATCGTTTTTCAGAAGCATAATATGGTCAAGACCTCCGGGAATGTGTTTGACCAGAGACTTTCTGTGTGTCTTGTCCTGCTCTAGAGTGCTCCACAGCACTGTGCTGGTAGTTGCATTTCTGTCCGATTTGTCTAGTTTTGTGACGTTTCGCACAGGCCGCCAAGTGCCTAAGTAATATAGACCAAGTTTCAAACCCGCCTTCAGAAACGAAGATTATTGCATCCAAGCTCAATCACGGTATGACGGCTGGCAGGGCTCGAACTGGATATCATTGGAGACAGAAGTCCGGAATCCACACACAACACGACCAGTGAGCCTTGATTGGGATTTTCCTGGAACTAAAACGATTAAATGAAGTTACAAACTGGCTAACTGAGCAAACTGGCAAGGCCTACCTGGCAACAAGTTATTGGGATTGAGATCTAACCCTGTCTCTGTTTTGAAAGCTTTACATTTGACTTTACTTGCGTTGTCGGAGAGAACTTTGAAACCTTCGTGGTCTATAGTGCCCACCTGAGGAGAAAGAAACGTAGAGAATATTTATAGCAGCACGATTTTAGTTACTATAACAACTGTTTTGGGTTCCAGATTTGAAGTTTCACCTTATCAACACTAGTAGGCCTTAAACTTTGCAATTATATCAACACTAGTAGGCCTCAAACCTTACAATCATATCAACACTAGTAGGCCTCAAACCTTACAATCATATCAACACTAGTAGGCCTCAAACCTTACAATCATATCAACACTAGTAGGCCTCAAACCTTACAATCATATCAACACTAGTAGGCCTCAAACCTTACAATCATATCAACACTAGTAGGCCTCAAACCTTACAATCATATCAACACTAGTAGGCCTCTAACCTGACAATCATATCAACACTAGTAGCCACAAACTTCACAATCATATCAACACTAGTAAACCTGAAACTTTACAATCATATCAACACTAGTAGGCCACATACTTTACAATCATACCAATACTAGCAGCAACAAACTTCACAATCATATCAACACTAGAAGGCCTAGAACTTTCAAATCATTAAAAAAAAACAATATATTTATACATATAAAGAAATCGTATTAAAGATTTGACTTTTAAAATCTTATTTATAAAATAAATGCTCTTTATAAAAATCCATAACTGACAAAGTTAGTCTGACATTAACTATGGCCCAAAACTCTGACGCTTTTCAAGCTGAGTTTCTTTTAATTTGCTCGCTACGTTGGTGTCCCAGCCCTAACATTCATTAGTTGATCAATAAAATCCCCAATATTGTAGGTTTGATATTGATAAGTAGAGGTAAATATGGGCGATATTGTACAGTTTAACTGTTTCTTTGGCTAAATGTTCACGAGGAAATTATTATTATTATAGCTTTTATATAGCGCTACTTTCATGCTTATAGCATGCTCAGAGCGCTTTGGTCCAATCTCATTAGTGGACCAGTGGGGAGGAGGGGGTATCTAGGAGTTAGGGTTAGGGTGCCTTTAGGCGCTCTGTAAACACAACTCTGCCCGAGTCGGGTGTCGAACCTCGAGCCTTCTAGGTAGCCAATGGTTACCTTAACAAGTTCAAGCGCACTTGGCCTCTCGACCACTCTTTCCACCATCATATTGCCAGCGCAGTAACCAACTATCTTTACTTTTCTAACAAACGTCAGATACCAACTTAAAATGGTTGGAATTAAAGGAGCAAGTGAAATGCTGAATAAATCTTAGCACTAGTTACGCCATCATAAAAATGAACATATAGATCTAGTTTTTAGTTACATTTTCTTATAAGCAAAGTCTACTTTCTGTCTTGCATACAAACAATTAACAAAACTGAGACCATTGGTTATAGAAGGCCTCAACAATGACCTGCAATGTCACATCCTGTGAGCAGCTTAGACTGGAAGCCACGTCGTACAGACCTTTGACGTGGAAACAAGCTATTGGTCTCCACTACTCACAGGTTGCGACTTTGCAGGTCAATGTTCAGCCCTTCTATGACGATTGGTCTCACTTACTCTCACTCTCTCTCTCTCTTTCTCATTCATTCTCACTCTCTATCTTACTCTCTCTCTCTGTTACTCTCAATCTCTTAGATTTTCTCTCACTTTCTCTCTCCCTCTTTCTCTCTCTCACATTCGTTCTGCCTCTCAATCTCTCCCATTCTATCTCTCTCTATCACTCTCTTCTACTCTCACTCTCTTCTACTCTCACTCTCTTCTACTCTCACTCTCTTCTACTCTCACTCTCTTCTACTCTCACTCTCTTCTACTCTCACTCTCTTCTACTCTCACTCTCTTCTACTCTCACTCTCTTCTACTCTCACTCTCTTCTACTCTCACTCTCTTCTACTCTCTCTTTCTTTGCTTGAATATGGAATGCACCCACCTTCAAGAACACACCGATGACGGCCAGGCCGTCGGGTTGTGTGACCGCCTCTGTGAAAGACTTGTATTTCTCAGCATTGTAGTGGACAAGATGCAGCTGATTGGAAGGAAAAAAAAGTCATGACTTGTGGCTTGTAGGGTCAAGGATGAACCGTAACATCTTAATTTTATGTTTGAATAAAACTAAAGTTCGTCCAAACGCAAGTTATATATATATATATATTCGCAAGATTTATTCTTGTAATAAAATATAACATCCTAAACGATAACGAATCAGCCAGGAGAAACCAACGACTTTGCAGAGTAGGCCTATAAGTCATTGATTAACACGCATGACTAGATTGACACATGAAATGTGTAGGACGTAATTATCTTCTTTTTCAATCTAATGTCTGTATTATATAAGATAAGATAAGATAACGTTGGTGTTGTTCTTGTTTCAAAGCCCTATATCAACCACTCCGTCGGATACATGGTTTGTCATTGGCAATGAAGAATTGTGCAGTTTCAACTTGATCCGAGACTGGGAAGTGAGAGAGATAGCTTGGACAAGATTTTCACCAGACAGTGACTTAATATAATCTCAATAAAAATAAATGAGTAAACAAAGAGAAAAGTACTGTGGTTAACTTTTATTGTGATCAATATGAAATGTGTACGATGAATCGATGGGGGGCGAGGTGGATGAGTGGTCAAGCGCTTGGCCTACGAACCTGAGGGCCTGGTTTTGAATCTCGGTGAAGACTGGGATTTTGAATTTTTTACTTTTAGGGCGCGTTAACTCCAACCAATTCTAATGGGTACCTGACTTTAGTTTAGGAAAGTAAAGACGGTTGGCCGTTGTGCTGGCCACATACTGCTCGTTAATCGTTGGCCAAAGAAACCTTAAAATTATATGCTCTGTAAATCGCAAGGTCTGAAAGGGAAATTTCACTTTACAAGGAATCAATGTATCAATGAAATTAATAACTGAATGGTCGTTAATTTAGATAAGTTAGACTTCATTTAAATCAGATTAAATTATTTTTAAAAAATTGACTTTAATATGACCATTTAACGAATGTCAATTATCCTCTGACCTCGCTCTAACACGCTCGCGCACAGGCACGCACACAAACAAAAGGCCACCTCATTGAACCAACTCACCTCACCAGGGTACATTTTTCCTTTCAGGGTGTGCTCACTTCCACACTTGTCGTCCCGCCCCCAATGAAAATGAAACTGTACCAGTTTGTACTTGTTGCTGCCAAGAGGCCCTCCACTGATTGCTGAAACAAGAGGTAGTGGGGGGTGTTAAGAAGTGGAGAGGCCTTAAAAGATTGGTGTCACACTAAAACTATACTTAAATATAAATGTCACCAAGTAAACGTCAAAAAGCCATTAGCAAGCTCTTTGGATGTTTCAGTCGCTTGTCATCACAGTAAGTGCACGAGTCCAAGACAAGGAGTCAGCAGCAATGATAGCCAATTAGACTTGCCATTTCAATATCGAGATGAAAGCCGTCCTGAGAAGCAGTCTTTGAATTCCCCAGCATATATCAGCTATAATTGTAGTCATTCTACTTTCTGATGCGGAACAAGGATTCTAATCAGTCGAGGTAATGACATCTAAAGTTTATCGAACCTCATGATATTTGCTAGTTATCCCCCCTACAGTAAGAGTTATCAACTGTCTGTACTTTTAATGTGCGTATTTATCAAGATATAGGAAAATTAGATATTTAGGTAGATAGACGGGCGGACAGACTGAAAGATTGATTTGATTGATTGATTGATAGATAGATAGACAGATACATTCATTGTTAGATAGATAGATAGATAGATTAATTGATTGATTGATATATAGATTGATTTACTGATTTATTGACACATCATAGTATAACTCTTGTTCTTCCAGCTATTTGGACCCTACTTAGATCCTATGTACTGTTAGAAACCCGAACAAAAAAATGTTCCGTTTCAGCATCATGTTTTTGAAGAAATTTTCATTAGCTTTAATGGAAGCATTACCGAGAACTTCCCAACAGAGTTCTGACTTCTTGAGAGCTAAAAAGCTTTTGATGAAGACTTACTGGATTCCTCTTTGATGTCAGCTTTGTACGAGTGACCATTGTTTTCAACGTTAAGGTTGTGTTCTGTCTGGTAATTGATGACTAGTGGATTGTTGGCAAGGATGACGTCAAACTTGGCCGAGGAAGGGTCGATGTCGATAGGACTCTGTCGTGGCCCGTTGGCTTCTGGATAGTGGTGTCCCCATGTCTGAGGTCCTGTCAGAAATATTTATAAATATAAATAAATTGTAATAAAATGTTTTTAATAAACCATTTTCTTATATTCATATTAAACTACGGCCCAATATAATATTTGCGGCGCCCTATTCGGCGTAATCTTGATTGGTTAATGGTTAATGTAAATTTTATTGTATAAGTGTATCAAACATTTTCAAATATAAATACATAAAGGAAACATATCACTCAATGAAGATTCTGATTGTATGTTCTTCATTGGGAATCAGGATTAACTTTTATGCTCAACTCATAGTTTTAAAATTGTGCATACTATACTGTAAATATGTATTCTTTCACATGAAAAGAAATAGGTCAGGGTTGAGACTTTATTGCCAGTTTTAAAGGGAGTGTCTGGGACTGTGCTTCAATTCTGAACAGAGACGGAAGTACAACTGTTTAGAACCAAAAATTTAACTTCAATGAATGAGATAGTTACTTAAAAACAGGACTTCTAATAGTCTGGAAATATTGACGTATAGTTTGAATCTTCGTGGCTCTGAAAAGCACCTTTTTTATTTACTACCTACTACGTTTTTTTCAACACTCGTTCGCTATGATTCAGGTTTTTAAAACTTTCATCACTTTTTTACCGTTTTTTTATAAATTATATATTATAGCTTTTAAATAGCGCTACTTTCATGCTTATTGCATGCTCAGAGCACTTTGGTCCAATTTCAGTTGTGGACCAGTGGGGGGGGGGGGGGGGGGGGAGAGGGGGGATATCTAGGAGTTGGTTTTTCTAGCAAACAGAAAAATTGAAAACATTCATTTGGTTCTTATTGTCAATCGAATTCGAGGTAACTCGGTTACAAAGATTTCTTTCCATTTAAGAATCAATGAGCATAATCATTATTGAATTTTCGACGTCCGAGATTTGCATCGACAAATAAGTAAATAATGTCATTGACCAGTGTCCTGGTCTTATTTTTTCTGGTCATGAAGACTGGACATCATAGTACACAAATGAAAAATAATTGATTAACCTTTTTTTTTTTTGTTTTAAATACATTTCTATTTTAAATCTAGACCTACTCCGTTACCTAGCAACATATTTGATTAAGTTCAATTTTGAATCCTCCAATAGGTTTTAGTTGTTTGTCTGGTACATCAGTTGCCATGGTTTCATAATGAACAACTTGCAACAATGTATTCAGATAATAAATTTACTTTGTCTCTTCAACGCTTGGAGACGTTACTTTGGTATGAGCTCAACCATTAGACTCTTATAGATTAATCGGGTTTAGGTGGATGTGGCCAAATGGATCTCTACTACTTCAGTAAGGGAGATAAATAAAGGCATAAACAGAACTGACATAAATCTAGGATTCTAGGTCATCTACATTGTTAAGTATTTTTTTTAGTCTGGTTGTTATTCTTCAATTTTTCTAGTCATATCTAGCTAATGCACTGATAAACGCAGTCGTCAATGTGAAAGCTTTAAAAAGGCAGCGCTGTTTCACAAGTTTTGAAAGTCCCTACTATGACCTGTATGTTCAGCAACAAATGACAGAGACACAACTGTTGTAAGCATATACAACAAAATAGTATTTTTATCGTAGAAGACAAATTATTTAAATAAATTCCGTGTTTTTAGGCTCTCAACTAGCAGAGTGGTTACCTTGTTGGTTTGAGCCATGATTTCGCATTCAGCTAGTTCCCCAATTTTTAAAAATGTGTATAAAGGATTTTTACTGTTAGCCTAGATTTATTACAAATTTAATTACATGACTGATTCAAACTAATTGATACAACTATGCCTAATAGAAGTTTTTATTTGTTTTCTTTTAAGAATTTATTTTTTATTTTCTTGTTAAGACTTCTACAGATTTCTCTTTCAGAAGCCTGCTGATTACAAGTGCTCTTCCAAGTGGCTAAATATGTGACAATGTCAGTAATGGTACAGTCTGGAACTGGCCTATTAAGCGTTTCCGATGACTAACGTTTTTTTTAAAATTTCCAGAAAAGAGGTTTTGATGGCTAACGGTTGTCTTCGATATGAACAGAGTTACTTTAGAATACTGAAACTTAACTATATCTATTGCTTTAAGAAGGAAGAAAATAAACTACCTTTTGTAATACAGGCTCTGAATGTAGGTAAACATGAATGCATGGTTCTCGCAGACATTTCGTAGTCGCTATGCTATAAATTATTTCATACACTACAGAGTTTTAAAGCAGCCATGGATTAGTATTAGTAAGTGTAGGAACATACTTTTGGACAGTGATCATGCACAATAATATTATTTTGCATCTTTTTGTGTTGATTTTTTATATTTCTAAGTCATTTCCTGATTTATTGGTTTGTGCACTGCCCTATTTACTTTTTCTTCATTCTAATTATTATTTTGTCTTTCGTACAAACTGGCCACGTTCCAACAAGCTATTGGTCTAAACTGCCCATAGGTTGTGACGTCGCAGGCCAGTGTTCGGACCTTTAACAATGATTTGTTTCGATCGTACTCTGGTCAGGGCTTTACGCCAACCAAAAATAAGAGCATTTAAACATAGTCAGACAATATGCCATTAGCGTAGCTGGGGGGGGGGGGGGGGGAGGAGGGGGGGAGAATTCGAAAATCCCCCTGGATCCCCACTTGAAGGGGGCCCCCAAATGAATGTTTTTTACATTTAAAATGTAATATTACGCAAAATGCAGGGGCCCAAAAGAGGTCAAACCTTCCGGGCCCCAAAAACGATGGAAAATACCTAGCTTCGCCCTTGCAATATGCACACAATTGGTTAGGAACATACACACACATTAACATTTGCATGTATTTCTCAGTCTAAAATGATTGGAGAAGGATTCCCCCCTTCTCTCCAATGCAAAACCTTTCATTGTGTGATTTTTAGGGCGTCCATGGATCACTTAGCTCTTATGGGTAGCTGACATTAGTTGGGAAAAGTAATGGCGGTTGGTCATTGTGCTGGCCACATGCCACCCACGTTAACCATAGTCCACAATAAACGGATAACCTTTACATCATCTACCCTATAGATCACAAGGTCTTAAAGGGGAAATTTACTTACTCTATGGATCTACTTGTTGCTATTGAAGTTGGCAGGGAAAGGAAGAAAGTTACATCGTTTTATGCAAGCCACACGACACCTTAATAACTACTGGTCACAGAAGACTTGTGAACTGAGCATAGCTTTCTTCAAAGTCTGTAAGCATAAGTCATAACTGATATGGAGTGCATGTGTGCGTCACTATTGTGACGGGGGAAAGAGGTTAGCTATGTGTGCATGATGCAAAATGACCGGCAGTGTCGTCAGCAGGTTTAGGAAGGAAAGACAACTAAATTTGGCCAGAATGATAAGATGTGTGACTGTAGTGAGTTAGATTTTGTTAAAAGTACCATTTTATATTACTACTAAAGTTTTATTATTTCATGTATCGCAACTTGATTTTGTCCATATTGTAATAAAAGTCATATCTAGTATTGTTTACAAAGAAGTTATTACAAAAATACCAAAGCTTATATTAAGTGTAAATTTATCAATTAGTTTGGATCAGCCATGAAATTTGTAATAAATATTAAATTCAGGCGAACCATAATAAATTTGTGCGATTAGAAAAGTTGTTTTTCTTTAGAGCTATTTCATGCTTTAAGATTTTTTTAATGCATTATGATCCTATCATCAGGAAAGTTGGAGGTATTTGATTGAATCTTACCGTGATCCTCTTTAAATGCATAAAAAACTAGTCACTCAGGGCTCAAGCCTTCTCAAGGGGACTAATTCAACTTATACCACCACATCTGTCAAGTACTATTTCTCTCCCTTGTAAATAACCAATCAAAATATTTAATTACCAATAGCAAATTTACTAATTTTTTTTTTTAAATTGATTCTTCTTTTGTCAGGTGCAAGAAATAATTGTGATCAATTGATCCGAGATTGTGTGTGGGGGAAATAAAGTGTTCAAACGTTTTACCTGACAGAGTGAGTTAATATAAGCTTTGTAACAAATAGTATCTCATTTCATGTTATGATATCATCTCGAATATTCCGAATACACACGTCATAACAGTCTCACAACAACACTAGACATTCTCTTTCATTTACTTGTTAAAGTAGCAAAAAGTCAATTTTTACATTTTTATTTTTAACTATAAGCTCATCTAGGTTTTTTTCCCCATTTAAACTAAGTTTTTTCTTCTTTTAGCAAACGCCAAAAAAAACAACAACCCAGCTTAAATCTGAATTCTTAAGACAGCCCTCAGGCGTAGCATGATTGAATTAGAGCTAGCAAGCGTTAAACACCCCTCGCGACGAGACGAAGACATACACAAGAAAGCATGGGGGGGGGGGGGGGGGGCGTGGAGGTCTTTGCTTGGTGAGTGCGGTCAACTGTTAACACCAATTTTACCGCAGCAGTGAAGATGTGATGACAAAGTGGAGGACCGATGCCTTGATCTCTCCAACTTAACGCTTGACAGGTCATGCATGAAGCTGGGCATTAGGAAATTAAAGTTTTAGTTGAAAAAAAACAACTCCTTGCTATCGAATGACCTTTTTACTTAGCTTTCAGATTAAGAAAAAAAATTATTATGCTCATATAGTTGCAGAGCGTTATTGAGAGGCTAAGTACGCTTGGACTTAAATTGCCTTGGCTACCTGTGAAGGGGGCTCGAGGCTCTACGCCCGACTTGAGCAGAGTTGTGTTTACTGAGCACCTTAAGGCAGCATGGAAAATCTTCTACCAGATACCCCCTACCCACCCCCTGGGTCCACAAAAAAAATTGGATTAAAGCGCTCTGAGCATGCTGGAAGCATGAAAGTAACGCTATATAAAAGCTTTTTTTTTTACTTTTTGATCTAATTTGTGTGTGTGTCTGTGTGATTTATATTGAACTTAAAAATATATGTTCAAAACCTGTTAGATTTTGCGATTTATATATTTTTAATCCTCTAAGAAAGGCGATTCTAGAAGAGCTAAGGAGTTAGAACTAATGCATACTACAAGAATAATAATTTTAAAAAATACTTTGAAAAAAAAAGCTTATATTGAGTGAAGTGAGAGTACCATTCAATCGCTGCCATAGCTCTCAAGATTGAAGGCTTATCTCTCCTTTAATGAATTACTGAACAAAATTTAAATTTGATCCGAAAATGGAAAGTGGGGAATTAATGTATAAAAATAAACCACCCAGTCAATATAAGTTAATATAACTTTATGATAGTTAATATTAGATTTGTAATAAACAAAGAGGTTGATATTTGTAAGACAGTATTTATAGTTACAGTATACATGCATACATAGTACACATATAATGGTGGCACTAGCGGCCATATAGTGGATTAAATATAGCGAAAAAGAACAGCTGCACTGACCAGGGCAAGAACCATGGACCCTCCGTGTAGCAACACAGTCCCAAGCAAACAAATCTCGACCACCCAGAGTTTAATAGAAATTTTTTTTATCGCTAATGTATTATTTAAATTAAATATACAATTGTTTCTTGTTATCTCAGGGCAGGCCTTAGGCATGGGCAAATTAGGCAGCCGCCTTGGGCCTTTAATTGATAGCGACCTCTCACAGGGCAAAAAAAAAAATGTTTTCAGAAAAAAATTCGAAACTTAAATTTATCTCAGACGTAGTAGATTAAGGCACTTTGTTTACTTGTCTAGCTCTGTGACTAGTTCTAAGATTTGCGATATATAAATTTCAGTTATTTGTCTATTTACTTATATATAGAGAGATTAGTAGGTTTTTTATAAATTGAGTAATTTTATTTTTTTATCGCAGTTTCTTTCTTTTTAATTTCATTTGGGGACACCAATCCTCCAAGGGCGACCCTGGTTATCTGAGTGCATTTTCAGATCCACGCGTTTTCTCGTATGACATTATAAACCATCGGTGTATCATCGGTCAGGACTTCAAAGCTTTCTTTGTAGGTCAAACATGTCTCCATTTCCTCAGGAGCTATATAATCTCTTTAGCTATGGACGTTCTTTCAAAGAAGAAGATAATTAGATCAAAGCACATTTCTGATTTCATTTCCATATACTTGGAAGAATTCGCATACATTTTTTTACTCTTTTTCTTAGGTATTTCAGAGTATTATTTTTATTATAGCTTTTGTATAGCGCTACTTTCATGCTTATAGCATGCTCAGAGCGCTTTTGGTCCAATCTCATTTGTGGACCAGTTGGGGGGGGGGGGGGGGAGGCGGTATGTAGGAGTTGGTTTTCCAACTTCTAGGTAGCCAAAACAAGCCAAGTTCAAGCGCATGTAACGAGTATATAACGGGTTGCCTGAATCAGCCAGGAAAACCAATAATTTAGTAGGGTTACAGTCTTTCACTAACATGCACGACTTGATTAACACATGGATATGTGGAGTACGTAATAATCTGCCCGTGTGTTTCAAAATATACAAAGTCTAGACTCCCTGACCAAATCTAATTTAAAAGATTATCATATTTGGAAAATCCTAACTTTAAATCAAAGCTTTGCCCCTGTTCCCAAAGATATACATAACCTCTCAAATTTCGATAAAAATCATTAGAGCCGTTTTCGAGATATGTACCCACTCAGGTTGTTTTTTTTTTAACCCGATGAAGAACTTGCAAACTTAACAAGAGGAATTGTACTACTAATAAAATAACTTTCACTTACCATTTTCGTTGTCGTAGCCCCAATGCATGTCTGTTGTTCTTGTTTTGATTTCTTCTGGAGACACAACTCCTCTTCTGGACTAAATGGACAAACACAAAAAAACAGGATGCTAAGACGTAATTTATAAGAGCATTTGGTCACTGGAACTAGTAACTAACTGGAACAACAATAATACACAGCAGTCTAAGAATGTTTACCTAAACATATAAAATACAAAATAAAAAGGGTAGTAGAAAACTTATGTGGAACATTAGACTTAATTACGAATCATAATTTAGACCTAATGACCTATCTTAATTTAAACCTAATTACCTATTATAATTGAGACCAAATTACCTATCAAAATTAGATCTAATCACCTATGATAATTTAGATGCTTATCATTATTTAGACCTAATGACCTATCATAATTGAGACCTAATGACCTAAGTAAGTCTCCATTGTCCCCAGGGAGCAGATATGTTAAATGCCATCTGTAGCTATTGTTTAACAGTTAACTTGGTTTTCATTTGACCAGCACAATAACCAACCTGGCTAATGCTAGTTGTGTGGACTCAAAGAAATTCCTAAAAATCTTAAGTCTTAACCGAGAATGCAACCCAAGAACATTCAGTTAGGAAAGGAGGTGCTTTACACTCAACTTCACACGCGTCATTTATGTAAAATTTCCCCTATCAGACCTTATGGTCTATAGGGCAGGTGATGTAAAGGTCATCTGTTTCTGTGGCCTACGGTTAACTAGTGTGTCATGTGGCCAGCACAATGACCAACCGCCTTTACTTTTCCCTAATTAATGGCAGGTACCCATTAGAGCTGGGTGAACTCAAAGGCGCCCAAAGATCCCGAAATAAAAATCCCAGTATTCACCAGGATTCGAACCCGGGACCCTAGGTTGGGAAGCCAAGCGCTTTACTGCTCAGCCACCGCACCTGCTCATTTATGTAAAGTAATGTAAAAATATGAACTATGCCAGACAGTTCAATAACCAATCAATAGATCCAAATATTAAAGGTTCTTCCTCCAGTTCTCTACTCATCAGTATTTGTGTGTGTGTTTTTTCTGGATTAGGTATCATTCTTTTAAATCACACATTATATGTGTTCTTTGCTATAATGTCCATAATGCCAGAAATACGCTACGAATGGGAACGCAAATTTTCTTTGATTTCTTAAGATGAGTACATTTTCTGAAACCAAATATTTTAACTTGAAATGCGACATAGGGAACACAACTAGATTTTTCACAAAATCCATTTCTCATTTTTAATCAAACAGGCTTTAAGGCAATATAAGATGAAATGGGATTTTAATTTGTGTTTTTATGTGTAGCTTCAACTGTTACTGTTTAAGCCTCTTGCAGAGATTGGGGGTGGGGGGGGGGACAGTGTATTGATCGAGAAGGTGAAAACCCATCAAGAATTAGAGCAGCCATGCACGTGACTATTTAGAGCTCACGATATTGTGATTACTTTTTTTTTCGATCTTTCATTAAATCTTGTCTGAATCTTCTTAGATTTCTGCAGATAACTCTCTCTCTCTCTCTCTTTTCTTTCCTCTCTCACTCTCTTTCTTTCTTTCTCTCTCTCCTGAAAACATTTACTTTCTTTTCCCGTCATTGCCTCTCTCTCTCTCCATCCCTCATTCTCTCTCACTTCCTCTCTTTCTCTCTTTCTCTCTTTCTATCCCACTCATCCCTATATTATTTTTGTTTCTTATTTATTCATGTTGTCTTTATCTCCTTGTAAATGTTTATATTTATTAATCCGTCCGTCTAATTGCTTTCATTTCAAAGTTTTTTCTCTTTTCGTTTGAATCTCTTTCAATCTCTCTTTCTCTCTGATTCCTTCTCTCTTTCTTTAACTCGCATGTCAAGCTACCAGCAAATATTCAATTTAACTGTTCACAGGTCAGACGAAGGTCAGTAGGAGTTTAAAGTTCATTGACTAAAATGATTGAAGATTATTACATTCTAGCTAACACTTCCAGCAGGACTGCGGGAGGGGAGGGTGTGAAGAAAAAAAGGGGGGGGGGCTGAAGTAAGGGTTTAAACCGTAGACCATCGCGACAATATTTCAGAGCTCACATCTCATTACAATCTATGGAGAAATAGTCCTTTCTGCTCTTATGTTCGTTAAGTGTGGTTATGCTGGCTGCCTAGTCGTGCAGTTTGTGCGCTGGACTGTCGTTCAGTTTTATCGAGGGTCGAGGGTTCAAACCCTGCCCGCTCCCATCCCCCGTCGTCTTGCGGGAGGTTTGGACTAGGAAGTAAACTATCTTCAACTCTGAAGGAACATCCGAAACATGTAAAACATTTTATGATGACCTGATAAACATTGTCTTCCATTGCAGTACTTTGTAGTTTGTCTGCAACATACAGGAACAGTTTAAAGAAGAAATTGGTCACGCCCAGTCAGACACTAATCAAGCCAAAAACTTATACATTATTGGTATTTGTCATCCGATGTCTTGTGGTCCAACAGTGGGTAAAGTCACAGTCCAGCCAATTTGCAGAGGCACATACAGAAAGGGAGATCCTCTTTAATATATATGATTCGATCTTTGCTAATTGTAATTAATCATAACAACATTTATCCTAAGGAAAAATATTATTGAAAATGATAATTATGACAATGTTGATTATTAAACACATTGAAGTTTTCTCTGTAACTGAAGTCTTTGATATCATCTTTACATTATGATTTGTGTTGTTTGTTTGTTTTTTATGTGCTCTAGTTCTCTTTCAATGTCGATTACTTCATTTTCAACACAAGGGTTTTCTCCCTTTAGATTAGTACTTATTGTATATAAAAAAAAAATAATTAATTAATTGCGACTAATTGATTTACTAATTGTTTGATGCTTTTTTTTTATTGATTCATGTGTTGTCATCGAGCATGGACTTGTATGCAAAATTTGAAAACCACTAGATGAGTAGAAGTGGTCGAAATATTGACTACGTGAATCCAAACAGACAAAAACATACAGAGTGAGAACGTTTTTTTTAAACTTATAATGGTATGGTAAATTTACTCTTGAATTTTGACACAGACTAAATGGCGCGTGCATGTCATGCCGTGATTCCTGTGCAAACATCACTATTCCATCGTAATTAAAGGACTGAAAAATTATCAGTATCTAAGTTTATACTCACAAAGTCTGTGTTTATTCTTTGGGGAAGGGGAGAGGGGGCGTTATCGATTAGACGAATATAAGCTTAAAATATTGAATAGAGAGTGCGGCTAAGTTGGCAGGGGAGTATCTGCAATGAAAAAGTCGTGATAGGTCATGAACTACTACTACCTCTCTAGTGCCTCCATTTTGACGTCCTATTAGGGACCTAAAGTGAGGACACGCTTCATCAGTTTAGATTTCCCGGGGCACTAGAGGGTGGAGGGGAGGTGGATTATTATCCCAGTATCATAGTATCCAAGTACCCCAGCTCTGCTTGCCTATCAGTGACGCAAGAACGATGCGAATCTGTCGCACGAGTCTTCAATAATTGATATCATGTTGTTATCACTCGCTGATTGCTGTCAAGAGGGACTCGAGTGGTAGGTGTCAGGTCGTTGTCGTCTGCTAATTGCTACCAATTATCTCAATGAATTGTGATATGCTCTAGGTCAGATTGCATCCTTGCCCCGGTCACTGGTTATATAATCGTAGTGTGACAGTTTATTATTTGGGAAACATGGGCGAATCTCTGAGGTGCCCTAATTTTTTTTTCTCCTGGCGACATTTTAGGGACACGATCACGGGCGGCATTCTCGCAAAAATGTGGACAAAAGAACTGAAGCTCTTATCATACATTGTGGGCAAATGGTTGAGAGGTAAACACCAGGTCACGGGCCAGATGTGACCCGCTGGTCGTAGTTTAGTCAGAGATCCCTGTCTGGTGTATCAATTAATTGTTTAAAGGTAACTTTGGGTTAACAGGGTTGTGTCCAAGCGTCTCAGGAGGTTTGCGAGACATCCGACAGAATGAATTACGCATACCAAGAGTTGCGATGACATGGAGTCTAATACGAGTCAAGCGCAAACAGGGACGTCCTCGTATAACTTGGCGCCACACTTTCATGCTAAACACCAGGTATGAAGAAGCTTTAGACACTGCCTGTGATAGATCTTTATGTAGACAGCTTGTCGCCCAATGCGCCAACCAGCGGGGAAGGATCTAGTCCAAGTAAATCTAAGTAAGTCTAAGTAATTATAAGTAACTCTATTGTATGAAAATAAGTGTGAAAACAGTTTCATGAAACAGCAAAGAAAACACGACATCAAAGAGCCAATTTGATATTGTTTTTAGGATATCGCAAGATTTCCGTTAAAATGACAAATGAAATGCTATTTTAAAGATTATCCCCCTTGCGGGCTGACCATTGCAAAAAGAGAAGAAAAAAACGTTTAGATTATTTTTTAAATCTTTCGTAGTAAATAGAGTCGACGTATCAATTTGTTTCAGAAATGGTTAAAATGATTTTCTTAATGTCAGAATGTAGTTTAAGTTTTTTATAAATTAGATTTCTTCCAAATCGGATTTCAGTAGTCTAGGCCGAGAACAATTCGACATAGAAGGCCTCAACACTGATCTGTGACGTCTCAACCTCTGGGGCAGTAAAGACCAATAGCTCGTTGCCACGTCGCACAGATCTGTGACGTCTCAACCTCTGGGCAATGGAGACCAATAGCTCGTTGCCTCGTCGCACAAACCTGTGACGTGGAAACGAGCCATTGGTCTAAACTTCCCACAGGTTGTGACGTCACAGGTCAGCGTTGAGGCCTTCCTATTAGTCTTGTCTAGGCACGTGTTTATGCTAAATATAACTTTGTTCCGTACAAAAGTGTACAGTTGTCTATCTTAGTAAAATATCACCTATAACCAACATGGTAACTTTCGACCATTTTTTTTTTCGTTTTATCAAAAACTGTCTTTCCTAATGTAATTATCTGGTATCTGTCAGATATCCCTTGAGAGTTGTCAACTCTGTACCGGATTTAGACGTCACTGCTCTCGTCGTTCGAGTCATTTACGTCACTCTCTCATTTCCCCCCTTAAACAAATGAACCCAGCTCGCGACTTCTCTAACAGCCCAGGAGTATTGACCAGGGCCATTGTTTAGATAATCAGCGAATGTTTTGTCCTGATACCGGAACTAGTAAGGATCATTTCCGGTCATTGCCTTCACACTCTGAACGCAGGCTAGTGATATGTTTTTTCCTTTCTGTTTTTTCGTTCCTTTGATATGACATGTGATATGGCATCTGATAAAACATTTCAAATGACATATGACATGACATTTACTATAACGTTCCAAATGACAACTGACATGACATCAGAAGGAAACCCGAAAACAATAATAGCAGTATCTTAAGCCGTAAACATTTATCAAACCATTTTATCTGGCGGCTTTGTCTGGTTAACTTTAACTAATCTTATAATTAATTTTCTTTTATGTATTCGGTACTAAACACGCAGATTCCATTGAGAAACACAGAACCAACCTTTAATCGATCACCTTATCTGACGAAAAAAAATCAGTAATAGCAATTATTTGAAAGGTTAAACATTAATATGCAATCTACCTTGTTTATATACAACAAATAATTAATTACTAGAAATCAACTTGTTGGTTCATTTTTTTCGTTACTCGCATCCAGAAGAGTTCTGTACTCGCAGTCGCTCTTAGGCGAATACTATTTTATTTAAACGTCAACAAATGTCAAGCTTATATTTGTTAATATTCAGTTTCTCTCTGACCTAGTTTTATATCCTCAAATCAATGAATCAAATAGTCCTTGTATATATATATATTTACTTTCCACATGTAGATTCTCAATCTGTTTAACAAATGCCAAGTAAAGCATCTGTTTCTCTAGCAAACAATTAACAAGCAGGTTTCATATCGCCAGCACAATGTCAATAGAGTTGAGTAGATACAGTGGCGCCCCGAAAAACCCAAAATTCGAAATCCCAGTCTTCACCTGGAGTCGACTCCAGGTTGTGAAGGGCCGCGTGCTTAGCCACTCAACCAGCGTATTCTTCTTTTATTTTAGTGTCCCTCCCTCCCTCCCTCAATATTCATGCCTTGAAACAGACGAGGCTAATCCCATCATAGGTTTAATCCAGTACAGAGATTCAATTTAGTAATGCTGGTCGCATTGTTTCCATGTGAAAGCATAGAATGTGTAAGATAGTGCATTCAGAAACAAATTTACGAGCAAGTTATTATCACGTAAAAAAACAGGCCCTCAACTTTTGTATTACAATATAACAATTCACTTCAATTATACAGGAATTTAAACGCATACTAGCAAACCAGAAATATGATTATGATAATATGATTACAGTTGGTCATTTCACAGTTTTTAAGAGTGTCCAAATGTTATAGAAACGTTAATAACTCTTACTACATCATCTATATTTCACCAAACATTCTTAAATGTATGAATATTGACATGATTTAGGTGTCGAAATTCTGTTACGGGCTTAATTACGGGCTAAAATCCTTCAAAACCATTAATAGCATACTACATCAAAAGACTTACTAGGTTTTGTATTAAATCTATAATATTAATGATTAAAAAATAGTTTTTAAATTTTACACTATCCTTTCACATTTCATATCCATGTGATAAAAACATGTTCGTGAAAAGATTTTCACCTCGTAACGAGATTTATATCATTGAATATAAAAATGAACATAACAAATAAATAGACAAAACTTAATAGTTCGATTTGACCGTCATGGCATTCATAACACGATAACACTATAACACCAAGCCAATATTGAAGACAGTAAGAGCTGATACACTCGAACACTATAGAATGATATGTGTGTTCTGTATTAGGCACGTTGTCAGCACAATACATACAATAATAAATCATAACCCCAAACAGTGTAACATTATAAATGTAACCCAAATACTGCAACTTTTTAAATGCAACCCAACACTGCAACTTTTTAAATAGAATCCAACACTGCAACTTTTTAAATAGAATCCAACACTGCAACTTCTAAATAGAATCCAAACACTGCAACTTTTTAAATGCAACCCGAAACTAACATTTTAAAAGTAACCCAAACACTGCAACTTTTTAAATGCAACCCGAAACTAAGATTTTTAATGTAACCCAAACACTTTAAAGTGTCAAATGACGTGTAATGTTTGTCACGTGATTAAAGCGGCATGCAACAAGGTTACATTTGTTTCATGTCAGTCTCACTCAAAGATGCACGTGTTGGCACACTCACTGACCTCATGACAGGACCACTTTGTATACCTCTCGAGAAACTATTTTAAGTTCCAAAATGACATAAAAAAATAATTGATATAATAAGGTCAGACATTACACGCGACGTTAGATACCAATGTTGACCGAATGTCCTGGCGACAATTTCAAAATGTCCATCACTCACGGATTACGTCATTGACCGTTAGGTTGGGAGCCACATTAATCGCCCAGGGACCATGCATTGTATACAGGGAGCCCAACCCCCCCCCCACACACACACCCTCCAGTCCTCTAACCTTTTCCTTCCCTGGGGAGCTGGTCTTTACCTAGTTTAGTAAATCATACGGTTTGATCCCCTCTCCTCTCCCCCCCCCCCCCCCCCCCCCCGGCCATATTGCCGTCATGCCACGGACTGTCACGTGTATACGGTGAGCAAATATGTCCACGTCCAGATCTGATCGGATCATTTTCACGTTGCTATGACAACGTCATGTCACATCGTTTGCCGTGTCCTACCAACGAAAACAAAAAAAACAAAAAAAAAATAGAAGACAGACTTTGGAGTGAATCAGCTGCAGTTTTTGTCTTCCTTTAGATGGTACTTCAACAGAAATGTTAAACCTACACCTACTCTCACCTACTTAGATCGATGAGTGAGAGCTGGTCTTTTACACAGAAACAGTTTCTTATATAGTCAGACTGCTTTATTGGTGATGGAAATGTTTTTCTGATTGGCTGTTTAAAGGTTAAAATATTTACATATGCATGATGTAATTAGGATCAGCTTTTATGACTTTCTGGTCACGGTAATGTTTGTCAATGTTAGAAGCTATTTTTATAGCGTGCGAGTATATAGACAAACTGTTGAAATGAGGTCTCTTTCTCTCTCTGTGTGTCTCTGACTCTCTGTCTCTTTTACTCTCTTTCTTTCTCTTCCTTTCTCTCTCTCTCTCTCTCTCTTTCCTTTTCCGTATTATATATTTAAAAAATGCGGCATCATTTGCTTCAAATTGAAGGCGGAGCTCTGTAACCATGACAACACAAATAGTAATTTGCAAAAATATTATATCTTTATTTTTTTCGGATCACAGAAAGAGTTAACTTTAGATTCTCTGTTTGGATGTTCGTTTTTTTTTGTTTCTCTTTCTTGATATAATCCAACTTTTTAATAACCTTTGAAGTTAGCTAGATCTTGAAAATTCAAATAGCGCCGGCTTACCATACATTCCATTTTTTTTTAAAATATTAATTTAAAAGTAAATGTATTTTATGTAATTTTTTTAAACCAATTTATTACTTACAAATCCGAAGTTAAGGCTCTACCCAAATACAAACAAGACACACAACAAGCAACAGACAGAATACGAGAACTATAATGGAAAATTATTTAAACAAAAGTTTGAACAGATAGGTCATAATGCTGTTCTTGAAAGTGGTGAAGCATTTTGTCTGACTGAGATCAATGGAGAATGAGTTCCAAACCTTCGGACCATGCACTGAAAAAACCCGCAGACCGTAGCTTTTAAGGGAGAAACGTGGCACCACTGGAAGCGTTGTCCATTGAACAAAAGTTTGAACAGATAGGTCTTAATGTTCTTCTTGAAAGTGGTACAGCATTTTTGTCTGACTGAGATCAATTGGGAGTGAGTTCCAAACCTTTGGTCCGTGCACTGAAAAAGCCCGAAGACCGTAGATATTGAGGGAGAAACGTGGCACCACTAGAAGCGTTGAGTGCATTGAGCGCAGGGCTCTCTGAGGGACATATGGAGTAATCAGTTCGCTAAGGTACAAGGTCAATTCTTTGTTGTATTCGCACTGGGGACGAAGTGTGGCCACCTTGTAATCGATTCTTACTATCACAGGAAGCCAATGGAGTGTACGCAATTTAAATGACAACCAAACCAAAGTTAATGAACGCACGGATCTAGAATTTTGTTTTCAAATAGTATCGAAATGTGTCATCCAGCCCCAAACATTGACATAACTTAAATCAATCAGAAATGATGAAATAGCAGGAACCTCTACGACCTGATACCAACCATCGTGGATAATGTGTATGCTGAATAATGTCAGCTTTTAACAATTTCTAGAAAATATACCAGATGAGGATAGTTGGTTAAGTATTTAAATATTTATTTTATTTTGTATATTTCTAAATAACTTTAAATGTAGAGTCTTTTTTTTTTTATCTTTTGTTTTTGGTTAGAAATAAAATGGAAGAAAAAATGTATCGTCTTCTTCACAGAGGGATAGTTTTTTTTTTAAATCAAAAGTAAAAAAATATATATTTATAAATATTGTGAAAAATAAAAAACGGCTATAACAACGCGAATATGTAAATTAAGGGTAACAGTATTGAGATTTGTCCTGAGATACAGAAAAAACTTAAGATTTTGAATCATCTTTTTATGTGACAAGGCGAAATTATATGTAAATATATTTTTTTTAAATGAAAATGATACTATTTTTTTTTTATATTTTGTTATTGTTGTTATCAAGTTTGTCAAAACTGGAAGTGTAAGTTACTGTGTAAGGTTAGAAAGTACATGCACATAAAACGATGACATCAAGAATTATCTACACCCTGGAAGGTTATATAATGTCAGAGTGTACTCCTTCTGTGTGTGTGCGTTTTTATGTATGCATGTACTATGTTTGTATGTGTGTGGACGTGGTGTGTGTATATATGTGAGTGGTGTGGGGTGTCTAACTGTATCTGTGTAAACCTATTTATTGATGACTTACCTCTTAAGTCTTAGTATGGCTTTAGGAAAAGGAATACTTTGACACAAAAGACCTGACAATAATAATCTGTTATCCAGAGTCTTGCCTTCTGTATATCCGACAGCATTGTTTATTTACAAGGCTATCTGTCTTGTGATTAGTGGCATGCGTTGTATGTGTTTGTGAATGTGTGTAAATATGTGTGTGTATGCGTTGATGTGTGTATGTGTGTGTGTGTTTGTGTAGACGCATGTTTCCTCACGTGTTGTAGATTGTGGTGAAAAATAAAAATGTCAAATCTTTGGAAATAAATAAAAAAAATTGAGGCTTTGCTGAGATCCGTTAAACTCTTGTGTCGAGTGACATGGCAAAGGCAGTGACAGATGGTGACATGGCAAAGGCAGTGACAGATGGTGACATGGCAAAGGCAGTGACAGATGGTGACATGGCAAAGGCAGTGACAGATGGTGACATGGCAAAGGCAGTGACAGATGGTGACATGGCAAAGGCAGTGACAGATGGTGACATGGCAAAGGCAGTGACAGATGGTGACATGTCAAAGGCAGTGACAGATGGTGACATGTCAAATATCAAGGACATAAGAAGTTGAGAGTCAAAAAAATGTTTTACTGAGAGAAAAAAGAAGGAAAAGAAAAAGAGTGCAAAAAGAAACAGAGAGAGAGAGAGAGAGGGAGAGAGAGGGAGAGAGAGAGAGAGAGAGGGAGAGAGAGAGAGGGAGAGAAAGAATAAAAAAAAAAAATTTATAGAGAGAAAAACAGAGAGAGCACAATTATGGGTTCATTGAGTTGCATATAAATTTGACACATTTCACAGAGGTCTCATGTTAAACGCTCATTTTGTAAGGAATCGCTTAGCATCGCTGTCAGCCTTTTCTCTCTCTCTCTGTTAACCCTTACAGTTGCTGTAGGAATAGTTTCTTCTTCCCTGTAATAAAATCACTAGTTCATAACCTTTGATGTTGTTGTGAACGCGGTGTGCTCACCATAATATCGGCCTAAAATTTAAAAAAATAAATCTAAAACTCAAAACAGGTATGTAAGACTAATTTGAAGACATCTAATATGAATAATATTAATACAAAGCAGGCAGCATATGATTTTTACTCTTGGCCTTCTAATGATTCTTTCCCTTTAGTTCTTCCCTACACACTTATGTTCATTAAATGGTATCATAGAGTTACGCTATTTAGAATTACGTCATTTAGTTAGGCATGGTGTTAGAATTAAACGCACGCACAAATTGAGCTAGATACACACATGTTGACAAATTCATTTTTTTTTCAACATTAAAATACCTAGTTAAAAAAAAAAGTTATACAAAAAAAAAAACAAACCTATATGTTCTTTTCCAACCGTTTGGTTCTCTATACAAGGGTTCTATCCCCTTAGCTTAGTAAGTAGGAATGGGTTTTAATCTTGGAGCGCTAGGGTGAAGAAGACACGAACCGAGCCAAGTAGCTTATAGATATTGTGTCACCTGCTCGTGGCCACCCATCTACGAGATATAATGCTCCACCCCCTTTCACCTTGATAACAGCAGAGTTGACCTTGCGAATGCTATTCGGGCTTTTGATATACTGCCAAAACTATGATGTCATAAAAGTAATTGTTTCACTCGCGGTTCTCGTCAAATCTCACGCTATCACAAACTTACGTACTAGTTTCCAGTCATTTCTGCTGAGTTTGAACTAGTTTTACGATTAGTTTGTGGACGACAATCAACAGATTAATAATTAATGACTCTATAGCTCTGACTAATGGCATCCTTTGAAGGACAAAAAAAAACTATACTTATTCATCATATAGTATGCACCATAAAAAAAAAATTGCATTATGGGCATGCGTAAAGACAACGATTTTACGTGCTTTGTTTTACAAATATTGGAAGCTTTTTTTTTTTGTGAAAATTAAGATTTTATGTCGACCTAGCCCAAAGATCTAGCTCAGTTTTTCCCAAACTTATTCCGTAACAATACACTTCCCATATTCCGAGTATTTAGCGGGACACTTTTCTAAATTTGTAAAGCCATTAATTCACGTAACGGCCTATTAGTTCATTGTTCCAGTAGTTGGTGGAACACCTATTCAGGTCTCGGGAAACACTATGGTTCCGCTGAACAAAGTTTGGGAAACACTGATCCTGCAGAATATCAGGGAAATTTGGAAATCACTGTGGCCCCACTTGAGGGGGGCCCCCAAATAAGTGTTCGAAATTTATTTTTTTACATTCAACATTAAATATTACGCGATTATCTCATGTCATGATGCCCAGTAACAAAATGCAGGGGCCCCAAAATGATGGCAAATTCCTAGCTACGCCACTGGAGAATGGAATGGGTTGCCTGAATCAGTTAGGAAAATCGACTTAGCAGAGTTTAACTTTAAGTTCTTGGTTAACATGCATGACTAGATTGACACATGAAATGCGTTGGACGTAATGTTTTTGAAGTAACATCTGTAATTTATAAGATAAGATAAGATAAGATGTAATTTTTGACGCTGTTACTAATGTCAAAAGATATAATGTTTCGTCTTATTGAGAAAAGCATATTGACTTCAAACAGCTGAGGTCGGGGATGGTTGGAGAGTGGGGGGAATGCGATATCAATCTAATAACATTCTTAGTTAGGTCATTGAATGATTGTCTGCATTGCGCCTGTCACTAGCGACCCAGACTCGGAGCAGACGTAAGGGAAGGGGTAACCCCGAGGTCAAGGTCATACAGCCAGCGGTCGTGAACGCATGCCTGGCACTAAGGTGGTAATTAGAGCGAGACGGGGGGGGGGGGGGGGGGGGGGGGGAGACAGACCGCGATTACAGAGAATAGGTTCACTTCCAGAACTAATAAAGCAACGGGTCTTGAACTCTGGAACATAAACATTTTATATGTTTTGTTTATTTGTTAGGTATTTTTCGTTGTTGTTGTTGTTGTTGCTTTTTTATTTTATTATTATTATTTTTATAGCTTTTATATAGCGCTACTTTCATGCTTATAGCATGCTCTGAGCGCTTTGGTCCAATCTCATTTGTGGACCAGTGGGGGGGGGGGGAGGGGGTATCTAGGAGTTGGTTTTCCGTGCTGCCTTTAGGCGCTCAGTAAACACAACTCTGCCCGAGTCGGGTGTCGAACCTCGAGCCCTTCTAGGTAGCCAAGACAAGCCAAGTTCAAGCGTACTTAGCCTTTCGACCACTAAAAGGTTTAAAATGAAATGTGAAATTATATCAATACCTAAGCCACTCGTTTAACAGCTCTGACACTATCAGCCGAGAAGCGTGGTCACTCTGTGAATAAACAACATAAGACTGATATTCTTGATTGTCTATAGTGGACTTATGGACTAAAGTAAGCTCATCAAATTTAACTCTAACAAGAGAAACAACATGGGACCAATGCAATACTTTACCAAAACTAAACGAAAATATATAACTGTTGTGTAGACAACGTTTGTTTACTTTTTAGATCAAACATAAAAATGTAAATGAATTCTAGTAGGATGAACACAATAAACGAAGTAAGTAAATGTTTTATTAATCCAAAACAAAACTGACGTAAAAGGGGAGATGCTTGTTTACATCATTAAGCATTACATTTTCTCAAATTTTTGCTGTAACATCTATTTTTACAATTCCTCTATTCAGCTTCCAAATTTATCGGCTCAAAAACCTTTGTGAATGGACAGGTTCTCGAAACCGGCTCTAACGATTTTAATAGAAATTTTATACATGATGTCTATCTTCGGGAAAAGAATTTAAAATATTTTTTATAGTAAAAAAAAAACTACATTAGAGGAATAGACAATCTCTATCTCGAGCAGACTTCGGGTATTTCCGCATGTATGCTTCATACTATTTAAAAGCTTAATAAATTACTATACATTCAGGAGCGTTTTGGCGCAGAGACTTTTAAGTCTGAATCTGTAGGTCTATTATTAGAATTGTAACAAATCTACTACATTTATACATTTGGTCAACCAGGAATTTTGTTTCACAGAGAAAGGGGAGGATTGGCGCGGGGTAAACAGTTTTCATTCTTTATCTAATATAATTTCTCTATACACTGTATAAAAGGAGGAGCTCGTATTATTACTTTAAAGTATTTTTATTTATTTTAGTTTTTCTATAAACTTTTCGCATGTAAATTATGATTGAGTCTGACGTGAACTTATATTTTAATTTTTTATAGTTATTATGTTTTTGTTTGGGGTAATGCACAAATTTCCTTGTGGATAATAAAGATTAATATTATTAGTGGGAAGCGTGGTCGAAAGGCCAAGTGCGCTTGAACTTGACTTGTCTTGGCTACCTGATTCAGATTCAGATGTCCTGAAGGTCCGAGAACTGTGGTTCCCTTTTATGGACCTCTTGACCAAGGAAAGGCTTTTATCCATGGCCAGGATGAGGCATCGGCTCTTCACCAATCCCTCTGTCCGAAATCCCACCTTATCCGCAACGATCATGTAATCTCGTCCGGTATGTCGCAGGACACGACCCCCTTGAGCCAAGCACGGATTCCCCTTCCCGTGCGAGGCCGGAGGCCAAGCCGCGTGGGGGCCTTTCGTATGCCTATAATGTCCCATCGAACCCGTGCGGGGGTCCATCACAGCGCGTATGGCCCCCGTTGGGGAACGAATCAATGGGTGTTTGGACGGGTTAGCGAGCCTTTGTTACATCCCTACCACGTGCAGGTACAGTCTCTCGACCATACAAGGGCAGCCCACTGAGAGCTATGTGCGCTATCATTCTTAGCCTATCTGTCTCCCCTAGCAGACGTTTCCACCGGAGTGCCACGCTGAGGCGACGGTAGCTGGAATTACTCCGGTGTCTTGGCTACCTAGAAGGGGGCTCGAGGTTCGACACCCGACTCGGGCAGAGTTTACTGAGCGCCTAAAGATACCCCCCCCCCCCCCACTGGTCAACAAATGAGATTTGACCAAAAGCGCTCTGAGCATGCTATAAGCATGAAAGTAGCGCTATATAAAAGCTATAATAATAATTATAATTATTATTATTATTATTTTAAAAATACTAATAATCAATGTTATAGGCCTATATTTTATCTAATCTTAAAAAGAAATTTTATTTTACGCCAAATATTAGGAAAGAGGGACCGGAAATACCCACCTGTGACGTACATAATTAGTTATCTCCCAGTATACTTAGAATAAATACACACTTTAAATGATGCCCTTGTCCTAACCTTTAACTGATGGGAGAACATACAAGAACTATTTACCGTCTTTTTCTTGGATATAATTTCATTCACTGACAGACTCGCGTCCATTCTTTGATGTCTTCCCATCGCTTTCGCTGTCTTCCTTTTCTTCTTCTTCTTCTTCTTCCTGGTACTGTTATCTGAAGGAAGGTCTTAGCGACCTCCGAGGACCTTGTGATGTGGCCATAGAGTTTGTTTACGTTCTTTGACAATGGTTAGCAGGTCATCGTGGGGTCCAATTGCTGCATCACTCCTGCTTCTTATCTCTTATTCGTGACGCGGTCTTTGTAAGTCACACCTAGAATAATTTCTGTAGCATCTTAGTTTCATTTGCTAGGATCCTCTTCTCGAGATCTTCAGTCAGCTTCCAAGATTCGCATGCATATAAGAATGTGACCATGACCAATGAGAGCATCAGTCGTCGAGGGCTATCCCTTTGTCGGTCCAAATTATTTTGAGTTTTGCAAGTGCTGCTGTAGACTGTGCAATTCTGGACAGTAGTTTAGGTTTTGTTCCTTTATCTAAGACAATAGCTCCAAGATATTTAAAGCTACTGACGTTTGTTAGCTTTTCTTTACCAATGCTGATAAATATATATATGTATATATTAATATATAAATTCTTTTTTTTTTCGATTCCAAATTTGTAGTAAGTACTTTTTTATTCTGACAATGAATATCTTGTAAGAGATTCGTGGACTGTAATTATTCTCTGAGCTTTTGTTCCAATCTGGAAGTGTGACATCCCAGTTAGATGAGACTGGAATAAATCAAACAGTTTCGGACAATACGAGAATGCAAACATTGGTTAAGGTTTCTTTTCTGTATGGCTCGTTTGATGCCGGAACCAGGGGCAGAGAAGCGCATTGGTAATTCAATCGCACGATGCAGACAATGAATATTTCATACGAATGGAAACAGTTGTCATTGTTTCATCCAGGGCACAATTAATAGTTTAACTCGTAGAGGGGACCATTGTGTTGTTTTCAAACATGTTTAAAATATCGAGATACTCTTGTTTTTATTTAAAATAATAAATTGTTTTTAATTTTTATTTAATAGAGTGTAATCTGTTTTACAAAACTAGAAAATTCTGAATTGTAATTTTTTTTCATTCGTGTTATAGCTGTATACAGACTATGGATCATCTTGAATAGTCGAAACAGAATAGCTCTATAATTAAAAATCGACGAACGGATCATTCTAGATAGCCTCCTTCAATCCATGGATTGTTTATAGATCATGATATGATATCCAAGGCATTAAATATGGATGAAACAAAGTCAACCACATAGCAATTTAAAATAATGTCAACATAAAGTTTATGTCTACTCATTGGGGTAGCTAGGGTGGGGGGAGAGGGTCCAAAGTCTCCTACGGCACCCCCCCCCCCCACTTTAGTGTCCCCCAAATACCTAGCTACGCCACTGTGTCTACTGTTGTTTTGGTTGTTACTGTTAGTGTGAGTTCAGGTATTTACTATGTTACTAAATCTATACGATCCCGTAGTATATTTAAACAAACAGATTAAAGGTAAAATTGTTTCATTAAAATTAAAAACTATTTATTCCAAAACAAAAGAAGCTAAGCGAATATTTAGATATAAAGCCATGGGGTTAAGATATCAATCTGTTTTAGAACCTCCCAATTAAAACGGTCGTTGGTATGGAATAAACAATATAGTAGAGCCAGACGACAACACATCTGATCGGCTGATTACAATCGAACCGCAGGCTCTTGCCAAATTTTAATTGACATCGATTTATTGATATAATTCAATTACATTATTTAATATACAGGGAATGCAATAGATTAAGGCTATGAACAAGACTGCCACGGCATCAAAAGCCCCATGGGAATTCTTTTCTGCTTTAAGCACTGAAGTAAAAACGTATAATTGTTAAAGAGAGACTGAGACAGACAGAGACAGAGAGAGGGAGAGATTGAGTGAGAGAGAGAGAGAGAGAGAGAGAGAGACTTACCGGGCGTGGTCACTAAGTAAACTATTATTCAACGTTATTTAAAGATACCAAATCATTATTGTTGTTGTGTTTTCTGTATAGCATGTATCACGTGACTAAAGACATGCTATCTTTAAAAAAATGTTGACACTAGTCATTAGTCTCAGTATTCCAATGAACTAGGTAATTGAATAACTAATATTCCAATTATTCATAAATCCGGACAGTTCTAAGGAATGCACAAATGGTATTATATATTTTTAAAATTTTTTTTTCAATAAATAATTTTTACATAGTGGATGACCACTAAAAGAGACATTTGAAAAGCTCTCATAAAGGCTGCGGGACACACATCTGAGACCCAAAGAATAGTCCTTATTGAAGACAGACGCAGAAAACGGGAAAAAAACTTCAAAAGACTGCCGACGGACAACGGCTTTGACTGCATGAGCGGAAGGAAAATATGTTTGTTTGTAAAATGTTTAACATGTTTCGGATGTTTCTTCAGAGGTGAAGATAGTTTACTTCCTAGTCCAAACCTCCTGCTGGATGACGGGGGATGGGAACGGGCAGGGTTTGAACCCAAGACCATCGATAAGTCCGAACGACAGTCCAGTGCGCAAACCGCACGACAAGGCAACCATCGCAACTTGGTTTGCGAAGTCACATCAAACACTGCACTCATCCTTAATCTTTGGAATCGAAGACATTGCCGTGTTAATGATTGGAATAGATCTAGTTATTGGAAATTGTGACATGAAACCTCCAGAAACTCGATGGTCGTCCACTGACCGAGTGCGGTGAATAACCGTAGCCAATTTTAGCCTGTACTGCCCTAGAATGTTTGGATGTGGATCAGATAAAGATTTATCGATCACCGCTATCGTATTTACGAAATCGATAGGCACTTGATTGTTACATCAATTATCACTGATCAATGGACTTCAGATTTAAAACAAAAATAAAGCTACAACACTCTTAAATGGAAAAAAAAGAAAATTTTGAGCAATTAGCGGCGAATGAGCTCTTATTGTATTGTGTCCTTTAAGTAGATCAGCTCTAAAGCTTAAGATGGAATTGTACAGCCAATGCAACAGCCACACACAATATTTCGTACATATAACGGTGTTACTATAAGGACTATTAGGATTTAATGTTAACTCTTTATTACCATTTTATAATAAAATATTTTTTTTTTAAATATACTTTACAAAATGTAAATGTTTTTCATGGTTGGGATCTAAATACAAAATAAATAAATAATTAAAAATAATTTAAAAACTATTTGAGGGTAAAATGAGAGAAAGCGAGAATCAACTACAAGGTGGCCACACTTTGTCATCAGTGTATATATAACAACGAGATGCCCTTGTACCTTAGCGAACTGATTACTCCATATGTCCCTCAGAGAGCTCTACGCTCAATGGACTCAACGCTTTTAGTGGTGCCACGTTTCTCCCTTAAAAAACTACGGTCTGCGAGATTTTTCAGGTTGGAACTCATTCCCCATTGATCTCTGAGAGACAACATGCTACACCACTTTTAGAAGAACATTAAGACCTAACAGTTTAAAACGTTTTTTAGATTAACTGCTCTCGTGTTTGTGTTTGTAATGTTGTTACAGCGCCTTGAGCCTACATTTTGTTTGTTAACAGCGCTTTATAAATACAATTATTATTATTACTATCTACATATATAATTCTCTTCATGGCACAAGAGTTTGGACACGCAGGAAGAAGTAAAGGAAAGATCACTTTTTTATTTCTGCAAGTCGAACGAACTAGAGTTACCCTACGAAAAAAAAAAAAAAAGAGGGGAGGGGTCCTGCGCATTTAGAGTTGCTTCTTGTTATTATTATTTATAACAATCTCCGACCATAAAAGTTAATTACAAACAAATGAAACAATGTATAGTCATCTAAAAACAAAGGCGTTGATTACGTCGAAGTACTTAATGAGATTCTACTATTCTCCATGGATTCAAACCAACATTTATAATATATAATATATACTAATATTAAAAAGAAGAAAAAAAAGTATTTTGTTAGTTGCTCAATCTTCCAAATAAAAAAAAAAGGTAAAAAAAAAAAGTATTTTTATGACAGCTTATAACAACTTCCATGATATAGGTGACTTTAGAGAGATGGGGTATGGGGGGGGGGGAGGGGGAATCAAACTCCTCTCTTGTTCAAGTACTATCTTGTATTATCCTTTTATAACCTTTTTAGTTTTCCACCGATATTTTTATAAAAAAATTCAGACACATGCTCTTTGACTTAAACCATATAAATCTGCTTATGTCATCTTTATTGTCACGTAGATCTGATCAATCGCCTTTCTCCACTAGGCCTATCCCTCGACCACACATCACGACGTGATAGTCAGCAATACGCTGATTTTTTTAGCACAAAAACTTTAGGAAGAAAAAGCGCTGTCGCTTTTGACGACATGACAAAGCTGACAAGTAGGCAATGACATGTGTCATAAATAAGCAATCATTTACTGACATCAATACAAAGTGACATAAACAGACTGCGAACCACGTGATCAGACTTCTTAATCACGTGACCGTCTTCTATGCAACAGTGCTACGAGTAACGTGCAGTGAATCAATAAACGCAGAGGTATGAAACTGTAGACGCATGTTTGCTTTGTATATCTCAGACTATATAATAGAAGTCTCAGGACTTTTTCAATCGCTCACTACTTAATACATTCGCATATGATTATGAATATATTAAACGATTGTAACATACCAAACAGCAGTAGAAGCACAATGACGTCATTTTCAGGATTTAAATCCCACCTCGTCTCGGACAAGTAAAAAAACAACAACACAGCAATAAGAACACTGTCCCTCAAAGTGACTCCTTTTGTGGTTCACACCGAGTCCTGAGCCTACGTCACCTTCTTGGGCTGGTCACTGATATGGACACTGAGACCAACTCGTGTTTCATAACTCAATATGTCTGTCAGCCCTATATATAAGCTAATTTATATCCGCTGGTCTTCTCAGAGCAACTCTCTTAAACTCCAGACCTTAGCCGAACTCTTGGCAATCAGTGGCCCGGTTGTTCTTGAAATGAATAGCCTGCCATTCCTCTCTAACAATGATTACTCCCACAAAAGCGTTAGTTGAATCACTGCCACCGCAGAACAGTGGCGACAAATTACTGAATAGGTCTTGAGCCCGACCGTTCGGGCCAACACTTGTGGCCGCAAACCACCCCCACCCACACATACGCAAGCCTATCTTAAGCCAGCGACGCTGAATGCGATACGCTTCAACGACTCCGATTACATCAAAAGCGTGGACCGGCCTTGTGGCTCAAGGAGCTGGCAGCGAATCAAAATCACCTAATTAATTAGCAGCAATCGATTATGTCTTTATCTCTTCTTGATATTTGTAGTGATTTCTTCGCCCTTGTTAGTTTTCGACAGTAAACATGCTTACAGAATTGATATTTGCGATACCGATTTATCGATTTACATGGCAGTGATGATGCCCAGGGAAAGATAATCGCTTGCATGAATGAGTTATCTTAAACTTTCTAATATGATCACAACTGAGTTTGATCATTAGTCTTTGTAGCAAGCGATGAATCGTGTTGATAATAAAATATCTAAATTGAAATCTTATGTATCAGTGACCATTACTTTAGTGCCGATTGTAAGCAGGCGATTAAAAGAAGTTGTTTTTTTTAAACGAAACAAATATTCACAAAAACTTAAAAAAAACAAACAAACGATGTAAAACAGACTTCCATTTTATTGTACTTTTTTTTTCAATAAGAGAAAAAGAAAAAGCCGGACTTCATCCGGACAGAACATCCATCCTCTTTTTTTAAAAATTTTTTTGGTGTCTGATTTTCGTTCTTGGGTGTGGGAGACAAGGTGACATAGACATAGAGAGAGAGCGAGAGAAAGAGAGAGAGAGAGAGAGACGCAAATCAATACAGTACTCAGGCGCTGGCACCAGGTCTACAAACAGACGCTGATCAAAGAGGGTGTAGACACGAGACTCAATCTTTCCCTACCGGAAACGTGGCTACGTCATGGGACGAGAAGAGCGGCCAGTTCTTGTTGGAAGTGACAGGGGCGAGGAGGGAATGGTGTGACGTACGCTTCCAATTGGACCACAGTGTCATTTGCGCCATATTCCTCTTCTGTCCAGAGCACCCCCTCCACATACCAGACTCCATCCTCCTAGCCGAAACCCGTGGCGCCCTAGCAATCTTTAAATTTCCCAAGAGTTACGTCACCAGATGTGAGCAAGAACTTGATACAAGACTTCTAACAAAATTATGTTAAGTTAACAATCCAATCAGTTGGACCTCCATGTTTGTATCTACATCTGGTACACACAAACCTTTGAAACACATACACATGCGACACACCCCACACAGACACAATTATACTAGCAAGCTTAGAAATTAATAGAAGGTTTGCCGGACCAGTTTTATTATCATTGCTACAAATCAGTTACTTAAACCAATATAAATGGAGGCAGAGTGGGCGAAAACCGCTTGGATGCTTATCAAGGCGGGTACGAGTTCGAATCCTGAAGCGAGCAACATCAACTAATGGTTCTGAACGTTTTTGATAACAAAGAGAATTAACCTATTTGTTTCTTAAACGCTGATTTAATGTTCATACAATTGCATAGATCTAGAGTAGCTCAGGTATTAATGAGTTAAGTGCTTCGACATTCAAAATATGCAATTACTTTTTCAATTCCAACAATCAGCTCACATTTTCATCAATCATAGTCAAAACCACAAGTCCAAAACTGAAAACTTCAAGTCCAAAACTGAAAACCACAAGTCCAAAACTAAAGACCACAAGTCAAAAACTCAAAGTTGAAAGCTAAAGATTCAAAATTGACATAAAATCAGAAATGATCTCCAGCAGAAAGTGAACAGACTGTCGTAGAGCTATATGTTTTCTCTACTACGACTACGTGCTGACAACGCAAATCTTACAGGCTCAATCTCCAAACTGGCAAATTTAATAATTAAACAATATCAATGCCTAGTTTACCATATAATTTAACTGAAAGTAAGAACTGACTTATATATATATTTTCCCCTGCTTCTTTTTCTGTTAATTTGGACACATTCAAAGAAAGTAATATTATTTTGGTATGTAAACCATGGTGGTTTTTTTTTTGTTTGTTTTGGTTTACAAAAGTTGGATGTTCCTTAAGAATTGAAGGTGGAAATTAGGCACAAACTTGATGCAGGACGGCAGAGGATAAAGACTGGCAAGATTCGAACTTGGGGCCATCGAGACGACAGCCCAAAGCTTATACCACCGGACCAGGCAACCATCCAATTTTACACTTCTATATCATGCTCCGAAAATCTGAATGCGATATTTCGCTTCACTTACTAGACCATAGTCAATTTGTTGTAAATCGACTCGGAGCCAAATTGAGTTTAATCAATGTATTTCGCCTGTATTTAATATTCTTACTTGCAGAGCTGGTAGGATTGTATTTAGATGACATTGGAGTCAGCCTAGCATTAAATAGCATTGATTTTTTTCTTTTTTTTTCTTTTTCAGCTTGTTGATATCATCCTTTACCATGCTGTGTACGTGTTCGTCTAAGTGTGCATGTGTTTGAATTGTGTGCATGTGTGTGTGTGCAGAATGTAGGTCAGCTTACTCTACGACCTTCACCCCGGGTGTATACAAACAGATCGTATTGATGTGAATGGTAGCAGAGGGGGGTTGCCTGCAAGGTGCGTTGGTACAGGGGGGGGGGAGAAGAACAGGGGTATTGGTACAACTAGGGAAAGGGAAGATGGATAGAGTATTTTTTTAAAGGAAAAGATGGACTGAGGCGTAGCTTTGAAGTGGAAGATGGACATTCGTTACTATAATGGGTAGATGAATTGAGACCTTTTTATCAAGGGAAGACATATAGAGGCGTTGTTACAAGGGGAAGACATATAGAGGCGTTGTTACAAGGGGAAGACATATAGAGGCGTTGTTACAAGGGGAAGAAATATGGAGGCGTTGTTACAAAGGGAAGAAGGATAATGGTCGTTATTACCGATAAAAAATTATCGAGACATTTGTTTGTAAATAACAAATCAGCCCAAACAAGATAGTTTTTAACCCTAACGACACATTTAACTGTCCGAATTCGCGATAATCTCTTTAACATGCATACATATCTCAACGACACTCTCTCTACTCAAGCCTCTTCACCGGTAATGTCTGTTCGGGCTAAATGACAACCGAACGAGTTTGACCTTAACGGTAATTCCCAAAGTGACTATTTGTGGCTGTACCTTATGAATTATTCAGGGCGTCGTCAGCCGTCCATTGCCTCGGTGGACGCTATTGAATTGAATGAAGACCCGATCTGAACCAAGCGCGCACTCTCTTGCATTGAACGAAAATGGTGATAATAGAATCCCACCGGTAAGACGCCACAACTAGCCCAACAGAAATGCATTGACGAGTAACAAGGTTGTAACATTGTTGTCCAGGTTATCTTACGGTCAATTTTACAATGTTTCAATGAGCAGCTTGAAGAAGGAGTTTGGCCAGAGTGAGGAGGTTAAACATAAAAACCTATGTAAGGTATATCTTACAATGTTTGTTGGTATATTGTGGTATAAATTCGTATAAGCTAATATTTATCTAGAAGCGCCTCTTTATCGATTTTGACGAGCCTACAGTTCTTATTCAAAAGGCGTTGACAAAACTTTCTCGTCTGGATACACTGGTCTTTTATGTTAAGGATAATAAATAATTATATACAGTATGTCGGATGCCCGCGCCATCTATTTAATGGAATAAGTCTATCTAAAGTTCGTTTTTATTATTGAAATAAAAATTTTTTTTATGTATGAGCATAATTTTGTATAAATTGTGTTGTTAATTTTTTAAATAAAGCTTACGTATAACATATGGGCCACTAAAATACTTGATGCATTTGTTCTAAATATTCAACGACAATTAGTAATTTTGCTGGGCGCGGTGGCCGAGTGGTTAAGCGCTTGGCTTCGGAACCTGGAGTCCTGCTTTCGAATCTCGGTGAGAATGGGTTTTTTAATTTTTGGATTTTTAGGGCACCCCTGAGTACAACCAACTCCAATGAAGAAACTAAAAGCGATTGGTTATTGTGCTGACCACATGACACCATGCTAGTTAACGTTGGTAACAAAAACATGACATCATCTGCTCTGTGTGGACTACGGTCTGAAAAGGGGAACTTACTTACTTAGTTATTTTGAAATGTAAATTCGGATAAGCTTTAAGGCAGTGTGAATAAAAACAATCTTATAGTGAACCTTTTTTTTTTGTTGAAATTTGTTTCGTTTAAATTTAAACGCGGCGCCTCCCCTGAGATCAAGGGCAAACTTAATTCTCTAAAGTTGATTTCTCATTACTAATCATTTTATTTCCGTACCATCATTGATCCTTGATGGACAGGTAAATGCTGACTGATTGCTATTTGTCCGGTGAAGGTCATTTAATTAAACACACAACAGTAATTACATTGTTATGGCGAGTGGGATTAATCAGGACATGACCCACATTCGCACTGAATTACCTCCCATTCAGGTTTGTATAAATCACTAAACGTTTTTAAAAAACAAACGCATACCGAAGGGTATCAATAGTAAATGTCAACGAGTAAGCATTAGAACCAAGCGCAGCGAGGAAGATTATATTTCGAGTAGTCATTTCTTTTTATTCTTATTTCTATTTTTTGCCAATATTGTTTTTGTTTAATTGTTACATAATGAATCCGTTGCACTCCTATACTTGTCAGAACTTTCGACCTTTTCACGCTAATCATTGACCTTGAAGTGACCTTGTCAACGCCAGTGATCTTGTGTGGCCAAACATGTGACCTTGCAATATAATCCTAGCACCTACACGGGGAGCCCCAGAAGGTCGAGACTTAGTCTCAGCTTTAAGCATACACCTGAGTATGACGTTTTTTTTTCCTTGTTTGACCTTTAACTGACCCCCAGAAACAAATGTACAGTGACCATCTGAATACACGGTTTATGTTAGTATTTAACTAGTACTAACGGATTGCTTTTGTAGTTGCAAAGCGGCATATGGATTTATATATGTGTCTATCATTTATATCGTATTACATGGAAAAACTATATTATGGGCAGAACAATTAAATTCTAGTGTTTTTCAAAGTGATCGATACAATAATAGGTCCTAATCGATAGTACGAAAAGTCTTGATTTTTGTGTTCAACAGTTTCATGAACGTTTAAACTTTATCGGAATTTGATGGTACTCTAAAGGGCAGTAAGAAACATAAACCTTTTAATGTAGTTATTGGTATTAATGATCTCCCCTTCTTTTTTATCGTTTAGAACTTTAGTAGAAGACACAATTTTTAGAATTGGGGGCCTATTTATATTTTATTATATATAATTATTTAATTTTGTTTTTCTAAAATAATCCTTGAAACTACATAAGCTTAGCGATAATTTTTTTTTTTCGAAAGCCATACTTGTATTTAAAGGGTGTAGTCATTGCATCTATGCTCAGTTATAAATAAATATTGTATTTCTCGTAGATTGTTGAACATTTCATTAAACAAAAAAGTTTTATAGCTACGTTGGAAAGACAGACACGAAACAAAAAAAAAACAAACGCCAAAATACCCCAACGAGGTAGTGTCGTGCTTCAGCCCAAATAGGAAGAGTAGCACATGAAACCCACTGTTAAAAAAATACCCAGAATCTAGATTTTTCAACACAGAAAGGTATCCAGAAAAATTATTTTTTTCACGCACGAATCGGTTATCTATCGATTTTAGACTAAGCGATAGATGTTTATATGTTAATGCAAAGTGAAGTAAATTTACAATTTTTTTAAAAATGAAAAAATAAAATAAAAAAGAGTCAAGCCAAATGCATTGTCCAATTAAAGGTGAATACCCAAGATTTAGTAGGAAATACCTAGTTTAGAAAAATCTAACCAATTTCGATCTAAGTGCCAGAAGAATATAACAAAACAAAACAAAACATTGTCATAATGCCAACTAGCAACATGAGCAAAATAACATTTTTAAAAAATTCAGTGCATTAGAAAACATTCGCATCTAAATAAAAAAACACACACACACACACAAAACAACAAGCAAACAAAATAACCCAGCCCAAAGAGAATAATGACAGTAAAAAAATTATAATGCCAACTCTAATAGCAATAATCTTGTTTTGCTGCTAATATAAATTATGTCAAACAATACAGAAAGACATTAAATGTATCAAGAAAATGTAAACAAATAAAAAGCCTTTAAAGGGCTTCAGTGTTGCAGATGTTTAATGTTGCAGACGACATTTGTTTTTATTCAGCAGACGACATACGTTTTTTTTTTTTTATGCTGCAGACGACATATGTTTTATGTTGCAGACGATAATTGTGCAATGCTGAACGTTTGAAACCAATCGATACAAATTTGGCTTATTGCCGAATGTAGACGGCTATAAAATTTAAAAAAAATAATAAACCTTCGTGTTTCTTACTATAATGAAAACTCGCCTATATCAAACAGTCCTGTAATGTGTTAATGTACAAAAGACATGCGGTGACAATCGGTATGCATGTAATATAAACAATAATGGCTGTTCTCGGTGTTCCCTTCTGTATGTCTTCAGCCTGTTTTGGAGTACTGAATGCACATCCAGCCAATCCATGGCCGTCCATTTTTTTTCTTACAACAAAGAGAAAGGGTTTTTAAAAGTCCAGATGTCTAAACGTGGCAGACAGATAGATAGACCGGACGTACAGACAGCACAAAAAATACAATAACAATATTTCCCTGATAAACAAAGTTATGAAGAAGAAAAAAAGTGAATCACTTGCAATAGGTAGTCAACTAAGTCATCCTAATTACTAATTACGGTATTCATTAGTCACATTTAAACATACTTTGACACAATCGTCTTGAAGCCAAACAGAACAAGCATAATATTTTCTAGACGAAAAATATTTGTCATTACAAAAACTTAGAGCCGCTAACTGAGTGGTAAAGCGCTTGACTTCATAACCGGTGGTCCCCGGTTTCGAATCCTGGTGAAGACTGGTATTTTTACTTTCGAAAATCTTTGGGCGCAAAGATTCAGCAAGCTTTAATGGGTAGGCCTACTGACATTAGTTGGGGAAAAGTAAAGGAGTTTGGCCGTTGTGCTGGCCACATGAGATCCTCGTTATCTATGGGTCGCAGAAACATATGGCCTTCAAATCATCTGTTCTATATTTGACAAGGTGTAAAAGGGAAACTAGATAAAAACGAATCAATTTATTTTACAAAGTAACAATGGCAACATCGTCGTGCGGTTTGCGCGCTGGACTGTCGTTCGGATTTATCGACGGTCGAGGGTTCAAACCCTGACCGCTCCCAACCCCCGTCGTCCTGCGTGAGGTTTGGACTAGGAAGTAAACTATGTTCAACTCTGAAGGAACTTCCGTAATATGTAAAACATTTTACAAACAAACAAACATTCTGTCAAAAATACAGCATCAAATAATGCTTATTATACTGTTTTGTAAGAGGCAGTTATCTGTTCATAGACAGTGGGTCTTTAACCTGTCTAGGATAGACCCCTTTCGGATGTGGGGAGATTGCACAAGGGAACCTGCGTGTCTACGTTGTTAAAATCACGTGACTTGATACCTGTTTCATGTACCTAGAACATTGACAGGTAGGCAAGGTGAACAGTTATAGACCAGATGTCATGTCTTAGTTGGAAGCGAAAGAAGATATGGAGTGATAGAGAAGAAGGAGGAAGAGATAGTGAGAGAGAGAGAGAGAGAGAGAGAAGGAGAGAGAGAGAGGAGAAGTGATATAGTTAGATAACTAGAGCGAAAGGAAAGTAACAGATCTCTGTAAGAGATTCTAGAACGAAAGAATCAACAAGTTTGTAAGTAAGTGACTTGATGTTTCGATTCGGAGAGAACAAAGAACAAAGAGAAGCGGGCTCTACGTTAGTAAATCAAATGAACAAATGAAGACCGAATGAATACAAAGGAAACACAAAGTGTACAGAAAATAAACATTGCAGGAGAGGTAGATAAAACGTACACAGAGAAAGTAAGAGAAGATGAGAGAAATGTGAGAGAGAGAAAGTGTGTGCATGTGGGAAAGATAGAGTCAAAAGAGATCCACCCAGCATTTGTACAAATACTCCTTCTTCCGTAGTGCTATTAGAGCATGGAATGAGTTGTCTGAGCTAGCCAGGAAAACCAGTGACTTGGCAGAATTGAAGTCATTGGTTAATATGCATGACTGAATGCATGACGCGTAGGACGTAATCTTCTTCGTTTTTGAAGTAACGTCTGTATTATATAAGATAAGATAAGATAAGATGACAAGATTAAACTTGATAGAGAATAAGAAAAACATGAAATAAAATAAAAACAAAACTAAAAAAGCTTATATTAAGCATGAGTTTGGACCAGTTATGTAATTAAATTATCAATACTAAATCTAGACTATTCTAGACTATCAATACTAAATCTAGACTATTCTAGACTATCAATACTAAATCTAGACTATTCTAGACTATCAATACTAAATCTAGACTATTCTTGACTAACAATACTAAATCTCTGCGATTAGAAATACTTTCAACAATTTGATTTTGTTTTTCTTTTTGCGCTACTTCATGGTTTAGGCTTTCTCAATTCGCTACGATCCTATAATCCTATAATCCTATCACTTATCTGGACCAGTTGGGATAATGGGAGTCGGAGAAAGAAAATGATATCTGTCTAAATCTTACCGTAATCTCTTTTTAAAGCATTTATAAAAAAAATGGTAACGACTTTATTCAAACTCATGACCCAAGCCTCCTGAAGTCAACAAACCACTCTGCTAGTATGGTGCTTATAAAAAAAAAATAGATTGTATCTATTGTTTCTTTCAAAATCCTATTAAAGTGGCAACCTATTAAGGGGAATAAATCAGCTTATAGCACCACCTAAGTCAAGTACAATTTCTTTCCCTTGTTCGCGATACTAAAAAAAAAACTAATTACCATTAGTTAATTAACTAATCTGTTAACTTCTAAAATTGCTTTCTGTCAGGTAAAAGAAATAATTTTGCTAGACTTCTGCTAAATTGGGTGTGGGAGAAATAACGTGTACAGCCTTTTTTACCACATATACAGAGTGAGTGAGTTGATATAGGCTTTGTAGAAAAAGTGGGGTGTGAGAGAGAAAACAATAAGACAGAAAGAGAAAGAGAGAGGAAGAGAGAGAGAGAAGAGAAGGGAGAGACGCGGTAGCGCATTACGCACAGGTAATAAGCATCAAGGTCGTTAAATGGATATCCCAAGGTTATAAGCGGCTAATCTAACAACCTCAAACAGAAGTAGTTAGTGCGATAAGTCGATACTACGTACGTAATAATCTATCAATGCCCCAAAGGATCGTTTCGATTTACAGCCCAGAAAACATTACGCGTGTCAACAGAGCTCTCTTAAGAGCGAGTTAAATAAATAAATCTGTATTAAAGAAATATGTAGATCTAGTACTTGCCTCCCTTGACAGCCACTGTGGTGGTAAAGTCGCAGAGCAGTAAGCTACTTTTTTTTATCAGATAGTACACAAGGGGAGTGGAGTAGATGCTGCCAACAACCATCTACCCTACCAGACATATATCTTCGACCCTACCATGTCAGCATTGTGAGCCTGGCAAGGGTAAGGCCATATTAAGGTCACGTCGACATTTGTCTAGACTTATTGATAGTAACATCTAATTGAAATATAGCGTTCAAATAATTACTTCCTACTTTGATGTCACATTGTTTTACATGTTTCGGATGTTCCTTCAGAGTTGAAGATAAATTACTTCCTAGTCCAAACCTCCCGCAGGACGACGTGGGATGTGAGCGGGCAGGGTTTGAACCCGGGACCATCGATAAATCTGAACGACAGTCCAGCGCGCAAACCGCACTACCAGGCAGCCATTCATCACATTAGTGAAGTAAAGCTCCCCCTTTCGGACCTTGGTATCTAAAGAGCAGATGATGTAAAGGTCATCTGCTCCTATGGACTCCCCATTCTCCTGTTAAATACTTAAACCATCAGGCACTCACTAGTTTCATATTTCTGTGCCAGCTAATGAGAGCCAACATTTACAAAAATATCGCGTTTTATCACAATGGCTTCAATTCGCAATTTTCTAACCTTTAAAGCAAAAGAATGCAGAGTTAGCGCTTTCTGTTATATATAACGCTGATATGCCGAAACTGAAGGCATGCGCAACTCAATGATTTGATATAGCACAAGAGTTTTGTTTCTTATTTTGTTTTAGTTCACACGTCATGTGACATATTGGTTTAATATGATTGGCCAAGAAAGAACGTGCCGAGAGGCAAGCATCTACCCATGTGCAAGAATGCGTAATACGCGGGTAAGTCGAGCCAAGGTCGTTCGAAAGAGGAAAGATTATATCTAGAGTGATACAATATAATGTTATTGTTGTTATGTCATATGCAGTATTGGAAATGCATAACAATCTTCTTCTAGCTAGCGAGGTGCACTAGTTGCTAAACAGTTTCTGTTTCAGAACTTGTATGTAAATGTTTTAGTTTCTCCGACAGATTTCATTGCAAGCATTAAACAGAGATGGACTTTTGAAACTAGCTTTCAAACTGGTTAGTATCTATCACTCTGCCACTCTGAATCTGATTCTTTAAGCACAAGTCACTATTTAATGCTCAGTGCGCTATGGTCCAATCTCTTTGTCGACCAGTGCGCGAGAGATATCTGAGAGAAGGCTTCAGTACTGCCTACAACAATGGTTCAAACACCCCCCCTCCCCCCCAGTTAGATAGCCAAGTCGTAGCCAAGCGGTTATGGCCTTCAGCCAGACATTGTTTAATTTTTTTTTGACAAAGTAAATGTACCCTTTGCAGACTGTGCGATCTTTGGGGGAAGATGATGTATTGTTGACGTCAACGGGGGTGTCATGTGACCAGCACAGCAACCAATCGCCTTTACTTTATGTTTATTATATTTGGGTAGAAACAGGATTAATTCAGTAATTGGACCCCACGATGACCTGCAAACCACTGTAACAAAAACAACCTTAAACTTTATGGCCACATCACAAGGCCGTCATGGCTCGCAAATACCTTCCTTCAGGGAACAGTACCAGGGTAAAAAAAGGAGACAGAAACAGCGATGGGAAAACAACAGCAAAAATTGGACAAGCCTGTCATTGAATTAAATTATGTACGAGGCAAAAGAGAGAGAGAGAGAGGAATGGAGAAAGACGGTCAACAGATCTTGTGTGGTGCCACATCGGTCCAACAGACAGAGGGATAGATAAAAAATGAAGGACTTAAGGGCATCGTGCAAACTCCGAACCCTCAAAGTTCGAAATCTTAGTTTTCACCAGGACTCGAACTAGAGAATCCTTGATTCGAGATCCAAGCGTTTTACCACATGGCCACCGCTACGAATGCAATAATAATCTCCTGTAAAATAAGATTCACTAACAAAAGTGTCATTGACAGTGGTGACATCGAAGCTAATTTGACATTTATATTTAAGTTCGTTTGTCACATTTCATTATCCCTCGCATTAATTAAAAGATGATTTGCACGATCAAAGTAGCACGCCCACTAGCTCGGATGTCAAAGGTCAAACCCCATATACGTCATTAAACGCAAGGCCTTTAATTGCCATTATTTGCAACCGTTATTTTCTCGTCAATATTAATTTAGCCAGCCAGCCAAATCCAAGTAAGCCAAATGATCTGTTAGCTAAATAAACAAACATTTATATCAAACAAATGAGTGTGTGTTGGTTTGTTTTATGTTTCTCTACTTTAAATCAAAGCGAAAGTTAATGCTTTTAAAAGCCGAACAAGTCTTTAATACAAATTTACAGTGTATGTTAAGATAAAATCCATTGAAATTCAGCAGTACTAATTAAAAAGGAACTATATTTAGGTCTTTAAAGTAGGGTTCCTTTTCAGGCCTCACGAACTACAGGGAAGATGATTTAAAGGTCATCTATATCTGTGGCGATGGTGCTATGTGGGCATAACCACAAATCAACCGCTTTTAATTTTTTTCTCCATTAGAGCTGGGTGGACTCGGAGGCGCCCTAAAGATAACGAAATTAAAAATGCCCAGTCTTCACCAATGTTCGAACCCAGGACGCCTCGGTTCTGAAGCCAAGCGCTTTAACACTCAACCACTATATTAAATTCAACCCTATAAATGCGAATTTCCATATGTATATTTTTTATTGGAATGTACAAAAATTATCTATCCATTTAATATTAAGCTTGAAGAAAAATGTTTAAATAAAATTAAAAAAAATAAGTAATAAAATTTTCGAAATTTTAAAAATAATTAAAAAATAAAATAAAGAAAAAGATCTGTGATATCTTGAAAATTGAAATTTTGCATTTTGATTTCTGGGATACAGGTCTGAAGCAAAAAAACGAGAAATTGACGCGAAGAGGTGACACCTAAACGAAAAACTAGTATACCTTGATTGGATGAACTTTACAATATCAGAAACGCTATAGTGAAAGATACCTGTCTTCAATTTACCAATACAATTATCGTTACACAAACGGGAGATAAGAAAGTTTGCTAAGAGAGCATAGAACATTGTTTAATGCATTTTAAAATATATAATTATGCAATACGAGTGTATTTATACATACAATCGGACGACGGAGACATCATACATGGACATCCAATTGATGAAAAAAGTTTAAGTTATCATTTATCAAAAAAATTTCTCTGGTTGAATTTTTTTTAAAAAGCAATTCGTTTATAAGCTTATTTGTAGAAAGTATTGATTGCGCTATTATAATGCTACTTGATATCACAAACACATATTTGATGTATCCCAAATGCGTGAGAACCCTTGGACCAGGTGAAATCTCAGATAATCACCACGTCATAACGTTCTGAGTGATACTGCCAACACTGCCAACAGTCATAAGGTGAACAAACTTTAAGTAGTTCCCACGTATTATAATACCGTCATCCACAGGGTCAAGTCCTTGTTGGAAGCCGGAAATAAGAATTTAGTTTCTGCACTACTTGGACATGTCAAGACAGATCAACACCTCGACAATAGATCATTCAAACTTAATTGAAAGTTACGTGTCACCGACCGTCCCGACCTATATATCTTCAAGGGTTCTGTTCATTTGTACGCAATATTTATTTTGGCTTAAAATGTGAGCACACTAAAAGAAAAATGCAATATATTTTCCTTCAAGCGCAGGCGTAGATAAACGTATGCATTTAAGGCGTAGGTGCAAGGTGGTCTCCGTTAGATAGCAACCTTGCTTGTCCTATTCCATTTAAAACGTTTTGGGCCAATTCGAAAATTTGTCATCTAAACACTAGCGGTGGGATAATTGCTACACTGGGCCAGTTACTTCTTATATACATGCATAGACATCTCTAGAAGTTGTGTCAACCGGCGAGGTCAGACGTTAGAATCCAATCAATCCACCAAGAACCAAACTCTGGAGGAGGTCAGACGTTAGAATCCAATCAATCCACCAAGAACCAAACTCTGGAGGAGGTCAGACGTTAGAATCCAATCAATCCACCAAGAACCAAACTCTGGAGGAGGTCAGACGTTAAAATCCAATCAACCCACCAAGAACCAAACTCTGGAGGAGGTCAGACGTTAGAATCCAATCAACCCACCAAGAACCAAACTCTGGAGGAGGTCAGACGTTAGAATCCAATCAATCCACCAAAAACCAAACTCTGGAGGAGGTCAGACGTTAGAATCCAATCAATCCACCAAGAACCAAACTCTGGAGGAGGTCAGATGTTAGAATCCAATCAATCCACCAAGAACCAAACTCTGGAGGAGGTCAGACGTTAGAATCCAATCAACCCACCAAGAACCAAACTCTGGAGGAGTTCAGACGTTAGAATCCAATCAATCCACCAAGAACCAAACTCTGGAGGAGGTCAGACGTTAGAATCCAATCAATCCACCAAGAACCAAACTCTGGAGGAGGTCAGACGTTAGAATCCAATCAATCCACCAAGAACCAAACTCTGGAGGAGGTCAGACATTAGAATCCAATCAACCCACCAAGAACCAAACTCTGGAGGAGGTCAGACATTAGAATCCAATCAACCCACCAAGAACCAAACTCTGGAGGAGGTCAGACATTAGAATCCAATCAACCCACCAAGAACCGAACTCTGGAGGAGGTCAGACATTAGAATCCAATCAACCCACCAAGAACCAAACTCTGGAAGAAGTCTACGAGGCACATAGGTAACTTCAAAATAAAGATTGAGCTGCTTAAGAAGTATCGACCAAGCTAGAAGAGTTAAAGCATAGTATCATTGATACATTATCCTAAAAAGGTTATGTAATCCAAAAAAAAAAAAGGTATGTCAATAGAAAAAAGTCAAAGAAACATAAAAATATTGTCAAGATATCAATCAGGTGGGGAATAATTTTCATGTATTTAGATACTGCAATTTTTTTTTTTTTACAAAACTTACATTAACTTCATTAACTACGCGCACCCCTGCCGGACCTTTTAGCAACGCCACCGCAAACATTACGTTATAAGGTATTCCCATTTAATCGCTAGATCTCCCTTACTTGCTGGGTACTACTGCATGAATGTAACATGACCTCTTGTAACCTTGTCCCAACGTAAACCACAGCGCAACTGTAAAAAGATATGATGTACTTGTAGGCCTAGGCCATACATGAAGGTTATTGCTGTAACATTGACACTAAGGCACTTTCAACAAATGCGTAAACATGTCTCCAATACATTTAAATCATTTCTCTCAACTGTTAGGCACATTTCTAACTACCATAAAAGAAAAACCGAATTAAATATGAACAACAAAATTTATGCCCGTTATAATTACAATCATATTTTTTAAAGTGAATTTAATGGATTCGTTAGGATCAAATGCGATATTTACTGCAATATAACATTTTATTAGCTCCCCTGCCAAGCTCAATAAATCTTAACCGACGAAATTGGTTATTGACTTTGGTGACTGAATGCAAGATAATATTCAAATCAAAGAAAAGTGATAAAACTCTTCACAGCCTAGATAAGATGAACGAAGGCCATGTGCATTTACTAAAGGCCATATTTCAATTTTGGCTTTATATGAATTCCACTTTTGGAACATTTGGTTGTCCGTAAAAAAATAAAATAATTTTAAACTGGATGGAAAAATGTGCTATGGCTGTGATCGTAAGGCCTTCACTCCCTAATATATGTCTCCTTTTGTCTCGAAAGACAATGGATGCGTCCATATAAGACATACCAATGGGCAAAAATAGTCACGTCGTTGATGATACTTAGAGGGAAAAAAAAAAAGCGTAAATACTAAAATTGCATTTGGTCCTATTTAGACAATCCGATGGATGACACAATTTAAAACAAAAAAAATGATGTTGGTATTTAGATCACTAGAAATAACTTGAATGAGTTAAACAACAACTTTACCACCGAATAAATAAGACGAAATGGCGGGAGGGGGGGGGTGGCCAAATTTTGAAAATCCGCCCCGGGCCTCCGCTTAAAAGCGGCCCCCAAATGAGTGTCCAATATCTGTTAAAATATTAATTAAGCCAAGTCATGTTATCTTACTATCCGTGTTACTATTTAAGTTAGTAACCATGTTGCGTGTACTCCACACATTAGACTTATATATTTATTAAGTACATTATCTCATGTCATGACGTTAAATCTCAAAATGCAGGGGCCCCTAAGGAGGCAGAGCCCCCGGACCCCTAAGTCCCTTGCTACGCCATTGAACAATGCAATGAAAGGGCAGACTAATTTATTTATTTGAAAATTGGAAGCAATAAAACATTCCTAAAATTATACAGAATACAAAACACGCTTGATATTTACCATAACATGCTCTACGTTATAAAAAAAATAATCTTTTAAAAATTTAATTATTATCACTTTGCTAGCAATGTCTGGTAGTACTAATTAATATTTATAAATCTGACACCAATAATGACAGTGAGTTGTCGTACATGAGTGATCCTGTTAAAAGAAGCTTCCTTGGCCGATACGTTCCTCTACAACAGTTTAAATCTTGTTATTGATCCGATTCGTCTGGCCGCGGATTATGCCGCTCGAAACTGGTTGCTAGTCCCAGGGGTCACCAAAGTTGTTGATAATGTCGCCACTGTATTGCTCAATGTGGAGAGTCATTCCATCAACCCAACGAACTCTTTCGTCATTTCTAGCCTCCCCTCTGTACGCCCCTTACTGTCTGTTTCTTTTTATCTCCCTTACTCTCTTTCTTAAACGTCCAGACATTCAAACTGGGCTTAATGTCTGTGGTAGTCAAACTGGGCTTAATGTCTGTGGTAGTCAAACTGGGCTTAATGTCTGTGGTAGTCAAACTGGGCTTAATGTCTGTGGTAGTCAAACTGGGCTTAATGTCTGTGGTGGTCAAACTGGGCTTAATGTCTGTGGTGGTCAAACTGGGCTTAATGTCTGTGGTGGTCAAACTGGGATTAATGTCTGTGGTGGTCAAACTGGGCTTAATGTCTGTGGTGGTCAAACTGGGCTTAATGTCTGTGGTGGTCAAACTGGGCTTAATGTCTGTGGTAGTCAAACTGGGCTTAATGTCTGTGGTAGTCAAACTGGGCTTAATGTCTGTGGTAGTCAAACTGGGCTTAATGTCTGTGGTAGTCAAACTGGGCTTAATGTCTGTGGTAGTCAAACTGGGCTTAATGTCTGTGGTAGTCAAACTGGGCTTAATGTCTGTGGTAGTCAAACTGGGCTTAATGTCTGTGGTAGTCAAACTGGGCTTAATGTCTGTGGTAGTCAAACTGGGCTTTATACATTTTATAGTCTCAACTAGAAGTATTACTACAAACAAAATCAGATACATACAAAATGTTTTGGAATGTCGTTTGTTTATTTTATAATCACAGGTTGATCAAGTTTTTATTGCAGTTTCTATTGTATTCTTTTCAATAAGATTATACTTCTTTTGTTCAGCTTGAGAAATACAAAGATAAGATAAAATGATAATAGGTGATAAATAATGTTTGATAGATAACTAACACCCCACGATCAAGCAATAGAGTGAAACTCTTGTAATGCAGTTTAAACTTATATGTAAAGTATTTCTAGTAACTTACTTTTGTAAAAAACAAACAAAAAAACCTACCTAAACCTCAAGGATAATGCTAACAAGGCGGAAACAGATCCGACCTTCCTATGGTTCAATTGTTATCGGTTTTTAAAAACGAAATATTGGATTCTAAAGCCGTTTATTTGAACATAAAAAAATGATTGAATGCTCATCTCTGTGATTTGGGGAAAGGCGATTCGTTATCCTCTCTAACTTTTAGTACTAAAAGGATTTTATAACTCTCATGTAACTAATCATTCTAACTTGTTTTATTTAAACATTCACCCTAAACTTTCTTTTTATCTCATTTAGTTTAAGATCCAATCTGTACTAATGTAGTCTTATATAATACAGTGGTTACTTCAAAAGAAGATGATTTCATCCTACGCATCATGCATGTTAATCAATGACTTAAATTCCTCCAAGTCACTGGTTTTTCTGGCTGGCTGAGGAAACCCATTCCATGCTCTAATAGCACTAGGGAAGAAGGAAATTTGTATAAATTTGTCCTAGCATATGGAACGAGGAATGTGCCTTTATCTTTGTGTCTTTCTGTGTATTTTATTAGATTTTTTTATTTTTTTATTTGAAGATTATGGTTCAATGTAGCAGTCGTCATCACTACCTGTTCATCACTACCTGTTCACCACTACCTGTTCACCACTACCTGTTCACCATTTCAAGATCACCACTACATGTTCACTACTACATGTTTGCAGGAAGATCGAGACAAAGTCACCGCCATTAAAAAAAATGTGTTAATGTTTGACTGAACAGTGACAGCAGACTGAGTTCAAAAGTGGCACTACTGACATTAGCATCGGTGAAGCACATGTCAAGAACGATAACTATCTACCCACTTACTGACATCGTGTAGCTAGAAGAACAGTGCTATCCCTTTAATTAACAGGTTAATCTTTAGAAGTTGAACTTTCAAGAGACCTTTATATTAGTCCTTAGAGTCAGTCTGTCATTAACCCTCAACTTCGTAGGTCACTATAGTTTTTGCATATGCCTGTCACAACGAGATTGTCATGTGGCCAGCACAACGACGTGTCGCCTTTATTTTCACAGCGTGTATCAGATACCCATTACAGGTAGACAACAATCAAACATGTGTAGACTCACGGGAGTCCTAAAATATATATATACTAGCCTTACTTGTCAACGAGGAGCAGTACTTTGATAAAGATATATTCCTCGTTGACAATTAAGGCTAGTATTATACAAAATATATATGACTTTATAGATATATCACCTAGGTTTCAAAGTAAATGCCAATGCTAGATCTAGATACCATTTTTTAAATCAAATTTTAAAACCAGTCAATATTTTATAACCAAAGTAATGACACCCTCCCCCCCCCCCCCCCACTCGGTCTGTGCCAGAATTCATTTCATGGACAGCGAAACGCAAGGAAACTATAGATTCAAGATTCTAGAACATGAAAACTGGAAAGTTGAAGTGTTGCGCTTTTATCGACCACGACAATCAGTCACTAAAGTATTGATTATAAACACGATAACAAAGCAATATGTGCGATAAACTGATCCGGGATTTGTCATTTTAATTCGTGCTCATATTTTCTTTTTGACCTGTAACAAAAGCACTTTGCAAAAACAAAAAATGATTAAAAAATTTAAATTCTTTTTAACCTGGCCCAACGATTAACAGAAGCCATAAATGACAACATAAACTAGTCACTGTACACTTGATAGATCTTTGGTTCAAATTATCACATTTAACTAAATCGATAGATAAGGATAATATATAATAACAACTTTCTTCGACAGAGATATTGACATCGTCCTTTGAGTTTTAAGTAAAAAGGGGTTTAGCGTGAAGTCGTAATTTATTAGGCTATATCATTGAAGCCAAATAATTTAGTTTAGTTTATGTGTCTTAGAAAAAAAAAATATAGTCTCAGTTTTAAATAAGCATGGGCGTAAGTGGAGTGAATATTCAAACGATTCAAACTTAATCCCTGAGCCGCTTAAACCGTATTCTAATGTGACATTTCATCTAATGGGTTTAAAGGAAGGTAAAACAAAAGAGTCACTAAAACCCATTTTAATTTCACATAATGAATGCAATTCTTCACATTTGACTACAATGATAGGGGCGCCACTGGATAATTTATTTGATTCTTTGTATAACCATGTACACCTGTTTAACAGGAACATTGTAACATATGGAAAACACGTAGTCTATACTGTACCTTTCCTGTGAGAGTATGTCTAGTAATAAAGTAAACTAATGCTAAAAAGTTGCCAACTACAGAATCACTTCATATCCTCAAGCAACAATATGGAAGCAAACAAAAAAAAACAAAAAACACCTGAAACAACGAAAATTATCTCCCAGGTATTTTACCTTTAGTTTAGTAAAAGGTTAAGGTCAATTGTTTGACCGAATAATTTGTTAACGGTATTTTTTTTTTTTTTTGAGAATCGACCTTCATCCTTTTCGTTGATTACTCCGACGGCACTATAAGTATAAACTTTTATTCTACAAACTACATAGACATTATCTGAATCCATGTTTCGTTAACTTGAGCTGTAAGGAAAACAGAAAGCAGTTTGGTGTTTGAAGTGCCAGTTAACTGTTGATATAACAGTTTGTCTGACAAACCAATTTGAATACTTTGTAGCTATCATTTAAAAAAAAATAGCTTAATAATTCATACTGATCCCAAAACAATGTCCAACTATTGAGAGAGAACTCATTTTTTGCTTTTGTTAGTTGTTTTTTTTAATTCCCACTATTGGATCAAACGTTTTGTCAGGGTTATTTTCTTTGCTCTATATTCAAGGCAAATTGGGATCTCCGCTGGTCAAATATCTCCGGATGTCGAAGCAATTTTGTTTATCCTTGGACAAATTACAGAGTTTAGTGTCCTGTAAAACACACACACACACACACAATAGTGATTAGGTCCAAGAACAAAAGCCGTTCAATCAACAGAGTAGATTTTTTTTTATCTGCTATCTATGTAACCATGATCGTGCCAACAATAATTGAATAAAAAGCCCACTTGTGTCTAGCATGGCTTTCGAAGTAAAAAATTGTTGCGCTAATATTGAATTCATTTAACGGAACAATCTATAAAACATTGGCTTTGATTCCGAAGAGAATGAAGAGTGCAGTATTTCATGTGACCACGCAGACCCTGTTTGGACCTGTATATTTTGCGACATATGATAAAGACAAAGCCTTTGTCCTCACGGGCTATGTAAGTTTAAACGTAAATTTTTTTTTATATAATAAGGCTTGTCTTCGAGTCCGAAGAACAATGAGGAATGCAGTATTTCCCGTGGATACGCAGCCCCAGCTGCGACCTACATATTTTGCCAAATCCAGCGCATGCATAAAAATGTTGTTTTGGTTGATCTGTTCGCTAATGTTTGTGAAACAAACAAAACCCATTTCCTGTGTAAAATTCCATTAGTCCTATATGTCACCATCGATCAAAAGATTACTGTATAGAGCTGTGAATAACTTGATTGTAATTGTGTAAAAAAATATATTTTAAAAAAATAAAGTTTAGTTGTCTTGTTCGGCCTCCCGTGGTGACACAATTTCAACGCGGTTGTGTAATATAAATAAAAGCAAAGTATTTTTAGAATCCTTTTTTTTAAACATAGATTGTCTAAAGGGGAAGAACTCTATTTTTAAAGCTATATCTACCAATAATGTACAAGTTATTTCCCTAATCCGAAAACAAAACAAAAAATTAATTACCAATAATTAATTGACTAATTGAGTTTTGTTTTTATTGATTCATGTTTTGTTAGGTAAGATAAATAATTGTTTAAAGTATCAACTTCATCGGAGAATGCGTGAGGACAATAGCGTTAATAATTATTTATGAGGACTAAACCAAACAAGTTTAGTCATATATGTAAATACTGACGTATTCTTTTTTCCTTTTTGCTATTAACAAAGATTGTTAATGAACAGTAAATATGTCTAATTTTTTTTTTATTTATTTATTCAGGTCTTGTCTATGTCAATGAATAATTGTGCACAGTTTTAATTTAATCCGAAAATGTGTGAGGTAGAAATGAGTTTACATACTTTTTACCAGACAGAGTTGATATAAGCTTTGTTAAAATATCAGCCCTTGTCCTCTACCTGTCTTATGCACCTTTTCCTGAATGAATGTATAATTCTTTTGTAAGCTGCATCATGAATACCTAAGAATGAAGTCTTTATCTCAGCGTAAGACTGTTGTAGTCCCCAGGGGTTTACACAATAGAAACAAAATAGAATTACTAGGGACTATGTAACGTGAGTGTTTGTTTAGTTGTTTTTTTGGTTGCAGTTGTTATGCCAGACCACAATAAGTACTCTCTAGGCATTATTTAAGTATTCAAAGTCCTGATTCAAACTCCGACTCTCCCCCCCCCCCCCCCCGCGAACTGCAAAAGTTTCGGAAAAAAGTTATGTCATGAGTCATGATCATGTCTTATATAACCCCCCAACCACTCCAACAAAATTGAACACAAGAATAACTAAGTGCCTCCCGAATGGGTTACTGTCACCTAAATATGTTACTGTCAGCGTGTTACCTTCAACCAAATTTTGTACGGTACTTCTAGCAGAAGATGGAGGGAAATGTCCTCTAGCAACAATTAGAAATCTGTACGCATGTTTAAAATCAATGTGTGCATGTCAAAATGATAAATTTGTTATCACTGGGCAGGCTCATGAGGAGCAATGAGATAATCGATCCGTTTGCTCATTTGGAACTCGGTCTAGAACAATTCTAGACAGGCCACGCACCATCCATTGTCATGTAAAGATTCTTCTGGAGCAAAACTAGAGAGCTCTAGTAAGTTTAAACAACAACAACAAAACAACAACACATTTTTAAATAAACGGCAATACTTCCTTTATACAACTTGTAAATGGATTATTTGACTCTCAAGAACTAATATATATATATATTTATAAGGCTTGTCTTCAAGTCCGAAGATTAATGAGGAATACAGTATTTCCCGTGGTTGCGCAGCCCCAGCTGTGACCTGCATATTTTGCCACATCCAGGACAAGCATAACCATTGTCCGAAGGTGGTCGACTTAGACTTTCTTTTCGTCGTCTTCGTGTGTCCTCGGCAGCAGATTTTCTTTTGGTCTCAAATGTGTATCCCGCGGCCTTCGTGAGTGACCTACAGCTGTCTCGTTCCGACGCCGCATGCAGCCAGGTGCTCCCGTTTATGTCAGCCAAGGAAAGTTGACGCCTAAGCTTGTCTTTGAAGCGTTTCCGTGGGGCGCCTCTGTTACGTCGACCACCTTTTAGCTCACCAAAAAGAAGACTGCCATTGGCATATTGAGGTAGAGTATGTTTACAAATAAATAGTTTCTTGTACTCAAGCCAAAATTATTATTATTTCTTTTTTGTGTTTAATATTTTAAAAAATTATAACAGTTGAACTAGAGTATTCCCATCAACTGTCAAATTTTTAAGATAACGCTAGAGCCGTTTTCGAAAACCGTGTCCAGGATCCAGAATTAATTCTTTTTCCCTTGAATGTATGTCCAGAATAAAAGGAATTGTAAAAAAGGCGTGTACAATCAGGCCGCTGGAAACGTCTGCCCACAGTCCATAAAGAAGCAGGAAAGCATCGGTCCACAGCACACGACTATTTCTCTTACCTAATGCTGCAGGTTATAGTCCTGGATCGGACTATTGAAGCCCTAAACTATTTGAGATTTCGGCAGTGGCGTAGCCAGGGTGGGGGAGGAGGGGGAGAATTTGAAAATTCCCCCGGGCCCCCATTTTGAGGGCAGCACCCAAAGGAATGTTTTTACTTTAAATATTACTCAAAATACAGCCCCCCCCCAAAGAGGTCAAGCCACCCGGGCCCTCAAATGATGGCGAATTCCTAGCTACGCCCCTGGATTTTCGGCCCCATGTAATCAACATAAATATTTTTTCTTTTTCTCTGTCTTCAAAATGATTCAGAATATCCGTGGAACCACTTTTTGGGTGAGGAGAGGCCTGTAAGTAGATCCGACACTGCGTGACACACATTAAATTAAATTGTGTATTTCAAATACTTTCTGATCTCTCGCACCCCACCATCACATTTACACAGTTTTTGAAATTGCTGGTATTTGATTGGAGATTTGATGTACATACAAACGAACTCACTAGTGTACACTTAAGACCTGCGAAGACACATATATACTCATATACACACTACTATTACACACATATACGTAAATACAAATGTACACTGTTGTTTATTGACTTATGCACTAAATACTAATTCTCAACTCAATCGACCCAAGAAAAGTGACGACCTGAATGCCCGGTACAAAATACAAACTCGCTGTTTCATCATCTCATTTCTTTGTTTGTTTACATTACGAAGGTAAACGTCACGAGAAAGGTGTGTGTGTATGGGGTGGGGGGAAGTAGAGGATAGGCTTTACGTCTCTATAACATTAAGTCGGCTTGTTTCTAAATTTGGAGAACCGGATGATGATTAGGAAAGAGCTGGAGGGTACTGTACAGGAGAGGGAGGGGCAGGAAACGATGACGACCTAGATAAATATTTATTAATAGCTCCGGACGAAAGAGAACATTGGGGCTAGGAAATCATTCAGAACCTTTTAAATGGGTCAATATTGATAGGTGACAAAAAGCTTGCAAGACCTTCTCCCATCCCAAGGTGAAACTCAGTTATATTTTAGTCTGGTCTTTACATTTGTAAAAACATAAACATTTGATTGCAGATTAGACAATTTAAACAAATGTCTACATGATTGATGGTTTATATCACTATGGGTAATAAAATGAAAGCCAAAGTTTGGGGTTTATCTGCGTTCAACATGATCACAAGCTGGTGTATGCAACTCAAAAATTACTAAACAATATATTTTTAGTCTATGTGGTTACTTAAGTTCTTTATTGAAAACAAGTTGATAAGTGAGCTAACAAATGAATGAACTAGTTAAAAAATGAACAACCCCGCAACTTAAAACACACACACACACACACACACATAATAATAAGATTTAGGATCAATATAAATTCAGACTTTTCCGAAATACCCAAAGTCTTTAATTGAGTGTTGTAATAGCAGGTCATTGTCTTGACCACATACTTCCATCGTAATACAAAATGCTTAGAAAACAATTTTAATCAAAGTTTAAGCAAGAGACCAAGATCTTATATAAAACAGACTTTACGTAATAAAGAAGATGATTACGTCCTACGCGTCATGGCTCTAGTCGTCTATGTTAACCAATTACTTAAATTCTGCCAAGTCATTGGTTATTTGGCTGGCTTAGGCAACCAAAATTCCATGCTCTAATAGCGCTAAGGAAGAAGGAGCATTGGTACACATTTGTCCTACCATATCAAGGAGTGTGCCTTTATCTTTGTGTCTTTCTAAGTATTTTAATTGATAACTTTCCATAGGGAGAAATTCTTTTGCGTAAGGAACGTAGAAGAACAACAACAAAATATAAACATCTCCATAGGGTGTACGCCTAATCAATCTATTCTTTATCCTTTTTGCCATTATGTTTATGTCTTAATAAACTCTGGAGGTTAATTAGATTATTTTATCTTCTGAATTAATTTAAAAAGATAATATGCTAGGGAAAAAAAAAAGACCCGGAGACGCCAGATCTACACGAGTCATTTATTAAGAAAACACTGGAAGGTTCATTTTTACCATGTTTAACTCTTTCTCTCCGTAATTATTTAACACATTCTGGTGGAATCAACGATGGTATCGTCAGTTAGGAGAGAAAGAGTTAAATTATAAGCTCTAGCTAAAGATAACCACAGTAACTTAACTAGATCTAAGACATAGACGTCTAAGACATCATTTGTTCGCCTTCAATGAGGACACAGAAAGTTGTGCCGGAAACTGTAAATCAATTCTAGTATCACATGCCCTTGTGAGGTCCGACAATGTCCTTCAAGTTAGTAACAACAAGACTATCTCATGATGTCTACCCATTACTTTATAACAGGCTTTCATCTCGCGTATCCAAAGCCCTAACCTAAAAAAAAAACTGTCTGGTTCCTTTACCACCAAAGCGGAAATCAGCTTAACCTGCTATATATATGGACGGGAATGTCTCTCCAAAATAGGACTCCACAGTCACATGAATAGGTGTTCTACAAGAAGAGCCATTGTCGTTACCAGTGGCGAAGCTAAGTTGGGGGAAGGGGGGTCTTAATTAGAAAGTCCCCCAATGCACCCACTTGAGGGGTCCCCCAAATGAATCTCGTATATTTTGTAAACTAAATATTAAATATTACGCCATGCCGTGTAACCTTGTTATTTACGAGGAGTAGAACAAATACTAGATAGTATTAGTAGTATTAGTAGATGATGTTACATACTGCACCGAAAGCACGACGTGAGGCGATAGGAACTGAGATATGTCACTTGCATCGACAATAAACAACGGTATTAATCACTAAAACAGTCATAATGATTATTTTGTTAATTTTACATATATAGTGCACCATTGGAAGCTAGTCATATATTTATTAAGTACACTGACTCATGTCATGATGCCCAATGTCAAATTGCAAGGGGCCCCAAAAATGTCAAGCCCACCCCCGGGTCCCTGAATTCCCAGCTACGCCACTGGTCGCTACGACTGAAGGTCAACAACTTAACTGCAAGAGATTACTGTAAAAAGCTGTGTCTGATCTCGGAAGCATAGCACAGATTATGAAAGATCTATCGCTGGTTATTTGCCAGTATTAAGGAGAGAAGAATGAAAAAGAAATGAGTTTTAATTACCTGGCACCAGGCGCCGACTTAGATTACTCAGAAAAAAAAATATTGAGGCAATGAATGCTTTTTTTTTCTTCAGGAATTTCACATCATTAAATATAACATATGCGTTTGATTTTTTACGCACCAAAACGATTTCGTTTCTCTTACAACTAAGCAGGGCCTACTGGGTACGTTGATGACATTATTTATATGAAGGTTGAAGAATATTAGAACTTAAAATTAGATATATATCATGACTAAAAATGTGAAATTGCAGAATGCACACAGATTAATTCTTTCCCTCCTAATAGACGATGCCAACGTTGATTTGACTCCATTAAACTAAATTGATTTTTTTGATTAATAAACTTTAATTTGTGTTGAGTAAAAAGAGCATGCATTCTCCTATAATTAAATACCAAATATACACATTTTCTGATAACAAACAAAAAAGTTATTTAAAGTTTATTCATAACAGGAGAGTAAAATACAAATGAGCAAAAGGAATAATAATATCGAAACGAGAAAAATATTTACGGAGAGAAAGAGTTAATGTACGTGCAGCAATGAATTATTGTAGAGAGCGTACTTTTAAAGTTGCACCAATACACAGAAGGAAAACATAACAACAGGTTTTCATGACGGGATGTCATGTAGGCCCACACCATTACATTTCGTCCAGCGTTTATTACATAACTAATTTAGACTAAGCACTTGGCCTATGCGTGTTTTATAGGTATGGTATGGTTATAGAACGCTTTTTTTTTTCTGGCTGTAAGCAAAATGTGTACGGTCTTTGGACACGTGTGTTAAAGTCAACGAAGTCATGTCTTATTGTGTCTCCTGAGACAAGAGGTTCTTTGAGAATAATGCTATTGCAGTATAAGCCAAATACTAACCCCCCCACCTCTTTTTTTCCCTGTTACACATACACACACGCACGCAGTCATAACACAATACACATGCACACGACGTACTGTACACATACATCCACCTTTAAGTTCCATTTAGCTCATCTGTCAGTGACAAGTTCTGTGACAACTTCTGTGACACATTAGTGACAAGGCAGGAGGGAAATTTCCTGATCCCACCAAAATTAAGATCCTTATTTTCTTGTAAAAGTGGAGGGGGGGGGGGGGTAAAGGTTATGGTATACAGATGGGGTTTTTTTTTGCGAGGGGGGATAAGGTGAAAGTCACTGTTAAGCCTTACAACCAGGTAAAAAAAATTACCTTTTATATTCAAGTGTGCTGTCTACTAAGCTCCTGCCATTCTTATCTGTTGTGTTATCACATGTGTAGCATTTAAGAATGTCAGGTTTATTATTCAAATATTGAAATAATAACAATTCAATATGCAGAAGTATGTCTTTATAAAGTGATGGCTTTAGGAGAATATAAAATTTTTTATCCCCATATCATCATAAATCTCTAGAGGTCTATCTGTGTCATCTTAATAATAAAAGTTCTGTTCATTTTTGTATCTGTATATATGTAAGCATTCTTTTCTTATATATTTCTGTTCATATATATATATATATATATATATATATATATATATATATATATATATATATAGTAAAAAAAAAGTAAAGTTCTCCTTTCAGAACTTGTGATCTACAGCGGATATGGTGTAAAGGTCATCTGTTTCTGCGGCCTACAGTTAAAGAGGGTGTCGTGTGGCCAGCTCAACGACTATATATATATATATATATATATATATATATATATATATATATATATAGTGTATATATATATAACTGTGTATGTCTTTTGGCTATGTTTGCAATCATTTAAAATCTTTCCTGCTTATTTCTATATCTTCTCTCGTTTCACTTTTTTTGAGTTGAAATTTTTTAAATTAGTTATAATAATAATTTATTATTCTATTTGTTTATATCTTTTTTTTTTGTGTGCTAATTTTTATAAAACAATTTGTTCATAAACTTATAAAGTTGTCACTTTAGATGTCTATGTGGCTAATGGAACCTACCGTCTTCAAACGTCCATCGTGTCATATTCTATTTATCACGTGTTTATTATAGATGTATAGGTTTGTTTGTACTCCTTTTGTTTTAAAGCCATCTTAAAATCAACTAAATCTTTATCAATAATTTATTAGTCAAATCATTTAAAATATAATTGAAAATAAAAAAAGTAAAATAATAATCCGTGACTCTGCTTTCAACGTTATAAATTGAAAAAAATTGTAGACTAACTATTTTGCGTCTATCTGAGGATAATATTTATACTACATCTTATTTTCGAAATTTATAGACTAAATTAGGTGTTTGATTTCTTACAATTTCAATCCTCTTTTCACGTTTTTACAAATTCGACTTATTTAAAATTTAGGACATTTACGTCAAAACTTTCTAGATAAAGAGCAACGAGAAATTTTTAATAAATATTTTTTTTTTTTAAAGTTTAAAGGTCAAGCTTAGAATGATACAGTCCTACTTTTTACCCTCAACAAAAATATTTCCATTGATGTGTTTAAAGGGAGGTAATCGGCTCCTAAACTTTATCGTTGTTTCCATAATTAAAATTTTCAAGTTTTATTTAGAAAATTCAATAAAAGAAGGACAGAATATCTAGACTATGACAAAACTTACCTCAGCCAAGAAAGAAACTAATGACCGTTGGAAGAATTATAAAATCAAAATGACCTTTCTTGAAATGACCTTCAAGGTTATGTCCTTGCCAGGTTTTTTTGAGAAGTTCCAGCGAAACCAACTCTTAACGAGAAATAAAAACTTGGATCTAACTTAAAGGAGAAAACGAAACAAACAAAAGAGTCTAGTGGCCCCAAATTGATCGGCCCGTCTCTCTTCGTCCCCCCGTAGACAAAGTTATCCAACAGTCGAACCAAAGTAGCTAGGTTCTAACACCGGCTACCAGCTCACTCTTCTTTTTAGATTGAGGGGTTGCTCTGTCACCCCATCCCTCCCCTCTCGCCATTATTCTCCCCTCCCCCGCTCTTGCCGGAACTGTAGTGGGGATTTTTCGTAGTTGACGTCTCGCATGAATATTAATGAGTTGGTAGAACTACTTTGGTTAGAAAGGAGGAGAGGGGTGTGTGTTAATGCTTTAATAACACCAAAAAGTACACAATTCTTTTAAACATTTTGACGATGGACCAGAGACCGGAGGGGGGGGGGGGGGGGCAGGGGGAAGAATCGAGAAAGGAGGGAGAGAATTTATGACGAGAAGCCACGACGCAAGGGAGGAGTTATCTCTCGCGTGCGCTCAGAGCTGGTCTATTTTGTTTTCCGTCTGAAAAGTTTAAAAATAAATCGAACGGGAATTACCAAATGACTGGGATAGATAAAACAATTGACGAAATTAACTAGAGGCAAGAGAAAGGAGGTGGGGGGGGGGGGGAATGAGAACATAGAGGAAATGTGACAGAAAGAAAGAAAGAAAGAAAGAAAGAAAGAAAGAAAGAAAGTAAAGTTAAAAGACAAAATAAATAAAACGAGGAAGGCAGAGAAAGTGTAAAGAAAGAGATAATGAAAGAGAGAAAGAGAGGGATTGAGAATGATAGAGAGTAAAAATAAAGAAAGAGAGATATAGGGAGAAAGAAGGAAAAAAGAGGTATAGAGAAAGAGAGAAAAGTAAAGTGAAAATGAAAGAGAGCGTGAGAAAGATGGCAAGAGTAAAGAGAGAGAGGGAGAGAGAGGGAGAGAGAGGGAGAGAGAGGGAGAGAGAGGGAGAGATTTAGTAAACAGAGAAATACATAGAAAGAAAGAGAGACAGGTTACAGAGAGATATTTAGACAGAAAGATGAGAAGGGTACACTTCAAAGAAAGGCATTTCATTTAATGAACTTCATTCTTATCTATAATGATAGTTGGATGGCGTGTCTAGACAACAGAAAGGACTGGTAAAAATCCTGGAAGACGAACTATTGATGTCAGTTCACTTCCGTGAGTCTCAAACATAACCTATCATCTTGAATATCTAACGGGAAATATTTGTGTTCCCATTCCATCTCTGTATTCATATGTTTCCTTCAACTTTTAGATTTGATGTATTTTATATGTCATTACTAATACATTTCTCACAACGTCAATACAGACTGGGCAGTCTTTACACCAATGTAGCCAGACTGGGCAATCTTTACACCAATGTAGCCAGACTGGGCAGTCTTTACACCAATGTAGCCAGGCTGGGCAGTCTTTACACCAATGTAGCCAGACTGGGCAATCTTTACACCAATGTAGCCAGACTGGGCAGTCTTTACACCAATGTAGCCAGGCTGGGCAGTCTTTACACCAATGTAGCCAGGCTGGGCAGTCTTTACACCAATGTAGCCAGGCTGGGCAGTCTTTACACCAATGTAGCCAGGCTGGGCAGTCTTTACACCAATGTAGCCAGGCTGGGCAGTCTTTACACCAATGTAGCCAGGCTGGGCAGTCTTTACACCAATGTAGCCAGGCTGGGCAGTCTTTACACCAATGTAGCCAGGCTGGGCAGTCTTTACACCAATGTAGCCAGACTGGGCAGTCTTTACACCAATGTAGCCAGGCTGGGCAGTCTTTACACCAATGTAGCCAGGCTGGGCAGTCTTTACACCAATGTAGCCAGGCTGGGCAGTCTTTACACCAATGTAGCCAGGCTGGGCAGTCTTTACACCAATGTAGCCAGGCTGGGCAGTCTTTACACCAATGAAGCCAGGCTGGGCAGTCTTTACACCAATGTAGCCAGGCTGGGCAGTCTTTACACCAATGTAGCCAGGCTGGGCAGTCTTTACACCAATGTAGCCAGGCTGGGCAGTCTTTACACCAATGTAGCCAGGCTGGGCAGTCTTTACACCAATGTAGCCAGACTGGGCAGTCTTTACACCAATGTAGCCAGACTGGGCAGTCTTTACACCAATGAAGCCAGGCTGGGCAGTCTTTACACCAATGTAGCCAGGCTGGGCAGTCTTTACACCAATGTAGCCAGGCTGGGCAGTCTTTACACCAATGTAGCCAGGCTGGGCAGTCTTTACACCAATGTAGCCAGGCTGGGCAGTCTTTACACCAATGTAGCCAGACTGGGCAGTCTTTACACCAATGAAGCCAGACTGGGCAGTCTTTACACCAATGTAGCCAGACTGGTAGTCTTTACACCAATGTTGGCTGATTCTCTGGGAGCCTTTTTTAATAGAACGACATTTTTACAAAACTTTTATCAACTCACTCCATCTGTCTGTCTGTCAGTCTGTCTGATACAAATCTTGTACACGTTATTTCTCCCATTTTCCAGTCTTTTATTAATTGATTTTGTTTTATATAGTGTTGAGATAAATAAAAAGATAATTGTGCCGTTATTTCCCTTATGAGAGCTTGTTTTTTTTTTTAAAGTATTTTTCAAAAATATTTTGCTTTATTTAGAAAAAAAATGGATGTACATTAAAGCAACATGTGCCTCTTAAGAACCTGATGCTCTATGCCAGAGCTTACGTACATAGAGCACTGTATGACAGCATTGCAACTCTCTTCGTTATGAGAATAGCAAAGAATGTCATAAAAGAATACGTAATGATCATCTTGAATCGATCAGTACCACAGCTCTATACCTTGCCTTCTGTGCAGCGCTGTCGGGGGGGGGGGGGGGGGATACAGGACTAAGTTTTGAAATTCTTGTCAATTCTCAATCATGTTGTGATTTAGGACCAACTTAAGTAGGCAAGTTTGGCATTTTGCAACAACACATTTAGATAACAACACAATAAATACTTTTTTTTCTTTATGCAGTTAAACTGTGAATTGGAAAGAGGCTAAGATGTTCAATATTTCATCTGGAAAGAGCATTCATCATTGAGATGCGTCTGTTTATATGTGGTGTATGTGTTAAGTTGAAAAACAAAAAGTTCTAGAAATAAAAGAAAATTGTTAAGATGTAATTCTATCCTAATCTGCCCTAACAAGCCTTCACCATTTTCTTTACAAACAAATACAAAAGGAATAAAAAAAACTTCAGGAAGTAACACGGCTAGTGGTTAAAAAAAAAAGTAGATTGATTTAAAATGCGTGGCGCTATGATTGAAAGTTAACAATTGATTGAAAGTTAACAGCTGATTGAAAATGAAAAGCTGATTGAAAGTGAACAGCTAATTGAGAGTGAACAGCTGAATTAAAGTGAACAGCTGATTGATAGTTAACAGTTGATTGAAAGTGAAAAGCTAATTGAGAGTGAACAGCTGATTGAGAGTGAACAACTGATTGAAAGTGAACAGCTGATTGAAAGTGAAAAGCTGATTGAAAGTGAACTGCTGATAGAAAGTGAACAGCTGATTCAGAATTCAGTAGTTGGGAAACGACTAGAAGAGCTAAAGTAAACGAAATTGTATCAAGCTGTTTTAGACTGTATCAATCAAACTGTATACATTTGTATCAATCTGTATCAACCAGTATTAAACTGGTTCCAGCTGTATCAATCTCTATATAGCCGAATCAAGGTAAATCATGTACCTGTACACAGAAAATTGAGTTCGCAGATGATCCGAAGAGGATCTTTACTATGCTACCATTAATTGCTTAATTAAACTTTGTAATCTAAGACTGTAACATTTTTTTTCTGTATAAAAAAAAACAACAACAACAGCAACAACAAACGAAGATGGAAACAAATCATAACATTTTAAAACATAACATTCAAAATATTGAAATATTGAAAAAGGTTAGATAGCCTGAAGAAAACATAAAAACACTTTGTTATCTTAATAATAGCTATTTGTGATGTCAGATCTGCAGGGATCAACAGGTTCCCAGTCTTCACCATTCCCCCTTAGGATATAACCAGAATAATGTTCCTCATTTAAATAGCTCTAAAGAGATGTATCACGTTGATTAATTTCCGTATTGTCTCAAACTGTCCACATTTTAGAGGACCGGACTGCTCTGTATTCATACTTTATCTGCCCATCTTTATAAATGAGTTTGTCTTTTTGTTTAGATTTGTTTGGCCACTGTGCTTGCACTACTTCCTGTTTTTGAATTATTTTCATTTTGACCGCCCAATTTATAAATACTTCTCTCAATGTACTGGTGTATCTTTCCACCTGCTAGTCCATCTAATTTAGATAGAATCTATTCCTTGCTCTTTCTTGATAACAGAAGAAATCTATTTAATGTATACAATTAAACATATTTTATTATTTATGTTTTAAGAGTTGTTTTTTGTTGTTGAGTGGTGTTGAACCAGGGGCGTAGGGAGGGAGGGGGGGGCAAGTTTTGAGTAAACATGTAATCCAACTTAACAGCTGTCGATCATTTTGTTTGACATTAAGGTAAAAGACTTTTTTTTACATCGCAAAAAGATTATCACAATTTTGTGGCACCAAGGGAGCCAGTGGCGTAGCTAGGGCGGAGGGGAGGGAGAGAATTTGAAACCCCTCTCCCCCCCGGATCCACTTGAGGGTGGCCTCAAATGAGTGTTTTTTTTACATTAAATATTACGCAAAATGCAAAGACTCCCAAAGAGGCCAAGTCCCACGCCCCCCCCCCCCCCACATGATGGCTGATTCCTAGCTACGCCACTGCACGGAGCCAAGGCCTTTACACTGTGGATTTGTGCCTTCTAGTGTGGCTGATTAGACCTCTGTGAGCCCGGAATATTTGGCTTCAGACTGACTACGTTATTCCAGCTGGGGCTGGTGTCTGTTTCCGAGATTTTTTTTTCTATGGCGCTTTTTCTTCTGCCAAGTCTGTTTTCTTACCCTCGCGCCAGTTTTGACAACCAGGCAGAACCAGGCAGAACCAGATTACACGCTGTAAGAAAGATAGTTTTAGAAATACTGTTTTTAGCGTACGCATACTATTCCATAACCCACTAGGGGTCTCGATTTACTTAATATGAGAACACTTCAGAACATAAACAATTTGCTTGATCGTTTTGTAACATGTCGTCTGCTGATCTTTTACTTCCGGTGGATTTTTTAATTTAATGAACAGACTTAATCTTATCAATATATAGAAAAAATAATTTATTTTCGAAAAGATTCCAAGAGTCAAGGGGAATAAAGTGTTTCAAGTGGCTCCCAAGTCCAGGCTGAGATCTGCATAGTTGCATTTCAGATGTGGCAGATGTGGCAACTAGATGTGGCAGAATATCTTGTTCTTGATATCCACATCGTAAATGTTCACAGGCTTAGATATATAGAAGGATGTATTGACCTGCTCAGGTTACATTTATTGAAATGGTACAGATCAGTATTTCTCAGAATGTGTTCTTTGGAACCTTAAAGTTCCGCTACACCTAAATAGGTTTTCCACGAACTACTGGAATAATAAACTAGTAGGCCACCATGAGAACGAATTTCTCTAAAAAATAAGCAAAGTGTTCCGCTAAATACTCATAATGTGCGAAGTGTTCCGCTAAATACTCATAATGTGCGACGTGTTCGCTAAATACTCATAATGTGCGAAGTGTTCCGCTAAATACTCATGTTGTTCGAAGTGTTCCGCTAAATACTCATAATGTGCGAAGTGTTCCGCTAAATACTTATGTTGTGCGAAGTGTTCCGCTAAATACTTATGTTGTGCGAAGTGTTCCGCTAAATCCTCATAATGTGCAAAGTGTTCCGTTAAGGAAAAAGCCTGGGAACCATTGTTTTAGATAATACCACGCCGGCTTAGATTTGAGACATAAGTACAGAAACAATGTATTTATACCAGTCTTGTAATCCATCTGACACTAGTACATTTAAGTTAAGACTTCAGAAAGAAATGACGAGGCTTTCTCCAATGTAGTTGATTGAGAAATAGAATCTATATTAACCACGGCATGATATCGTCGGTATCTTTACTATCTTATATTCAAAGTCTAGCTGCTAATGATGCGTTGACTAGATATTGTATAAAAGACATATGATTCATTGAGTCGAGGCGTAAGTGTGCCCCCCCCCCCCCCCCATACAATGCCACTTTCACACCACATTAAAACTCGATTTTTTTTTACAGCTATAGGAATTCTATCGAATAAAGAAAACAAGAAAAATATATATACCGGTATATTTTTGTTTAAATAAAAGAAAGCATATCTAAATGGGAAGAAATCCGCCCTTAAAACTTTATCTTTCAATAATGTACAAGTTATTTCCCTTATTTGATCATAAACTAAATAATTAATTACTAATGATTAATTGCTTTTTTAATGATTCATGTTTTATTAGGTACAATAAAAAAATTGTTTAAAGAATCAACTTAGTCGGAGTATGCGTGAATTATTTAAGGGGACTAGACCCAACAAGTTTAGAAATATCTTTAAATACTGAAGAATTAGAATTGGTTCTTCTTGCTGATATCAAACAGAATACTTAATAATTACCAGTAATTAATTGACTGATTAATTTTTTTTTTATTGATTCATGTCTAGTATAAGCTAATGAATGATTGTGAGAATTGAATGGGTGTGTGAGAAATAACCTTTTTTTTACCAGACAGAGTGAATTGATAAAGGCTTTGTAAAAATATGTTAACTCAACCTTAAAAGGTCTAATAGACCCTCAGATATTCAAGCCTTCATCACATCTCGCATTTTCGTTCGTCCCAGGTAAACTAGTCAGCAGGTAAAAGTTTTTAAAGCTAGGTTGGCCACAGTTCAATTAGCTGACTTTGGCCAATTTGTATGACGTCAAGTAGCTCATCCCTTGTCATAGTGTCAGGGGGGGGGGAAGGTAAAAGGTCAGACCAGAGTAAACTACCGTGAGATTAATAGCAGTGACAAGGATTGTAGAGAGGCGTTCAGAAGTGACTTGCGAAGAATTTCGTATTTGAATGGTTTCATCAAATCCTCATTTCTCTTTTCCAGTCTATTTTCTATCTCTCCCCCCCCCCTCCAGGCTAGCTGTGTTGCTAGATAGGAGTCACACCAAGAAGCCTGTCCGTAAACTGTCAAATGATCACTAGACGTAAGTTCCGGCTTTTATATGATTGCGAAAAGTTTGAAATCAAAGTTGATAATGATTCTGTACAATCTCTATTAATGTTTATTTCTCGTTGCATATAAGTTTCTTCTTTGAGGTTAAAGATTAGCCTAATACAACATCATTTCCTATGAACTCGAAGTGGGCTGTGTGGTCCGTTTGTGGGAAATATATAACATAAGTAACATTTCAAAACCATTCGTTAAATTAGAGAGTATTCTACTTCGCCCCTGAATATAATTCTCGGCACGCCACCATTGATTTAAACTTATTACTAAAGTAGTTTTGACACTATCTACGTGGAAGGTTAAAGTTCCTAGATTTACTTATTCAGACACTAGCTGGCTACTGATCCTATGAATACATGCCCTTCATAAGTGTTGTGGGGAGTGAGATATTTAGATGGAGTACACATTATTTGATAGGTTGAGACGTGTTTAGTGAGGACATGAGGGACAGGAACAGTAGCACAAATAAACAAGCAAAATATAAAGTTTTATTTTATTTGATAAAACAATTATTAATTAAGGGAAAGAACTGTACATTTACAGCCATGCATCTAAATACTGTAATATTTAATTTCCTTTTTTAATATTTAACAAAGTAAATTAACTGCCCCTAATTTATTATGTTAATTTTTTTTATCGATTCCTGTTTTTTATATTTTAGGAACATTGAAAAATAGTTCAAACTTTCAACTTGAGTCCAGAATAAGAAGTAGGATTAAAAACGTGTACAAATTTGTACCCAGACGGACAGACAGACAGACGGATTTAGTTCGATATAAAGTTTTGTGAAAAACAAAAATAAAATTAAAAAAAAAAAATAAAAAAAAAAACAATCTACAAAGTAAGTCAAACTGACATAAAACAATCAGGGTTGCGGTGCATTATGCCTTTAAAAAAAAAAAAAGAAATTTTACAAGAATTCACATTCGCCGCCTCTGCCGTTTTTAATTTCCTATTTCAAGTGAAAGTTTTAGTTTCGTAAGTCTTCCCTCCCCCTCATACACACACACAATACACACACACACACACACATGCACACACACGCACACACATGCAAACACACCTTCCCCACTAGCCCCGCAGTTTTCTTTTAGCATTCTTTCCCCCTCAGGCCACGTCCACTTCGTCCACTAGTATTCTGCCATGCAGGGAGAACCAGTGGCCTGAGGGTTGACCTGAGGTCAAGATTTATTGGCGAAGCTTGAAGTCGCGAGTCAGCGTGGACAATGAAGCGTGACCTTGCCATTTTCTTTCAGCTACTGCTTTTTCGTATGTGCTCGTGTGTGGCGTGTGTATGTATGTGTAAACAGTGCGCATGTACTTCTGAAATAACTAATATACTAAGTAGATTCAAATCTTTATCAACTTTCTTATTTCATAAATATTTTCTTTTTTTTTTTCTAAATAATCTGACTTTTTAAATTGCTTTGGAAAGGGGGGGGGGGGAGGAGAGAGGGGGTATTTCCTTTCTATTTACACATTTTTTGACTGGTTCATAAAACATTTCGTTCATTGTCTAAGAAATAGGTTGCATCTAGAAAAACAGAGTACAGGTTTTTACAAGGCTTTATATCAACGTACGCTGTCTGTCTGCTGAACATTTTTAACACGACGTTATTTCTTCTATACATCCATTCTCGGATCATGTTTGAAAGTTTACACGATTTATTTATTTGCACCTTAAAAAAACATGATTCAATAAAAAAAATATTTCAGCCAATCGGTCAATTAAATACTAGTAATTAATTATTTTCTTTGATATCATCAAGGTAAATTAATGTTTCAGTATTTAGAGGTACGACTAAATATGTGCGCTTTTGTCCCCTTAGGTAGCTGTTCACGTTATTTCTCCCACACCCCTCAAGTGGAAACTTTACACATATATCTATTGTACCTAACAAAATTAAACCCATAGAAATTAAACAATTAGTCAATGTGTTTATTTTGTTTGATAGGTGTAGAAAAAGGGGCAATAATTTCTACATTATTGAGAGATATAACGTTAGATAGGCTTCCTTAAATGCATCTTGCTTGATTCATTCTAGTCGAGTGAAGAGTATTAGGGTTAAGAAGCAATGAGTGAACTGAGTTAGGGGGTGTGGTAGAGGGGCCAAAACCGCTAGGCTACCACTTTGTCACCTAACGAGGGGGCTTCAGTTCGAATCCCATCTCGAGTTGTGTTTTGCTGAGTGAAGCACGGAAACTTTTTTCAGTTGCCCCTTCCATCCTTCCATACCAACTAAATACACATCAAACAAAATAAATAAATGCTGGTTTAATAATAGACTAAAGAAGCTTTGTAAACAGAAGGAAAACCTATATAGAAAATTTAAAGCAACCAAGGCAGAAAGAGTTTACAAAAAGTATATAAAAATTAAACACCTAACCCAAAAAGTAAGCAGACAGCTGCAGAGTGAATACATCAACAATGTAATATCTAAAGATAACAACAAAAACCTATGGTCATACATTAAGTCTAAGAAAATGGAAACAACAGGCATAGCGCCATTAAAAGATGAACATAACATAATACATAATGATAATGAAACTAAAGCAAACATCCTAAACAAATACTTTGCATCAGCATTCTCAGCCCCAGGAGACAAAGACATATTTCTTAATTTGAACCAAGTAGACAACATAGAAGATTTAGTAGTACAAGAAAATGGAATTAAAAAACTATTAGCCAACACCAAACCAAATAAAGCGTCTGGACCTGATGGTATTCCAGCTAGATTACTCAAAGAACTAAGCAATGAGCTAGCCCCAGTGTTCAAAATACTCTTTCAAGCATCGCTTAACCAGGGCAGAGTACCAAAGGACTGGAAAGAAGCTAATGTCACCCCCCTATTTAAAAAAGGAGAAAAATCTGATCCAGGAAACTACAGACCAGTATCACTTACCAGCATCACATGTAAAATACTAGAACACATAATATGTAGCAATATCATAAACCACTTAGACAAACATAATGTCCTCACCCCATACCAACATGGCTTTAGGAAATATAGATCATGTGAAACACAACTAATAGGACTAATTGATGATTTTTCAAAAGGTTTAGATAATAGTGAACAAATAGATGCTATCTTACTAGATTTTTCCAAGGCTTTTGACAAAGTTCACCACCATAGTTTGCTTAAAAAATTAAAATATTTCGGCATTAACGGTCCACTGCATCAGTGGATTAAAGATTTTCTGATAGGGAGAGAACAAACTGTAATAATAAATGGCTCTAAATCAACACCAATAACAGTAAACTCAGGTGTACCTCAAGGAACAGTTTTGGGTCCACTACTATTTTTAATTTACATAAATGATTTACCAAATTGCATTAGTTCAGGAACAAAAGTCAGATTATTTGCAGACGATTGCATAATATATAGAACAATAAAAACAAAACAAGACACAGATATTTTACAAAGAGAATTAGATGAATTACAGAAATGGGAATCAAATTGGAGCATGTCTTTCCACCCAGAAAAATGTCAGTTGTTAAGAGTAACAAAAAAACTAAAACAAATTAATTCCACTTATCTTATTCATGGCAAACCAGTAACACAGACTAAAAACTCAAAATACCTAGGTGTTATAATAAATGAAAAACTGTCATGGAATCCACATATTGATGAAACTATAAAAAAAATCCAACAAAGCATTAGGGTTTATTAAAAGAAATTTCTATAAATCAAATAAGAACATAAAACTAAAATGTTATTTAACCTTGGTTAGGCCAATAATAGAATATGCATCCACCGTGTGGGACCCCTCAACTCAAGAAAACATTAAGAAACTGGAACAAACACAAAATAGAGCAGTGAGATTCATAACAAACGAATATTCACATTTGACTAGGGTAACACCATTAGTAAAATCACTAAATTTAGAAAGCCTTCAGGACAGAACACTCAAAAGTAAAGTAGCAATTATACATAAAACACTGAACCATAATCTTCAAATACAAAAACAAAATTTAATAAAATACTCTGAAAGACACAAAAATAAAGGCACATTCCTCGTCCCATATGCTAGGACAAATTTGTACAAATACTCCTTCTTCCGTAGTGCTATTAGAGCATGGAATGGGTTGCCTGAGCTAGCCAGAAAAACCAGTGACTTGGCAGAATTTAAGTCATTGGTTAATATGCATGACTAAATGCATGACGCGTAGGACGTAATCATCTTCTTTTTTGAAGTAACGTCTGTATTATATAAGATAAGATAAGATAAGATTTACTGGACCAAAAAAGCATGAAAGATAAAATGAAATGAAAGATGAGCACTATAATGAAATGAAAGATGAGCAATATAATGAAATGAAATATGAGCAATATAATGAGATGAAAGATGACCTATATAATGAGATGAAAGATAAGCTTTTTAAAAACAATAATTTAAATATATTACATTATCGCGTGAAGCATACACAATGTTTACTTTACAATCGTATCGTTCTTTTAAACAGAATTTAAAAAGTAAAGAGTAAAGATTCCCTTTCAGACATTGTGGTCAATAGGGCAGTTGATGGTCATCTGTTTCTGTGGCCTACGGTTAACGAGGGTGTCATGCGGCAAGCGCAACGACCAACTGCCTTTACTTTTCCCCTACTAATCTTAGGTACCCATTGGAGCCGGGTGGACCCAAAGATCCCGAAATTAAAAATCCCAGTTTTCACCAGGATTCGAACCCGGGACCTAGGTTTTGAAGACAAGCTCTTTACCACTCAGCCACCGCGCCTCCAATCAGAATTAACGTTCTTTGTCAATTTTATTGAACGTTGTTGAGATTCTTACGAATGCATCGGGGGGGGGGGGGGCACATTTAGGGGGTCGAAGAAAAGCCCTGGCCGAAAACGAAAAGAAAACTTAATTAGGCCCCTGGCGGATAACAACTTTTTTGCATCCGATGCGGCCAAATACGAAAGACGCACCTGTGTTTGCTTTGTCACTGCATTCATCTTTAATATTCATTCATCTTTAATATTTGGGCTCGAAGCCAATGCCTTATATATGCACCGCATTGAAATCTGATTTGATAAATATTTGTATGAGCTTTTAAACAAGAGCTAAGACTTTAGTTCTCTGTAAACTTGACATTGCCACATTGACGTTGTGTCCTACTTATGAAAGCCCGCTTATCAGTGACGTGTTATTATAAAATATACCATACCTCCCTCACCCCATTTCCACTTGTTTTTCTCACAATTATGAATATAACACTTTTTTTTTCTTTGCGGGGAAACTTAGTTCTGTCATTCAGAAAATTTTAGTGAACAATTAAATAAAAAAAAAAGTGAATAATGGTCAAAGTGCTTTTAGACTTGACTTAATTTATGACGACAGGACGTGAAGGTCACCTTGTCAGTGTACATAAGCAGATGCATCTCCAATAGTAAGAACCTCTATGACGCTGGTTTAAGTCTTCACTATTTACATAATAATGGTGGCCATTCTTGCAAATTAGAAACAAATTAACAGCCCTAATGTTTGAGGCTTGTATCAACACAATTGTCATTTACATGCGTTGCCTATATGGATATTATTTATAAGTTTCTTTGGAAATTGGAAGCACTTGAACTGATTCACCACAATGTTCATCCTATCTTCATAATTTAATGAGTAATTAAGCATCGAATATGAAGCGGTTAATAATGATGTGAATACCGAAATTAACTTGGCCGACGTATTAAAAGTTTCGTAGTTAAGGACGACAAGTGGCGTAGCTAGGGAGGAGCTGGTGATTGCGGACCGCATCGTTAAACTTTTGAACAGAAAATTGATCAAATATTTAAAAAGATGAAATGTTTAAAAAAAACGCAACACAATTTACAATGAAAATATGTAATTAGTTAGATAGAAAATATTGACTATTAAAAAAAGAGAGTTTGTGTTTTTTTATAAACTCAGATGCGACCCACCCTTTTATGTTTATGGTTATGCCATCATGGAATCTTCACACTAGACTTGGGGGTGAAAAACTCCTTGTTCACGCCAGTATGCCTTTCCATCCATCATCGGAATAATTGCGCCTTGGGCGCCGAGTCTCTACTTTATGTTTTACTAAGTTAAGCAACCAATGCTCGTAAAAAGTTATCAACTTATTATTTAGCACAAATATCAGAAACTATGAATTAAAAATTATGAACAGCTGAACAGACGAATGATTTGTCACAGAATTAAAAGTGGCTTTTCCATTTAATAAGACAAACTTTACTAAGAAAGCTTATTTCTCTTTCAGGAAGGATCCATTAGCCGATCGAACAGAGGGACACGAACCTCTGAGACATCTCGGAGAAAGACTTTGTATTGATGTGATACAAACGCATAAAATCGATAATACAAATGAAATGTAACGGTAATAGTAACAATTATAATGACAGAAATTATAGAAATGATTTTTTTTTTAATCCCAAGTTAGAATATTGATTTGTTCACTGCTCTAATTTTAAGTCCATTAGTTCAAGACTGTTTGGACTGGACAGATTCAGATTTTGTAAACTAATTAGATGTGAGAGCTGCATTTATTCTTAGACTCATTACAGAAACTATTATCACCATGATATTAAGAAGCTGCATTTATTCTTAGACTCATTACAGAAACTATTATCACCATGATATTAAGAAAAACAAAAACACTTGGGGTCGAGATGAACTGAAATGGCAGAGGTTGTCTCCAAGTCTGTTGAGTGTTAGAGTTTTGGCCTTCATCAATCAACCATGACCTATATATTCTGAACGCGCCAGCTCACTTCCAGATAGAACAATGCCGCTGTGCGTAAATGAGCTAAGATTTAATCAAGCATTAAACAAATGTTCTGGTAGTATTCATTTCAATCAGATGAACACATGACATCGCTACCTGGATGTTTTGCATTTACTTAGTGATAGCTGTCCCGACGGCTTCTTAGTTTGCCCCGATGGCTTCTTAGTTTGTCACGATGGGTTCTTAGTTTGTACCGATGGCTTCTTAGTTTGTCCTGATGGCTTCTTAGTACCGATGGCTTCTTAGTTTGTACAATGGCTTCTTAGTTTGTACAATGGCTTCTTAGTTTGTCCTGATGGCTTCTTAGTATAGTACCGATGGCTTCTTAGTTTGTACAATGGCTTCTTGGTTTGTCCAGACGGCTTCTTAGTACCGATGGGTTCTTAGTTTGTACCGATGGCTTCTTAGTACCGATGGCTTCTTAGTTTGTACTAATGGATTCTTAGTTTGTTTTGATGGCTTCTTAGTACCGATGGCTTCTTAGTTTGAAATATGCGCGGTACAACTTGCTGACGAAGAGAGAGGCAGAGATGTAATGCACATCTTTATTTTGATAGGAACTAACTTACTTAAGGAAATCGTCTGAAGAAGTAAAGAATAGGTCCAGTTATCGCGGAGCCCAATTTAATGGATGCTTGCAAAGCCGCTCTTCTAATTCTTTTTTACAATAACAATTATGATCAACGTGTCATTTTAAACATGTTATATATTTTTTCGATGTAATGTTACTATTAACTCAATATTGCACCAGCATCATCTTAAAGTTGGCACAGACAATGCTTTACATTTTCCCGCAATTCTATAATAGATTAAATTATCTGTGACATTTTACGTCTCGAGGGACGATATTTTTCCTTTGCAACTTCTTGTGTGACTTAAAAGGCCAATCCTAGAGACACAGCAGCGGTCACAGGTTGGGCATCTGTAGTCACCAGGCGCCGTTGCATTTTCACCCTTCTTTCTGCTTCTGTTGTGTATGACATCTGCAATCTTTGACCCTTCCTTTATGCTCTCTCTCCATGTGGATCTATCCAGTGTTACTTTTCAAAGAGCTTCATGTCGCATTTGCATACATCTGTATACCGTAAAAGTGGACGACCAGTGGCTCTACTGCCTTCTATTAGATCGCCATACAGAATGTCTTGTGGAATTCGACCTACTGGCATTCTATGAACGTGGACAAGCCAGCCAATGAGTCTGCTGCTGTCAACACAGCGGATGTTCTGTCAACATACTCTTCATAGTTATAACCCCTGGATATCGAAATAACTCGATCTAGCGAGGTACAGTATCATTAATACACCTAAACTAACTGTAGCACAATGCCAGTGAATTCTAGTATTGACAGGTGCAGGATCTAAACTAAACCTTTCAACTATTGTGTCAACTCGCATTTTTTTTTCTCACGTCCTCCGAGTCCCCAAGGTCTCAAGATTTCAATAGGAATCACGTGACTAGGAAGCAGCATAAGTGGCAGTAAACAATAGTTTGATTATATGCTGTCGACGTAATTTGTAGGCAGATAGAATGCAGATCTACTGCTAGTAGAACTAGTGGCTTCATTGTTCAGAGTGTCACGAGGAAGAGTCTCAAAGAACCAAGAATCAGGCCATTGTTATCCAGTTATCACTACATCTAGTACTATAGCCAAGAGAATAGAATATGAAACTCCACTGCTTTCGTGCGTACATCAGGAGTTTTATAAATTTGACAAAGGCCGCCCCTTTATGTAATTTCATTATGAAGTCTATTGCCTCTAAAAACATTCACAATGTGGGATCACCAGGTTTAAAAATAGTTACATTTATACCGCTAGATCAGTGGTTCTCAAATTGGGGTCCGCGGACTCAGCGTTGCTGACAACAATGACCTAGGATTGGAGAAGTCAATTAGAATGTTATGGTGGATGTTATGTTAAGGTGGGTGATTGATTATTGAGGCTGAAGGCATAACAAAAACATAGAATCAAATACTTCTGTTAATGATTGTTGGCAATTTCTTCAATTCATTGTTAATTATACTGTTGGCCTCCTTAAGTCATGAAACGACTGTGGTTCATCTCGTCACTTTTTCATGTGACTCTGAAGCCTTATTCTCAAGAGACACTCCCCGCGTTCACATGTAACGCAGGTTAAGCTGCCATTCGCTATGGTTGTAGACAAGCCAATTTTTTATTTATTTTTTTAGTCTGGTACACTTTATTTCCAGAGTTAAGGCCAAAGCTTCATAGATTTCTTTTTCACCAACTGTCTCCATAAAGTGCTGCCTATGGCAACATTAATGACCACTGTTTTGAGTGACCCGTTTGATTGCATCCACATATCAGATGTGGGAGCAATCAGTTATTCTGAAGCCTGACGCAAGTTGTCCATAAAAGATGCCTTTCGGTATTCGACTTAATTATATTATTAAACTAGTTATTATTGATCTTTTCGTTGAGTTGCCTTCCAGCTTACAGCAATATCTAAAATTAAAGTTTTCTTTTTAAGACCTTGCTATCGAATAGAGCAGATGATGTAAAAGTCATCTGATTTTGTGGCTCACGGTTAACGAGGGTGTCATGTATAATGTCAGGTACCCGTTAGAGCTGAGTGGACTGAGAGGCGCCCAAAGATCTCGAAATTAAAAATTCGTCTTCACCAGGATTCCAACCAGGGACCCCGGTTTGGAAGCCAAGCGCTTTACGAATCAGCCACCACGCGTCCTACAGCAATACCTACAGCAATATCTACAGCAATATATACAGCAATACATACATTTCTTCTTGTTTATTATAGCAGATGAAATAAAATGAAGCGCGTAGCATGGAGTCGATTGGATGCACTGATTTCAAGATCACTCCCCATTCCCTTGTGACTATACATAACGCACAGAACTGATATCGTGATAACGAAAGATAGATCTATACATCAACCTTAAATTATGTGATAATTCACCTGGGGGGAAGTTTACACAAGGACAGCAGGTCGTTCTTAGATCACGTGACGTCACTTCTTCGTTAGTGACGATTTAACATTCATAATTCAAGTTCGTTGAACCTCATTGTTGAACATTAAAAAGAGATGAACATCAGATAAACTGAACCCAAGTAGTGAGACGGTGATGTTTATGCTATTGGGCAAGGGTGTGCCTCCGTATCGATGTAGGTTTTAACACCATCTTTCTCCTAGAGTGAAAGAGTAAACCGGTATTTTCAATTAAATGTTATGGGGGATGGGGTGCATGTTGGTTCTTTAAATCTTTTAAAACTGGTCTTTCTTAGGTTAAATATTTTTGTATAACCATAGTCAACTGATAATCACGTGTTTTACAGTTGTGAGATAGATATCGACATTTCGCTTTTTGTAAGATTTCTTCCTTGTAAATTTCATCCTCTCGCTTTATGTGTGAGTATATATATATATATACACGGAGGCGCGGTAGCTGAGCGGTAAAGCACTTGGTTTTCGAACCGGGGATCCCGGGTTCGAAACCTGGTGAAGACTGGGATTTTTAATTTCGGGATCTGACATTAGTTAGGGAAATATAAAGGCGGTTGGTCTTTGTGCTGGCCACATGACACCATCGTAGACGGTAGACCAAGGAAACAGGTGATCTTTACATCATCTGCCATATAGACCACAAGGTCTGAAAGGGGGAACTTTATTTTTTTTTTTACTATATATAAATAAATATATAGTAGAAAAGATGTCGAGACGTATATGCGGCCTATATCGTTATATGTATTTAAATATGTAAATGACTGTTTGAGACTGTGTACGTGTGTGTAGGGCGAAGAATAAGCTGTTTCTCTTATGATCAATAACATATGTGTATCCTAAATGAAGTTTAACGACAGTGCCTGTATGTTTAATTATACAAATATCTAACCATTTCAAAATCGTTTTCTTAACAATAAAATGGAGGAATGCTTAAGGTCGGTGCCTGTCTGTACCAATTAAAACATTGATCAAGTCGATTGTGAAGTTACTAGACTTTGTTTTCTCTTTCCCTCACTCTCATTCTCCACTCCTCTTCCCAACACACACACAAAGTACAATGATATTCCTGTTTCCCACACACACAGTAAAATGATGTTCCTGATCCCCACGCAAACAAAGTAAAATGATGATCATGTTCCTCCCACACACAGAGTAAAATGATGTTACTGTTCCCCACATACACACAAAGTAAAATGATGTTCCTGTTCCCCCAAACAAAATAAAATGATGTTTCTGTTCCTCTCCTCCCCCCACCCCCGGTCCCTCACCATGACTACGACATTGAGTTTGTTAATTTCCTCACTACTAACCCCGAGTTTCAAAGGTAGTGTAAAATGTAGATCCAGATTACAGGTAGATCTTTGTGACACATGCATATTCAGACAGTGTACCTTTGTGACATATGTACACTCAATGTGTACTGGCCTGTACACGAATCTTACAATAACTGATCTCCAGAAGAATCACAATAGACTCTAATAGGGTTCTGTAGTTAAACAAAATATTTTAACTAGAAACAAACTTTAACACATAAACTCATATACACATGCACACACAAACGCAAGAACAAACACAAACATCACACTAACAAAGCACACGCACGCACATACAAACACACAAGTACACATGCACTTAAAAATTCACGCACAGACTAAATTTGTTTTGATTAACCTTTTAACAAAACGCAAGTATTATCTATGGCCATATTACAAGATCTTCTGGGCTCGCAAAGACCTTCCTTTTAGGGAACAGTACCAGGAAAAAGAAGAAGAGGCAGACAGAGAAAACGATGGGAAGACAACATAAAAGAATGGACGGACCTACGATTTAAGAGGCTCTAACTAAGGCAAAATGATGATGATTAACCCAAACCCTAGGAGAAGGTTAAATTTTCTAACAATAGCTACACTCCACATAGACTATCATTGTTTACGTTTTATGACTAATGCTGGCAGACCTAAGAGAAAAAGGTCAATTTAAACGAGAGAGAGAGAGAGGGAGAGAGAGAGAGAGAGAGAGAGAGGAGGGTGAAGAGAATAGAGGGGAAGGGGAAGGCGAGAGAGAGAGAGAGAGGAAGAAAGAGAGAAAAAGAGAGGGAAAGAGAGAGAGAGAGAGAAAGAGATAGAAAGAAAGAAAGAGATAGAGAGGGAGAGATAGATAGATAGATAGATAGATAGATAGATAGATAGATAGATAGATAGATAGATAGATAGATAGATAGATAGATAGATAGATAGATAGATAGATGCGTAGATTACAAGCAGTATAAAGATATCAAAAGTCTAGACCTAACTTAGAATTAACTAGTAAAGGGTAAGTAACAGAGAAACCAGGCTAGGTAACGCTGTTATACTCAACACAAATGTACACGATACTGCTCTACTAGCTAACAGTATTGTTACATAATCATTAAGTAGAAGAAAAAGAAATCGTATATTCACTCTGTGACTTTCAAATTCTTACAGGAGAAGAATTAAGGTCAAACACTATTTAAACAACACTGAACGTCAAACGTTATACATTATTAGAACACCCATCTAGTATGCTTACATGTAGGTACCTTTCCCATTCATTGTTCAGGGGATTTTATGTATTCGAAACAGTTGACCTTTTGTGAACTGAACTTTCCACTTGTGCCTTAAACCTAGAGTATGTAATTTGAATGAGTAAGAGTCTTATTTCCCTTAAATGAACTAAACTTATGGTCTGTTTGGGGCTGTGATCACAATGGTCCTAAGTTCAATCTAACTCGCTGCCTACGTATGTCGTCCTACGGCCCTGAAAGAATTTGGGATAGGGCGTAATCCACTTATAAAACAGTAGCGGCCATAGGAGGTGGCCAGTGGGAAAGCCGCCCCTGACCCCGCGCCTGAGGGGGACCCCGCGATAGAAGATTCCCTTGACATCGTCATGTTAAAAAACCAGACCAGTTCTCAAAAACTAGGATTTGTTAATCCATATTTCCTGGCATCTATATTGGTTTCGAAATACCGTTCAGTTCCAGTAAGGACAGCATCCTATGGCCTGCACATTCTAAGCGACTATCACTGTCTACCAGTTCTTGCTGGTTAAAAAAAAATCAACAATCCGTAGACGGTATCAACTAATCAAAATCTTTCTTTTTTTCATAAGTATTATAAAGAGTATACAGTAGCCAGTACTGTTATGTTGCATTACAGTTTAAAAAGAACATGTACGCAAACACATACAGCACAGACATGCAGCCATCCATACTTATAAGTAGGCCTATATGTCAGCGTGGTTGGGTTAGACTCTTAGAATGTCCCAATTGTAACCCAATGAATAACTTGATGCAACAAGTTATAAAAGAATAACTGCATTTGCGCGCAGTCCTAGCAAGAATTTAAAAGATACTGATGTGGTGATTATGTTTTGTATATAATATTGTAAACGGTACGTCATAGAACCTTGGTTGTAAGACTGAAAGAATTCTATGTTTATTTATTAATTTTACTATTTTTTCATTGGTTCATTGGTTGGGACAGGGTTACAGCGCTTGAAGTTTGTTATTGTTGACAGGGGACCGGAGTTTTGTGATAGCATATTAAGAGCCATTATAAGGCAGTTCTGATAGTTTATGTATATTTAGGAATTCAGCTTTTGTTGGCGTTATCTACAGTTATAATTTATTCCTATTTCTTTATTAAATATTTCTTATTTCTAATGCATCCCTGGTGTTCTTAAAGTATTGCATACGTAATGTATCCATGTCAAAGTCATAGGCTAGGAGTTCACAACAGCAGTCCTAGCAAGAATTTAAAAGATACTTCAGTATATAGAGAAATAAAAAAGGGCATTTATGCGCCGAATTAAGGTCAATTTTTAGGCTTCGTTGAGATGCTTGAAAAATTTGACACAATACGCAAGAACACTTCGATCTAGTGTAGTTAAAATTCAAATAGTACAACGGTTAAATATTATCTGTTTGTACTTTGGTAGGGGTGTAAGGCCTACGACGTTAGAGGCGGACGATCCCGTTAGCGTGACATGGTACGATAGACCCATATATAGTCCACCCTTAAGGCTCAGGGCCCCGTATATGACATTCGCTCTGGTCCCCGCGCACTGCTAAGGCCGCCTCTGCCTATGCTGATCAATTCTAATTTTTGTTTCGTACCAACCCCCTGTCAAATTTCCTTTTCTAACCCAGCAAAATATTTTGGATACATTCAACACGTGTTATCTTTCCCTGAGTTCCAATTGTTAGCAGCTATTTATAGCTTAACAAAGCCTTTGACTTTGTATGTTCCACTTGAATTAGAAGCCTATGAACAAGTCAACACAGAATATTGCAGTTTACACAGGAAGTCATAAATGATTGTAGAACTGCTTCCGTATCTTTTATACCCAGAGCATACACACATGTTTATTTATACATAAATTTATTGCATTTTGAAATAAATATTTTGACTGCTTAAACTGATACTTATGCATTTTCTTCCATTTAAAGATAATTTTTCCGATTACAATTTCTGTTTTGGTATTTTATTTTTTCTACTAAACATCATGGGTTCAGTGTAGATAGACACTCTCCGGATGGGTATTTCATTATAGGTCTGTAACGATTTTCCTATAAATTTGAAATTTTCGGCATATTTTTTAAGGAAAAAAACAACATACCTAATTAGCCACAAATTGAGAATTCTGTTTTAACCGTTGTAATTTTTCAAAAACATAATCATTTTAAAATTAAAATTTGATTAGGTATTTTTATTTTGAACATCTGCATAGCGGGAATCACCGCAGTCGAATCCATTGTTTCATTATATTCAGTATAGAATTGAAATAAATATATAGAAGTACATTTACAATTTTGCACAAAGTTTTGTGTATAAATAACTAGCTGGACAGTCAATAGAAGACTTACTGCAATAGTGAAGCATTATAAGAAACAAATAGAATGAGAAATTAAAGACTAACCATCAAATTCATTCAGTAGGAGTTGATTAACACAAATTTTACGTTTTTCTTAATAAAGGTCTTCCCTAGATTTCTAAGAAAATATGAACTTATCTATACAAAAAAAAAAGTTGCAGGCCTACAGTTAGTGGATTAATAACTGATGGTCTCGGGTTACTAAAAAAACAAAAAACAACAAGCGATCCATGTGGTGTCGTGACTTATTAAGGTTCTAATAAAATTGAAGGTTAAGTGACGACACGTTTGGTGTTTACAACATTTCCAGTGAATGACCCAGAAGTGATGTTCTTTATTAGTAACATAAATAAACATATATATATATATATATATAAATTCGCATAATACAATAATAATAATGATAGCATACCACAAAAAGATATATAACTTTATTATCTGTACACATGCAAAGTACCAATAATAAACTATTAATGTATTATTTGTCCCAACCTGTTAGAAATATGTTTTATAATAAGAAGTATACATTGCCGCATTTAAACGCGAAAACGCCCTAAGCTAACTGAGATTCGTGTCCCTTTTGGGAACTTTTATAAGTCCAGATACTAAAAGTAAAGTAAATTTCCCCTTTCAGACCTTGTGATCTATATGGCAGATGATGTAAAGTTTCACGGTTAATGAGGGTGTCATGTGGTCAGCACAACGGCCACCCGCCTTTACTTTCGCTCAACTAGTGTCAGGTACCCATTAGAGCTGGGTGGACTCAGCGGCACCCTAAAGATCCTGAAAGTAAAAAATCCCAGTCTTCACCAGGATTCGTACCCGGAACCCCGGAAGGCAAGCGCTTTACCACTCAGCCACCGCACGAGATGCCAAATGTCAGTGCTAAATTATTTATTGGGATCGTAAGCTATAGTTTATGCTGCCTAGACGTAAATCCGGCCCTGGATGTAGACCAGACTTGTGATATGACGTGAGCTCAGTGATGTCTGGTGAGGGCCCTTTAGCAACATGGAAATATTCTCCCAAATGCTCTTTCCCCACCCCTCTGATGTTATCATAAGAAAGTGTACCAGAGTGCACTGAACTTGAGATGAAAAGCTCACTTTACAAATGAAATTTTTTTAAAAGTTATTTATTTAGCATTCAACATGTAAGAAGAATGATCGGTTAGACTCGGTACACGAAGATGTTGTAATCAGGACCACCTGTTCCTCACTCGAGAAGAATGGAGTTCTGTTAGTTTAGTTTAGTTTAGTTTACACTCTCAACGCAACAGCCACACACTTAACATTGACAACATCAACCTGGATTAGCTTGATAACAGATGACAGGGCAGATGAATGTTCAAGCTTCAAAAGCAATCCCCTATCGAGTTATGCAATTGTTAATGGTGAATAGAATTTTATTATAAAGTTTATATCAATTGACTCTGTCTGTCTGTCTGTCTGGCAAAATTTTAAAACGTTATTCCATTCTCAGATCAAGTCAAAACTTTGTACAGTTGTTGGTTGTTCCTAGCAAAAAAATGAATAAAAAAATTAAAAAATAGTTAATTAAATAGTGATAGCCTATTAATTTTGTTTGATAACGAAAAGGGAAATAAATGTTAAAATATTGATATATATGACTGTAAATGTGGAGTTTTCCCCTTAGAAAAAAAGCTTTTTTTTTTTTTTCAAGTATATTTAATATGTTTTGTTTTAGTTCTATTTAGTACTATATCACAACAAGTAACTTATGTAAACAGTATGTAGTTATGCTTAGACTTCAACAGAGCTAAAAGATTGCTGATGTAGTGTAAGGGTGAAAGACATCATTAACCAATAACCAGTGTTGAGTCAGTTTAGCCAGCCGAATTCAGCTTATTTAGATCCATCGACTTTAACAAGAAGCAGTGCTTCTTCTATTTAGTCAGGGAAAATCCAATAAAACAATTAGAATTTAATAACATCGAATATTCTTAAACAAGGATTGAGCTGATAGTTTTTTAAAATACTTAAAATAACCCAAAACAGTGTACTTTAGATTACTTTAGATTACGTATACATTTTTTTCTGGGTTTATTACTGGGTTTGTGGCTATAAAACTATAAAATATTTTAAATGTAACAGCACAAAACCATAAAAGTCAATTAACTGTCAATCATTAGACCACAGATGCTCCAGAGTGGTTCATTGCAATGTAGCACAGAGTTTTTCTGGCACCTGTTTCGAAAGGTCATCCGTGAGAATGTCATGGTGCCCATGATCTGCGCAGTTCAAATGCGCAAAGACTAGGTTCCAGATATAAACAAACCCAACACAGAATAAATAACCTGGTCAATTGATTGTCTATATCTAAACGCTCCAAGTACATCTGTTTGGCATTGTTTCAAATCAACGCATTCTAATATCGCTTTGTACTGTTGTACTTGAGAAATCAGATAATCAAACTCACCATCTAACTTCACATTTATCAATTAATGTCGTCATCAGTAAACAACTTAAACAATAATATGTCGTAATTAGAGTCTGATTGTAGTGTATAAACAATGGTTTAAAAGACTATGAGACAGATTATTCTGATAAATACCTAACCACTATATTCAATGCCATAATGGACAAAATTTGCAATTAAAACAGAAGATGGTAATTTTCCAAATTCTTTCATTCATCTTCATATCTCCCTTAGTTTGATGAACCCTTGGGGCATCACATATGATCTGTCGACCGTCTTTCTCCAATCTTGTCTTTTACCTTAGATAGAATCCCTTTTTAAACAACACCCCATCCTTTCTTTCATGTTGTCTTCCCATCGCTTTCTCTGTCTGCCTCTTCTTCTTTGTCCTGGTACTGTTCCTTGAAGAAAAGTCTTTGCAAACCATGAGGGCCTTGTGATAGATCCAAAAGTTGTGTCCGTGGTCAAGAAGTCATCGTGTGCTGGCAATTAAACTTTAGTATAGGTACACAAATCCCACAGTGCTTCAAATATGAATATAACTTTAACGTGCACAGATAGATTTTGAACTAACGTTATAGCTTGTACTATAAGGGATGTCGATCATATACATTTAAAGTAGTTCCTTCATAGATGTATTGCATTACACTCGTATCCATGTGTTAATCTAGTCGTTAATTGAGGACTTAACTCTGAAGATTGCCTGTTGGTGAGGTATGGGCGCTGCGCGCTAGACTAATGTTTGATCGTGTCAATGGTCCCGAGTTCATACCCTTCCCGCTGCCATCCCCCATCGTTTTGCGGGAGGTTTGGACTAGGGAGAAAATTATCTTCAACTCTGAAGGAATATCCAAAGCATGTAAAACATTTTACTTAACAAACGAGTTTACAAAAGAGTTTACAAAGTCAATGGTTTTATTGTCTGATTCAGGAAACCCTAAAAATGCCCTAAAGGCGTTAGGACGGATGAACTTGTATCTCTTATCTAATATCGAACAAGAAATATACCTAAAACTTTTATGTCTCTCTGTGGTCGCGGTGGCTGAGTGGTTAAGCACTTAACTTTCGAACCTGGGTCGTAGGATCGAATCTCGGGGAAGACTGGGATTTTGAATTTCCGGATTCTTAGGGCGCCCATGAGTCCACCTTACTCTAATGGGTACCTGACTTTTGTTGGGGAAAGTGTAGGTGGTTGGTCGTTGTGCTGGCCACATGACACCGTGCTCGTTTACCGTTGAAGAAAAAAAAAAAACAACAGATGAACTAAACTTGATCTACCCTATTGCTCGCAAAATTTGGGAGAGGAAATATTTATGACTTTCTAGGTTGTATTTTTGTATTTTAAAGTTGTAACTCAATATTTTGTTTCCTATCAAATTGTCATAAAATGAGTATTCTGTGATACTTTCACTAGGAGTTAAAGGATTTGGTTTGGGGGGGGGGGGGGGGTATGAAAGACTTGGCCAAAAAAAAAAAAGACTAGGTCATAGCAAGATGTCATAAGTTTAGACTTAAGTAGACACAGACTTACTTTCCAGTAGGTAAGTAGATTCCTACGCGCCCTTGAGCGATTCCCGCCCTGAGTCAAATCGATAGTAGATACCACAATACTTGCATAAGAAAAAAACTGTCGAATCCAAGGCATTGTCCTCAGAAAAGAAATCAAACCTTCTCTCTAGGAAGTTGCATCTTTTCACCATATTCATTATTTTATAAAGCAGCTTCCTAGTAGTACTGTTTTTTTAAGTAATTAAAATTACTTTGTCAGCGATGACTTAACATCCGATATTAGGTAACTTAAAAAAAAAAGGATGGGGGGGGGGGGGGGGGTAGCCATTTCAGTATTTTTACTATGTTACGCAATAGCCCGAGTTCCCTTGAACACAAATGTCCCTCTTTTCTGAATTTTTTTCTGGTAGCGAGACTAAAAGAAAGGACTCCGTGAAATGGATCATGTAAAAAAGTTTCGCTAGCAAAAAGACCGGAACTAATTTAGTGGACGCGGCATCAAAAGGTAACGCGTCCGTTCCGGGTCAGCTAAATGGCCGTCATTAGTTATAGCTCGTGTGTGTATTAATTGTCCTACAGTGAACTGGTCGTAGCGTAAACACGTCTAACTACGTCAGGTAGCTACTGTTAAAAACATTAAAGATGCTTCTCGAAATCTAGGAAATATTGGATACATTACAGGCCTTTTGAATTCGTTCAATTCTTTTAGAATTACCTAATGATTTCAAATCGTTTTGTCCTAAAGAATAAAATCTATACATGATTATCTAATTAGTGGTTTAAAGCTAGTCGGCAATCTAAGTTATCCGATTTTTGAAACTATTTTATTTTCATTACAATTTTAAGCGTAAACATGCCTCGTTAGTGAAGAGTTCTTAAAGCACTTGTGATCCTTTGGTCTGGTGATGGAAGACACTTATGGTCACATGCATATATAGTACGATGGAAACGATGCACAAGTATTCCCCCTTTAACCAGACAGAATATATAGACGTCTAGATGTTTTTGGTGTGGGGGGTATGATTTATTTTTTCCTATAATGAGCCTTCTCCGTTAGTAACACAATTGCAAAAAATGTTTTCGCGGCTCTAAGTTGGTAGATCCGGCACTATTAGTTTTCCCTCTAAGTCCTCGCTATTTTAAAGGTAAAGGAATTGTAGAAAAGGAAGTTGTTGGTCTCACTCCCGACCACAGACCATTCTAACAAAGCTCTTAAATTCCAGACGGTCCAATAGCCCGGGGCTGGACGTGGTCATTGAAAGGTTTTGGCTTAGTTACCGTTATGATGGGGAACAAAAACGAAAAAAATTTTTAGATCCCAGTTAGAGTGTAGATTTTGTAATTAGGACATATTGTTAGCCTGTTTGTTAGACAATTATCTTCGTCAGATTGATTTCATTTTTTATAACTGTTAATATATGTTACATTATACAAATGTTACAATGAAATAAACTATAAGTTACTAAGTAACATAATATTAATATTAAGAGCAAGGTTGCCAGGTTCAAATCCTGATGAAGCATGTGCTTTTTAATGACTGGATATTTAGGGCACCTCTTTGTCCACCAAGCTCTAAAGGGTACCTGGCATTAGTTGGGGAAAAGGAGATGCAGTTGGTCGTTGCGATGGCCACATGACACCCGGAGGTCCCAGACTCAAAACCTGATGAAGACTGAGATTTTTTTTTCGGGATCTTTCGGCGCCTCTGAGTCTACCCAGTACTAATGGGTGCCTGACATTAGTTGGGAAAAAGTAAATGCAGTTGGTCGTTGTGCTGGCCCCATGATACCGTCGTTAACCATGGGCCACAGAAACAGATGATCGTAAGGTCTGTAAGGGTACTCCAATTTAATGATCATAATTTACTTTGTTATTTATTTCATTTCACTATCTCCATTCTAATTGCCAACAATAAACTAGGACCAGTTTGTTTTCCCCTACTTCCTGTACAGCATGGTAGAGGTTGCCTGAATCAGCCAGGAAAACCAATGACTTAGCAGAGTTGAAGTCTCTAATTACCATGTACGACTAGACTAATGGGTATTGGGCAGTTTCAACGTCTTGCTAGTTTCATAAATTAAAACTGACGACCCAATGTCCAAGAGTATGCCAGGATTGTTGTTTAAAAGAACAAATAAGATTTCACTTTACGAAATTAAATATTTGAATCCTTCAAGTAGAAACATAACCATGTTGAACACAAAATACAGATCAATTAATTATACAATTTAAAATTCTATTTCAGTTATGGACTCACTTATATAGATTTAACATGAAACCTGAAACTTCTTGACTGAATGACCCTGGTCTAAGCTCGCCTCTTCTATTCATAGGTTTTACAAACTCGGCAAACTTCTTTATTATAAATGTAGTTGCTACCAGAGATCGATTACCTCCCCTTACGGTACATTGTCCGCTGTGTAGAAACTCGAAGCTTTAGAAGTCAAAGTGTAAAATAACTTCTTGTTTACTTTTCTTTGGCTATCTGGACGTGACACCACGTGATACTCGGACATGCGTAGGACATAATAATCTTTTTTTTTAAAAAAGGTCTTTAACTTATTAGATAAGCAGCAAAAATGTCTTTCCTACAAATTGATAATTAGAAAACAAATCGTGCCGCCCCCACCCCCACTCCAGCCCAGCTACATAACCCACACATACATTGTGCCATGACCTTCCAATATGACTTTCTAGAATGTACGATAACAGAATTGCACTTCCATTAGTGTGCATCTATTTCATTTCTAATTTATGACGTGACATTTTAACCACGACATGTCTCACTTCACATTCAATTCTACTTTTCCTTTTCCACAAGACTAATACTGCTCAAATTTGTTCCACTCATTAAATCATGATCAGTTCAAATTCTACATAATTTGGTGTCACGCTGGTTCTAGTCCAATGACTGGGAGCTAAATTGTCGGGAAATGATCCTACTGGAGGTACAAACGTGAATCGGAAATCTATAGTCATGACTTCTGGTAATGTCAGAAGATTCGTTTGTATTCTACTTATGGGGTTACACATATTCAGTTTAATTTCAGCATTTCGTTGCAAACCCAGGTGTAACATCCAACATTAAATACTACAGTGAATGATACAAACTCACTTGTTATTGATGTGATAATGAGAGCGTTGCTCGACTTGACGTCTGTTAAATGGTCATGATTGATTTAGCATAGCATCATGAATATAGGGTTGTTATTGAATAGTTCCAGTTAATATTTTTCGATAACTATTACCCCACTGAAATGAACTGCAGTTTGCGAGGTGGCACCATACAGTCGTTATTTACCGAAAAGTTGTATAATTAGCAACCGTTCGACACCTGCGTCATTTGAAACATGTAATATCGTCTCAAACATTGTTTCCATTTCTTTGAAAGTTGCAATATCACCCTGAAAATTGTGTTTTTGTGAGAGAGCCATTAGTTTTAAACTTTACATAATTTAGCAACTAAAAATAGTTCCTTACCCCAGCTACGAAAATTATTGGAATCAATTCTTTTACATCTTTTATTCTTTCTTTCAAAATAATTACTATTATTATAATTTATAATAGCAAATATTTTCGAGGAAATTGGTTAACATTATCTATTTTATGACAATAATTTGTTCAAGATAATCCTCGGATGAGTCATTATAAGTTCACTTAATAGATTATTAAACCTCTATAAGTCAGAAAGCATTGGCGTAACTTATGACACATCTATAGAACTTAACTTTTAAACCAGATAATCCTACAGGAAACGTGACTAAATTCTTTCATATGCTAAAATAACATTAATTTAAAAAATAATTAGTTTAATTTGTACAAAGTCTAAATTTGTTAACAATATCCGTTCCCGCTCCTCGTGGGTGAGCTTCACACTTTAAATCTGATGTCTGGCAGAGAAATCTTTTAAAGATCAATATAGATGTAATCGAATAGTTATTTGTGTATCCCCATTTTGAGCCAGTGAGCCAGATAGAAGATCATTAAACTATATTTACGCTGGAAGAGTGATGCCGAGAGTGAACCTAGTTGACAGACTGGTTGTGCAAGAGGTCAGAGTATCACTGGTCAATATTTGGCCATTCTTACGTCTAGAGATTCAGGAATGTTGCTGCTGGCCGAAAGTCGTTGAAATCGAAAAAAAAAAGGGAGTGTGGTGGTGGTAGGGAGAACTAGCCAAGCCATTGATTAAAGTCTCGCTTTCATTCAAGGGTCATGTGATCCAATCAGCTGCCCGATTTCTCGATATTTGTTTGAAGCCTTCTTAATGATTCTTTTTGGTTTTCAAAGTTGTCTCTTCCTCTTCTACGTCTGTTTCTATTTCATATTCATCAAACTAAGCTTAAAGGAGAGGCACAGAAAGAAAGAGAGAGAGAAAGAAGAAGATAAAGAGAGACGGAAAGATAAAGAAAGAAAAACAGAGAGAGAGAGAGAGAGAGAGTTTAAATGCTGGTTTAATAATAGACTAAAGAAGCTTTGTAAACAGAAGGAAAACCTATATAGAAACTTTAAAGAAACCAAGGCAGAAAGAGTTTACAAAAAGTATATAAGAATTAAACACTTAACCCAAAAAGTAAGCAGACAGCTGCAGAGTGAATACATAAACAATGTAATATCTAAAGATAACGACAAAAACCTATAGTCATACATTAAATCTAAGAAAATGGAAACAACAGGCATAGCGCCATTAAAAGATGAACATAACATAATACATAATGATAATGAAACTAAAGCAAACATCCTAAACAAATACTTTGCATCAGCATTCTCAGCCCCGGGAGACAAAGACATTTTACTGAATTTGAACCAAGTAGACAACATAGAAGATATAGTAGTACAAGAAAATGGAATTAAAAAACTATTAGCCAACACCAAACCAAATAAAGCGTCCGGACCTGATGGTATTCCAGCTAGATTACTCAAAGAACTAAGCAATGAGCTAGCCCCAGTGTTCAAAATACTCTTTCAGGCTTCACTTAACCATGGCAGAGTACCAAAGGACTGGAAAGAAGCTAATGTCACCCCCCTATTTAAAAAAAGGAGAAAAATCTGACCCAGGAAACTACAGACCAGTATCACTTACCAGCATCACATGTAAAATCCTAGAACACATAATATGTAGCAACATCATAAACCACTTAGACAAACAAAATGTCCTCACACCATACCAACATGGCTTTAGGAAATATAGATCATGTGAAACACAACTAATAGGACTAATTGATGATTTTTCTAAAGGTTTAGATAATAGTGAACAAATAGATGCTATCTTACTAGATTTTTCTAAGGCTTTTGACAAAGTTCACTACCATAGTTTGCTTAAAAAATTAAAATATTTTGGCATTAATGGTCCACTGCATCAGTGGATTAAAGATTTCTGATAGGGAGAGAACAAACTGTAATAATAAATGGCTCTAAATCAACACCGATAACAGTAAACTCAGGTGTACCTCAAGGAACAGTCTTGGGTCCACTACTATTTTTAATTTACATAAATGATTTACCAAATTGCATTACTTCAAGAACAAAAGTCAGATTATTTGCAGACGATTGCATAATATATAGAACAATAAAAACAACACAAGACACAGATATTTTACAAAGAGAATTAGATGAATTACAGAAATGGGAATCAAATTGGAGCATGTCTTTCCACCCAGAAAAATGTCAGTTGTTAAGAGTAACAAAAAAACTAAAACAAATTAATTCCACTTATCTTATTCATGGCAAACCAGTAACACAGACTAAAAACGCAAAATACCTAGGTGTTATAATAAATGAAAAACTGTCATGGAATCCACATATTGATGAAACTATAAAAAAAAAATTAAACAAAGCATTAGGATTTATTAAAAGAAATTTCTATAAATCAAATAAGATCATAAAACTAAAATGTTATTTAACCTTGGTTAGGCCAATAATAGAATATGCATCCTCCGTTTGGGACCCCTCAACTCAAGAAAACATTAAGAAACTGGAACAGACACAAAATAGAGCAGTGAGATTCATAACAAATGAATATTCACATTTGACTAGAGTAACACCTTTAGTAAAATCACTAAATTTAGAAAGCCTTCAGGGCAGAATACTCAAAAGTAAAGTAGCAACTATACATAAGACACTGAACCATAATCTTCAAATACAAAAACAAAATTTAATAAAATACTCTGAAAGACACAAAGATAAAGGCACATTCCTCGTCCCATATGCCAGGACAAATTTGTACAAATACTCCTTCTTCCCTAGTGCTATTAGAGCATGGAATGGGTTGCCTGAGCCAGCCAGGAAAACCAGTGACATTGCAGAATTTAAGTCATTGGTTAATATGCATGACTGAATGCATGACGCGTAGGACGTAATCATCTTCTTTTTTGAAGTAACGTCTGTATTATATAAGATAAGAAGAGAGAGAAATTGAGTCAGTGAAAATTAAAGACAATAAAAAGGGAGAGAACAAGAGACAAAGATTAAGAAAAAGGAGAGAGAGATTTAACAAAGTTAATGCATTTTAATTAAAGATATTAAGACTTTTTTTTGTGTCAATAATATTTGAAACATAACACTTAAACACGCAAGTTTCTTTACATATGGAAACGATTATTATCCTGACCACATGGTCATTTGTTTACAAAGAAACATAAAATTAACAACATCATCTGCCGATGTGACCATCACTTTCACCACATGAACTATTATTAACAGATGTGAAAACATACTAACACTAAACACAGTGGCGTAGCTAGGGTGGGCGGAGGAGAGTGGAGAATATGAAAATCCCCTGGGCCCCCACTTGAAGCGGCCCCCACATGAGTGTCCTTACATTAAATATTGAATATCACGCAAAATGCAGGGGCCACCAAGGATATCAAGCCCCTCCGGCCCCCAAATGATGGCTAATTCCTAGCTACGCCCCTGGCTAAACAGAATATTAAAAAACAAAAGAACTTCTACTTCGAAAGACTACGGTTGACGAAACAGGTGTAATAAAGAGGGCCAAAAGACGGAAATGAACCCTGGGGGTGAGTAAGTTAAAAAAGTCAGAAGCTAAAGATGAAAAAGAATTTATTCAGAGTGAAAAGAAGACGAAACAATTTCCCTAAAAGCTCTGAAGAATCCGTCATATTTTCAAGTTGTCTGGGTCCTTAAATCACGCCATTTGTAACCATGGCAACACGGGACTTAATCAAATGCTGGGACAGGAAAATTAACTCCGAAATAAGACGATTGACGCAATCTAGTTTAGAAATTGGGTCGATTTGAGACAAAAATTGTCTCTGCCCCATTACCGACAGATTTCAACACAGTTAACCTAAGAAGAAATTAGCTTTATACTCTTGATCTAATGGCGATTTAATGATGTCGAGAGGGGAGTGGGAGAGAGAGAGAGAGAGAGAGGAGAGAGACAGTGTGTGTTAGAATGGGAGAGGGTGTGATATAGAGATTGGGAGGAACGTCATGCATAATAGATCTAGATAATTGTTATTTGGAACAAGCATTGTTGGAAATGTTTGATAATATGAAAGAGTTAAAGAAACAAATAGACGTGTAGGAGAACATTTTGCTCACCGTCTTTATGCATGAAGCAGTCTAGGATACTTTCTTTTTATATCTCTACGTCTAGATAAATATCACCATACTAGAGTCTTCTACACCAAATCTTTAACTATATCCAGCATCCTAGTCTAGTCTACTATCTTTTTATGCTTATAGATCTCTAATGATATCACCAAATTAGTATCTTTCAGAGACCATATCCCTTGGGGGGGGGGGGGGGGGGGGGAGGGAAGAGAAATGGGGAGGGTAAAAATGTTTTTTTTTTTTTTTTTTTCATCGTTAGTTATGAAGAGCCAAGTGATCGCTCTAACTTGTGAGTATCGCCTAATAATGGAGACATTGTTTTTTTTAAATAAAATAATTCTGTGACTTTTTTCCTACGAAGTTTTTGAAAATCATTTTTTTATTTGTTCATGTCGTTTTATTTTTATGTTTATGTTCGATGGAAAAGTCTATGAGGCATTTGGTTCGACTCCGTAGATTAAAGATGAATGCATTATTTCACGTCATCATACTTACTCAGTTGCTACCTGCTTGTTTTTTCTACATCTGATACAGACCAAACCGTTCAAGCTTTTGGTACATCTGATACAAACCAAACCGTTCAAGCTTTTGCTACATCTGATACAAACCAAACCGTTCAAGCTTTTGCTACATCTGATACAAACCAAACCGTTCAAGCTTTTGCTACATCTGATACAAACCAAACCGTTCAAGCTTTTGCTACATCTGATACAAACCAAACCGTTCAAGCTTTTGCTACATCTGATACAAACCAAACCGTTCAAGCTTTTGCTACATCTGATACAAACCAAACCGTTCAAGCTTTTGCTACATCTGATACAAACCAAACCGTTCAAGCTTTTGCTACATCTGATACAAACCAAACCGTTCAAGCTTTTGCTACATCTGATACAAAGAAAACCGTTCAAGCTTTTGCTACATCTGATACAAACCAAACCGTTCAAGCTTTTGCTACATCTGATACAAACAAAACCGTTCAAGCTTTCTTTTCTTCTTTTTCCCCTGTCTTCCACAGGGACCATTCTTTGGGTCTCAAATGTGAGTCTCGCGACAGCTGTCATACCTCCCCAGCTGTTTTTTTTTTCAGAGGCCATCTGCTGTCATCAAGTTTTCTTATACCAGTGGATCAAGGGAGAGCATGAGTTTATCTTAATAGCGCTTCTGGGGGAGTTCTTCTCTTATCCCATCCTCCTCAAAGCTTACATTATTTATTGCAAATAGTTTAAATAGTTTGCCTGGACTTCTATGCACTACAAAAAAAATGGAGGCACGGTGGCTGAGCGGTAAAGCGCTTGGCTTCTGAACCGGGGGTCCGGGTTCGAATCCTGGTGAAGACTGGCAACCTTGGGCGCCTCTGAGTCCACCCAGCTCTAATGGGTACCTGACATTAGTTGGGGAAAAGTAAAGGTGGTTGGTCGTTGTGCTGGCCACATGACACCCTCGTTAACCGTAGCCCACAGAATCAGATGACCTTTACATCATCTGCCCTATAGACCTTTTGGTCTGAAAGGAGAACTTTACTTATAAATTATACTGAAAATACTTCATTAGGCTATACGTTACGTTAGAAATAATTAAGAATATGACATCATCAACACTTTATCCATTGTTATGCAAGTGTTCTGGTTCAGGCACTGGCAGATCCAGAACTTTAGAGTGGGGGGGGGGGGCGATTTTTTTCCAAACCCTAACCCTAACGCCCAGTAAACACTAACCCTATGCATAAACGTGCGTACAGCATATATATATATATTCGATATATGAGAATAAAAAAAGACTGTTTCTCAATCTTCGGCGAGCTTTCTCTTGCAAGGTTTGGGGTCTGGGAGAGCGCTGTAAGTTTCCTCAGTGGGGTTCGGGGCGAGGCCCCGACACCCAAAAGCGTTTTCTTGCATTTTTCACTGCAGAAACGCATTCTCCTGACATCTACAGCTCATTATTTATCAGTGGGGTTCGGGGCGAAGCCTCGACGCTAAAAGCGTTTTCTGGCATTCTTCACTGCAGTAACGAATTCTCCAGACCTACAGCTCATTAATCATTCTATTATAAAGGACCTTTTGAATAATGTGGAAAATATTGTAATATGAATTTATAGTCCCTTAATACATTGCAAATACAACCGATTTGTTCTTTGAAAAGATAAGATACCCCACATATTTAGATTAAGGCTTTGAGGATCGCCGCCGAAAAAAAAATTGGATTAATAATATTCAATAAAATTCAATTGTGAGTTATAGTCCTAAATTTATTTAACTAGAAAAATATGAGATAGAGTAAAGGTTGAAAAAAGTCGACTAGGAAAAGATTATCTTACTTTTGAACTCATCTCAACCGTGACTGTTATACTGAAAAATTTCGTTTGAATTATAACTTTTCCAAAGTAAAGTCTTTCTTAAAATAGTTATGATAAATTCATGTGAAATTACACAAACTCTGTCTGGAATGGGGAAGGGCGGTAAAATGAAAACGATTAATCCTCGCTCCTTTTTATAATTTCTGCTAATGATTGCATTTTGCATTAAAGAATAGGGGTGGGGCGGATATAAGAATTTACTTTATAGCATATATACATTATATTAGTGACAGATTTTATTACTTTTGTAATTTCTTACTATAATACAAAAAGAAAAAGTATTGGTTTGTCCTATGGGGGGAAGGTGATTGCATGTATCGCACTTCCACCTGTTTATATTATATAGATATTCGACTAATTTTGTTCACATACTATGATTTCTCCATAAAAGTAGGAACGCCCCCCCCCACACAAAGGGTTTAGATGGGAAGGGTAGTAGAGGTATTCGCTCCTCCCCTTCCAATCGGCCAACAGGTGAACGACATAATATAAAGACCGGTTAAAATACCAATAACAAGTTTTAATCATATAGATATTTAATTGATTATGTTAGCAAGCTGTGATTTCTACAAATAAATAGGATCGCCCCCCCCACTCGAAAGTTATGGTGGGTGGGGGGCGGATTGATGCCATCGCCCCCTCCCGACCCTACCAAATCGGCCAAAATACTAGAAGGGGGGGGGGGCAAAATAATCTAAAAATAGGTTGAAATATAAATAATTAGTATATATTATTATAATAAGTAATAAATTCGTATACAAATTGTATGAATTCTATACTAAAATTCGTCCGCCCCCCTCCCCTTTCGTGGGGGGGCGGGGGGTCCGCCGAGAGGGTGGGGATCGCCCCTACCGCCCCCCCCTGGATCCGTCAGTGGGTTCAGGTCAGCAATAACTCCATACGCTGGCTCAAATTTACATTATTGCAAAATCAATATGAAAAAAAAAAATTTGAACATAATCGATGAACTGTATAGATTTTCAATGTGACCAACGTCATGGTGCTAGTCTGTCGATTACCTCTCACAGAGAGTGCAGCGATGAGATTGATGTGATCAAGTTGTCATGACCATGGGTCATATGTGGCCTTAGAAAAAGCTTGATAGCCAACTTTTATTTTATTCTCTCCTCTAATAGCTTGCTGTTCGAATCTCCATTAAATATATCATCATTACATGTACATGGGTACAGTACAGAAAGTAACTTTACACATTTCTTGAAAGGTTTCACCAAATATGTCTGCGCTCCATCATGATTATAGAATGGGAAGACCGCACCAAACGATGTTCTTTAACATGCAGGTAATGACAGTGTTATTCTCTATGGTCAACTGGCGACTGGCACAAGAAAAACTGGTCGCCCCCACCTCCGTTACATAGATGTAATAAAACGGGACCTCAAATCAGTGAACTTCAATACTGACAATTGGGAAGACACAGCTCTAGACCGCAAAAGGTGGAGAGAGACAGTGACCAAGACAGTGAAAGGACATGGGTCTCAGCCCAGGAAGAAAAACGCACAATCCGAAAAAAGGCCAGCTCCTCTACCATCGAAGCAAAAGCCACCTTAACCAACGCTATCTGTGGACGGGAGTGTCTCTCCAAAATAGGGCTCCACAGCCACATGAGGAAGTGTGCTCTGAGATGAACCATAGTCGTTCTACGACTGAAGGAGGCCAAGGAATGAGTTCGTCCATCGTGGTTCGATGATGACCACTTTTATCATCCAGGTGGCTGAGGGGTTTGCACTGGAGTTTTATGCCTCCTCATGAGGCTGGTGAGACATATGTGAGCCCGGAATGTTCGGCTGCCTACAGGTCAGGTTATTCCAGCTGGAGCTAATGTCATTGGCCTTTCTTTTTTTTTCTCTGACGCTTTTCTTCTGCCAGCGCTGTTCTCTTTTCCTCAGCAACCTGTGCGGCAGTTTTCACAGCACGACGCCATAAGGCTCTGCCATGTGCCTCTGTCTCCCAGGAAGCTGGGTCATTGCTGAAGGTTTTCAGAGAAGCTTGGAGGGTGTCCCTAAAGTTTAGATCGACTACTTACAGTTCGACAGCAACGCTTTTCAGGGCACGTATCTGGTATGAGGGACGAACGTATGCCAAAGGAAGTGGCGTGGGATCCATGGTGCGAAGGGGCTCAATGAACCTGGACCCACGACTATTAGGGGTCCAAAGCCTGTGACATATTTACCATGGATAGTTGAGGTTCATTGCTTTTGGGCTCATTGCTTGTGACCAATTAGGGACCAAATAGGCTATTTAAATCAAATGCATTTTAATTGTTAGCCACACACTAAATGTGTCTTATGAGGGAGGGTTCACCAACATATTCTTGAACCCGGGCCCACAGGTAAATGGCTACTTCACTGATCAAGGGCAGTTTTTTTAAAGAGAGCTTAAAGGTCGTTTGCGCCACAGAGGTGCTTCAAGGAAACGCCTCAAAGGCCAGCTTAAGTGCCAGCTTGCTTTGACACAAAGAGAGCACTTGACAGCAGACGGCTTTAAGACGAGACAGCTTGAAATTTTTTACATAGATCTCGGGATACACATCTGAGCCCAAGAGAAAATCCACTGAAAAGGATGGAGGTAGACCGCAAAAAAAGAACCTAAACCAACCAGTGGTGGAAAACGGTTATGTCTGCGCTGGATGGGGCAAAACATGAAGGTCGCAGCTGGGACTGCGTAGCCACGTGAAATTCTGTAATCCTCATTTATCTTTGGACTCGAAGGCAAGCCTTAACATTATTTCATGCATACATGTACATTGGCTTGATCAGATTAGAGTGTTAACTTGTAAAGTGTGAGCTGGATGAATGAGTTAGGCCTTGTCCTGTGGTATGCGCTTTGGACTGTCCTTCTGGAGTCTCGATGGTCCCGGATTTAAACCTTGCTCGCTGCATATCCTACGTCGTTATTATGTTGGACTTTTGGGCTATGACGTAATCATCTTCAAATCTGAAGAAATATTCGAAACTTGAAAACACACACACATATACAATGTGATATGTTGTTGTTGTTGTTTTGAAGCCCCATATCCACTATATTGAAATCGTTATGATGCATTATAAAAATATATAATTACTAGACACATACATTGGCGACAGAAACATACACTCTCTGAAAACGTCTCCATTAGCAGCTCTAAAATGTAACAACATTTCACATTATTTATCAAGATTGCCAATTGCATACTAATATCACTATATGTAGATTCTCCTTTCCCTTTGTTTGATAAGTTCACCTGGAAACAAAGAATAATCATAGAACTCAATTAAGGGAACACTAATCTGAAACCCCAACCCTAATCTAAACTAGCATCTTGCTCTCGTATGGTTTGTTTTCCCTAGTTTCGTTCAAAGGGACGCAACTGTGATAATCACAAAACACAGCAAAGTCAGGATACTCAAGAACGATCAATACTGCAGTGTCAATCTATACTCCCAAATTATACGCCAATACACTAGACAGTCAAATATTACTTCACAGCAAAAAATAATAATTCCACTCACATTAAGACTAAGTCAACATTAACTTAAAGCTACGACCCAAAACACAAGCTCTCTCTATTACAAACACACTCACGCGCTCGATCTGTCTATCACCTTGTCACACACACCACACAAACACCTCCATACCGTAACAAGTATAGACGGCAACCCCACTGCACATACCTATGTGCACTATGCACGCTTCATATACAAAAAAAAAAAAAAGAATTGGCGTAGCTGGGGTAGGGGTAACAATGTCCAAATTTGAAAGTACCCCCTAATGAATGACCTACTTTTTTTTTACATTAAATATTAAATATTCGATACTGCCATGCAATCTTACTATTCACGTGGAGTCAAAAATACTAGACAGCATTGATCTAGATTCTAGATAATGTTATAGATACCTTTACTGCACAGGAAGCACGACGTGAGGCGATATGAATTGAGATTTGTCACTTGTGCATTATCTCGCATATAAACAACAGTATCATTCATTAAAATAGTCTTAATGATTTTTTTTTGGGGGGGGGGGGGGTAATTTTACTTATATACTGTACCAATTGAAATGTATGCTTATATATTTATTAAGTACATTTTCTCATGTCATGAAGTCCAATGTAAAATGCAGGGGCCCAAGAAAAAATACCCCTCTCCCCACGGTCCTGAAATTCCTACCTACGCCACCGAAAAAAAAAATATTTAAGTTGAATCAGCACATAATCATACGATTAATCGAACAGAGATGTTTTCTTTTGTTTCTCGCTATACAATTTAAAAACTATTTTTGGTTATTAAATACGCAACATTTATATTGATAGGTTAATTACTATTATCTCTTTCAGAACAACATTTTGGTTCTTAATATGTACATTAAATAAATCTATGTTTTACTATATCACAAATACTAAGGCTATATAAATAGTAGCTTAGATTTATAAAAGCACTTGAGCTAATTAGTGTGCATTTATGTCTGAGGAACATAAACGTTGTATCAACCAACTCTGAAGCTACAACTCATCTCATCATTCCACCTCCACCCCCTCCCTATCCACTTTCTCATCACCTCCTAGCACCGCCACGCACTACTCTGGAGAGTTCGTCACAGTGACACGAAAGTACTCACCTTTAACGGGAAAACCTGCATCATCTGGAAGCGTCGGGACTCAATTGTCTCCCTTGGTTTTCTCCTTTCCGTTAGGAAACGCTCTATTTATAGCTTGCACGCAACAATCCATCGAAAGATGTGACCATGATATCCGTACCTCAAGCCAACATTCGCTAAACGAACACGGAAAAAACGGTTTGAAAGTCAGCAGAAGACAGGAACTGCACCTGATCGAACTCCAAAACGTAAACATGGCCGTGATCTACTTCGAAAGAGATTCTCTCCTGACATCATCGGAAATTCCTTCTCCCCCCTCTGCTCATTACTCAACCTCAGACGAAGCTCAAGTACTCACAGTGTAACCTGTCTTCATGTAACTCCTCACGCGCGGATTTGAATTAGGCTGACCTCTATATTTCTTTTAGGTATTAAAAGAAGTACGCACGCAAGGACACGAGAGCCATATTGATTTATATGTTAGCATGAAAACTATAAGTCGCTTGCCTTTGTACTCTCTTTTTAAAACATGTTTTTCTCACCCATGGCTGAAGAGTCAACTGTTTATAAGGGACTATCAAGACTGAAAATATAGATCTAGTTAGAGAAGGGAGATAATCATATATTTTTACAGCTAATAGGTTATGTTTCTTAACCCTTTACTCAAAACGCCTCTTCCTTCATGCCGTATCAAAGCTAGTTATTGCATTTGAGCTTCGAAAATGTCTTCTGACGTCATTATCGCACTGAGGCATTCAAGCCACATATAATGCATGGAGGTTAGTTATATAATTATATGTTTACATGGGACTCTCTTTCCATTTAGTTCAACATTCTACCGTAGGATGCTACGCAATAAGAAAATTAGTCTTCGTGAGAAAGATGATGTGAAACGCAAACACACATTTACATGCAGTATATGATAAATCACATTGATTATAAATTATTGGAAATTGTTATGGCGCAACAGCCAATATAGTCAGCAGATATAAGCTTAGTAACAAAAAGTGCTAGCATTAAAGTGCAAACAGATTTTCTGTTTCTATGTTACAAGAAAAAATATCATAGACATTAAATTTAATTTCCGTTGAATTACACTTAAATAGTAGATTTTTATATAACAACTTTTCCCTATGCTCTGTTTTATTTATAAATTTTAAATGCGAGTTGCAGTTTGAGGTCCTAATATGGCAAGTGCAGCCATTAGAGATAAGCTAGGTGCTGTAGTACACTGGACTGAGAGATTACTGATAGGATGTTTATATTCAAAACTTGCACTGCAAACACCTCAATAATATCCATAACAGTAACCTTAATTTGTTCTATTCTAATAGCCAGAAGAGAGTTCAATTCTTAAAATCGATTTTTCTAATTGTATTTGTTCGATGCCATATGTAATCTATACACTGAACCTAAGGATAAAAATATTAGAAATCGTATTCCTTCCGGCCCCTCCAATAAGCCCTGGCCTTTAAAAAGCTGACAACTTTGACTGCTTCTATTTCTGGACCTGGAGAAGATGTGAAGTTCCTACAAAAATCGATAAACAGTGTTTATGGAGTTCTGGGCCTCTTCCTAGAGTGTTTTTTAGTTTGGACTGTTTTTTTTTTGTGATGCTCAAGAATTTCAGTCTAATTCTTGAAAGTTATGACCTTGGAATAAGAAGTAGACTATGTACATAAGAAATGTACATTTTACTTCATCTGTAGTCTTTTCCATTTATGGTTCCAGTAATAGTACTAACCTTTAACTTTAGCACAATTTTTATTTCTTTATCTTATATACCTTTTTGAATTGGTATAATTTTAAAACTATTATAAACTATTTATTTTAAATATAACAATGTAAGTAATTATGTTAATTAGTCTTGACCTTATTTCTTTCCTAAGTATTGTGTTAATATGTCTCTCTTGTTCACTATTTCGTTTGTGTATCTATAATTATTTCATCCGTACCAAATTTTACTATACTCATAAAATTTTACTCATTGGGGATATAAGTGCCAATTATTTCCCAATGACCGTTAGAGCATAGAACGGGTTGCCTGAATCAGACAGAAAAACTATTGACTATTAGTAGATTTTAAGTTTCGGATAAACGCGTGAGACTAGATGAACAGAGAGAAACGTGTTTATTGAAGAGAGAAACAAAAGGTATCCCCCTTTCAGACCTTGCGATCTATTTCTTTAACCGACGTGTAACGAGCAGGGAGTCATGTGACCAACACATCGACCAACCGTCTTTACGTTCTCCAACTAAACCCATTAGACTCAAGGGGGTTCTGAAAGTTCCAAACTTAACTCTTTCTCTCCGTAATTATTTTTTCACGTTCCAAATGAATTATTCATTTTGCTCATTTGTGTTTCACTACCCTGTTAGGGTTAAACTTCAATAACTTTTTTTTGTATGCAATCAGAAAATGTTATATTATGTATTTAACTATAGAAGAATACATGCTCTTTATAATTTATATATATATATATATATATACAAATTAAAGTTTATAGAACCAAAAATTAATTTAATTTAATGGGTAAAAATCAATATTGGTATCGTCAGGAATACAAAGTGTTGAAAATACCGGCCTTCACCGAGATTTGAACCCGGCACATCTCGGAACCTAAGCTAAGCGCTCTATCGCCTCAGCTACCACCCCCGCAGTAATTAATATTTGTTCCTATAGTTTGTCTTTCATTCTATTTGGAACTCTTCATTTCACTGTTTGTTTTTTTCTTTTATTCTTTATCTATTTGTTAGAAGTCATGCTAAATATGGCCGCTCTGTTCCCCCCTCATCTCTCTCTCTCTCTCTCTCTCTCTCTCTCTCTCTCTCTCTCTCTCTGTCTGCCTGCGTGTTTGTGCCTCGCTCAACTTGCTTATAATCAATTTCTATGTTCAACCCTATCATCGTCAATGCTCGGCATAACCTGTTCTAGATAACCTGTCGGAGAGGGGGTTTGCATGTTTTGAAAGAATATATTGATTTAATAGCCGTTTCGGTTCTGTTTTTTATCGTGTTCCTTATAATGAGACATATGGGGGGACTATCGAATATAAAGTATACCGTCTTACTTTCGTGCTTACCATATCCGCCTACTAAAGTAAAAACCCCATCCTACCTTACGATCTAAAGGGTAGATGATGTATAGGTCATCAGTTTCTATGGCCTACTGTTAACGAAGGTGTAACGTGGCCAGAAAAAAAAACGGCAAATATCCTTTTTAATTAAAACAACTAATGACAGGTACCCATTTTCAGAGTGATGTGATTAAAATCTTTGCGGTCTGCAGGTTTCACTAACTAAAACACTTTGATTTCTCCCAGCAAAAAAGACGTGGATGGAATGCTTCACCTCCAGGCCTGTCTGATGCTCCACATATTGCATCGTCTGTTTCTACCATTTGGTCGTGCCTTTGACACTTAGTGCTACGTGCTACCCAAGTATTTAACTCTTCACCCAAGCGAGAATTACCACGCTAGATAGACCAAGCCGTGACCTACTTATTTTGTCATTACTTACATATCGTTTTCATTAAAGTTAAATCCAGCCACCAGTAAAAGATAAAAAGTCGTCATGATATTTTAAAATCAAATTTCTAAAAGTATTTTTTGTTACCATTTTTAGTGCATAATTTTTTTGAATGTTTTACAATATACGTCATTATAGTTATATATTATATACAAAGGTTTAAGAGAAAGCTTGCGATGTTTCACGAATGACTGCGTTCAGACTGGGAATCTATCAAAATCGTTTTATATCAATACCTAAGGGATAGAAGAAAACTGTGTACGAAATTTCATGTGAATCCGTTAGGCGGTTCTAAAGATCTCTTGATAGTTGAATCAGTAAGTGGTATTTCGAAAAAATATATAAATTTAAGAGAATGCTACATCTTAAAACGTAGAAGAAAAGCACACGTGACACACATTACCGATCAATGAGAGAATCACATTGTCACATGACCACCAGAGCGCTGGTTCCGGTTCCGATAAATTGGTTGGAAGAAATGGACGGTCCAGAGTCCAGAGAATTGCATTTCTTTTCTCTTTTGACCTTATTCACTCAGCACAAACATTTGGCACAGTCTAAACCCTAAAAAAAAAAACACTCTCTAAAAATAGACTGTGCCAGTCAGTGAAGAGCTCACCACATCACATCAATCGACGCGTTCAAACCCCCAGAGACGTGCACTAGATGACAATGCCCACACCGCAACGAACACACACGCACGCACACACTTGAAGGGAAGCTTGTCGACGAATAAAGGAGCAAGGAGAAAAAAGTCTCTTACTTCGTTTCTTTCTTAAACTCAGTGCCACGCTCCTCCATTTCTCTTTTCTTTCTCTCTTCCCTCTCATACACCCCAATCTCCCTCTCTTTCTCTCTCTCTCTCTCTCTCGCTAACTCTATTCTCGCTTATAAAAATCTGTATTCTGGATTAGATCACTGTGTGTGTGATAGCTAGCGAACGTGGCTGAATTTTTATGGTGGAGGGGCGTAGAGATGGGATAAGGAGGGTAGGAGTTAATGTTATCACACGTGAATCATAAGGTGCCAGAATTCATACCTCACCCTGTTGGTCAAGATTTTTATCTCTCTCCCTCCATCACTGACCCATTTCCTTATCTCTCCCCGGTCCACATCCCACCTCCTCGTTGCATTCCGATCAATCTCACCTACATTTTATGCATGACAATCATACCATCATAATATAAGACAATCATACTATCTTAAGTTATAGCTGTATACTATTCCCTAGATATGACAATCATTATATCAAAGGATATAATAATCATACCATCATAAGATATGATTTGATCACTAAACCATTATAAGATATAATTAATATACCATTATAAAGTATGGATAAGAAATAGTATTAGGTCTACTATCATTTTTAATTTATATAAATTATTTACCAAATAGCATTAGTTCAGGAACAAGTCAGATTATTTGCAGACGATTGCATAATATATAGAACAAAAACAAGACAAGACACAGATATTTTACAAAGAGAATTAGATGAATTACAGAACTAGAAATCAAATTGGAGCATGTCTTTCCACCCAGAAAAATGTCAGTTGTTAAGAGACACAAAAAACTAAAACACCTTAATTCCACTTATCTTATTTATGGTAAACCAGTAACACAAACTAGAAATGACAAATACCTATGTGTTATAATAAATGAAAAACTGTCCTGGAATCCACATATTGATGAAACTATAAAAAAATCAAACAAAGCATTAGGATTTATTAAAAGAAATTTCTATAAATCAAATGAGAACATAAAACTAAAATGTTATTTAACCTTGGTTAGGCCAATAATAGAATATGCATCCTCCGTTTGGGATCCCTCAACTCAAGAAAACATTAAGAAACTGGAACAGACACAAAATAGAGCAGTCAGATTCTTGACTAACGAATATGCACATTTGACTAGAGTAATACCTTTACTAAATTCACTAAATTTAGAAAGCCTTCAGGACAGAATACTCAAAAGTAAAGTAGCAATTATACATAAAACACTGAACCATAATCTTCAAATACAAAAACAAAATTTAATAAAATACGCTGAAAGACACAAAGATAAAAGTGCATTCCTCGTCCCATATGCTAGGACAAATTTGTACATATACTCCTTCTTCCCTAGTGCTATTAGAGCATGGAATGGGTTGCCTGAGCTAGCAGTGACTTGGCAGAATTTAATAAGTCATTGATTAATATGTATGACTGAATGCATGACGCGTAGGACGTAATCATCTTCTTTTTTATTTTTTGAAGTAACGTCTGTATTGTATAAGATAAGAAAATAATTTAATTTTTATGCTGATAATTTTTCTAAAATTATTAATTTTATTTAAGCGTATTGCTATTCTAAAAATAATTGTCTCATTAGCAGTGATGTACTTATACTTCAAATTGTGACCGGACTTTGTATGTCCCGCAAACGTTATGTAGGTCATTTCTATAGGACGTAGGGCTTAAAACTATTAGGGCCTATGTAGCACTTTGGTCTTTCATAAATTCAAGTGTATATATTTTCTAGATCACTAGAGAAACTAGATATAGAGAGTCAAGATCTAGATTTGGTGTAAATATATACATGTAGAGCAAAGATTCGTTACAATTTATTTATTTTTATTCAATTTGTACTGATGTCTAGGTCTAGGTACTGTGCATGTATTTCATGGTCATTAAATTTTTTTTATTCAGTATATAAATCAATATTATTTAAGAAATAGAACTATAGTGTAAGTCCTATCTATACACAGTGTTTGAGATTTAAAAAAAGTCTATGAATCAGCCAATATTGATGAAGCTCAATTGTTTCTAGAAGAAATCCCTCAGGACAATGATGCTAATGTAATCCTATTGCATCTGATGATTAAAGAGAATTATTTGAGCCATGTCTTTTAAAAAAATATGAAGACAGGAAATATAAGAAAGAAATAGGTTCACGCAGAAAAGAATTTTTTTTTAAAGTTGGATTTTATTCTAAATGATCGAGACAAATCAAGAATACTCAATAAATTGTTTGATCAAAAAAACAAAATATTCAAAAACTTACAACTATAACCATGTCATGTAAATGCTATACACAACATACACTACAATGATAGCTTATCTCTCGGATTCCAATGATGCTCAACCCACTGCCTGCGGGCCTTATCCTGCCATTAACGTGTCCGGACCTGGAGCCTCACAACGTAGAAAGGAGCAGCAAGGGATCGGTTCCGTTTGACTACACAATGTCTCGCTTAGAAATGTCACGTGACAAACTTGTCGGAAACTGAAATGGGCCCTTGGTTGAAATAGGTTAGTCATCACTAAATTAATCCATTGCATTTGTCTGGTGAACAAACTGTTTTCTGGTATTCAAAATTGCGTCATCCTCACTTCTTATCAGCGATTATTAATATATTGTGCTCGTGTTGATTTTTGGGACAAACAATGTTTTTCATATCATCTTTTATTGAGTAATTTTCAATTTATAAACAAACAAAATATAAAAAAACAACTTTTATCAAAATAGAGCTTATAAAAAGGAAAGAGCTGCACATTTACAGCCATGTATTTTAATACTATAAGACATGGTTCTCTTTTTATACATCAAACAAAATTAGTTAATAACTAATTAATTGATAAATTCGTTAATTTTTTTATTGATGCATGTTGTTTTTTAATGGTCAATGAAACATTTATGTCAAGTTTCAACATGTGAGAAAGAAAAGTGAGAGAAATAACTTGTACAAAATTCGTACCACACAGACAAACATACAGACATGATGCTTTTTTAAAATAAGTTAATTAATTAGATTTACAAGTCTATTTAATAACGATATAAGGCGATACTAAACTGGCCAGTTCCAACAATAATGTTGGTCAGCTTTTTCACCAGCCAATCTTGACCACAAGTGGAGGACAAATAGTGGCCACGAAACCCAAGCCTAGTCCAGCTGTAAATATTGATTGAGAACTGAACGCAATCGATAGGCCGTAATGGGCCTCTTTTTGGTTAAACTTTTTTTTGTTAAAGCTTCTGCTAGACGCCAGAGCTGTCTGGGTAACGATTCTGAAAGGTCAAGCTCAAAGTGTACAGGAGAAGAAAAAAAAAGGTATTTTTATTAACAGAGACAAAGTATTAAATTGTAGGTTTCCATTACTGTGTTTGATATTATTATGTAATCTTGTAATCTAGTTTAACTTAGATAGTATATTAGTTTGTATATAAATATATGCATTCTATTTAGTGACAGTAAAAAGTAGTGACGTAGCCAGACAGACGAATGACGTTGCAGAATACACAAAAAGAGAATATGGTTTGGGTTTGAAGCAAGAAGCATGGGAACTTGACTGCTAGGAAATACCGACGGATCTAGAGACATGACAATCTTCCCCATTGTGTGAATTGACATCATAGAAGTAATGAAAGGTCTTATCAAGTAAATCATTGTTATTGTTGTTATACTATTGTTGGGTCCCTTGAATGTGTTGAACTCATAGTTATTTTTATGTAGTAAGTACCTAATCATCGAAGTTTGTCATCTAATGATATCAAATAGAGTCAAGAGCAATGAACAAATACAAACATATTCAAGTCACTTGGACAGTAATATTTTTATTAGAGTACTGTAGAAACGTTTAGTTTAGAATGTATGATCATATCTGCCTGGAGTTTAAAATAGAAAAAAAAATTCATTTCAGACCTGAAAGATAGAGCAGTGGATGTAATATGTAGGTCATTTGTTTCTAAGGTAATGTCATGTACTTAAGACAGCGAGCAACCAATTTTACTTTCCCAATTAAATGACGGTTGCCGTGGACTCAAGGGCGTTTTGAATATCCAAGTATAAACCAAGAATTGAACCCGAGATCCCTCGGTTTTAAAGCCTAGTTTTTTTTTACTACTCAGCCACCAATCAAAACATATCTAAAAATAGTAATTTTAATAGCAAGCCTGAAATCAGATTGATCCTCTAAAACCGTAAAAGTAGCCAAATGATCATACATTCATACAATATGTGACTTATATTTGGCTCTTTTATAGAATGGCAGTTGTGTTGAAAGACTTTATGAAATCGCTCCACTATATTTTGCTTTACTCTAAAATATCCTAAGTTTAAACCTAGCTGGTTAGCGTGCTGTATTTACTGTTTTCCTACTAGCTCCTCAAAAATATTCTAGGTACTGCCACAATTAGACTTGAAAATGCTAATTCGGAGCCCATTTTAACTCCAGATATTATATGTCAGTGCTAAATATTTCACGAGGGCAAATATATCTTGTATTGCTGATAGGTAAGTCAAGGGCGGATATAGCTTGTATTGCTGATTCTAAGAGTATTTTAAAAAATGTCATAAAAAATGAACATTTTGTCGGCCATGAATATTAGACAATTATGTTCTTATTATAAATAGATCTGGATATAGCAAGGAATCAAGTGTCAATAATTTTTTGAATTGATATTGAGTTTGAAATGAGTTGATACACTTGTCCTGGTTAATTATAACCTAGATATGTTAGTCTGAATAATTTATGACATAGAGACCACTAAAGACACAGAGACCACTAAAGACACAGAGACCACTAAAGACACAGAGACCACTAAAGACACAGAGACCACTAAAGACACAGAGACCACTAAAGACACAGAGACCACTAAAGACACAGAGACCACTAAAGACACAGAGACCACTAAAGACACAGAGACCACTAAAGACACAGAGACCACTAAAGACACAGAGACCACTAAAGACACAGAGACCACTAAAGACACAGAGACCACTAAAGACACAGAGACCACTAAAGACACAGAGACCACTAAAGACACAGAGACCACTAAAGACACAGAGACCACTAAAGACACAGAGACCACTAAAGACACATAGACCACTAAAGACACAGAGACCACTAAAGACACAGAGACCACTAAAGACACAGAGACCACTAAAGACACAGAGACCACTAAAGACACAGAGACCACTAAAGACACAGAGACCACTAAAGACACAGAGACCACTAAAGACACAGAGACCACTAAAGACACAGAGACCACTAAAGACACAGAGACCACTAAAGACACAGAGACCACTAAAGACACAGAGACCACTAAAGACACAGAGACCACTAAAGACAGCATGTTGGAAGCATCGTGTTGTTTTTATTTTAATTTGTCCATACATTTAGCAGAATGTAAACGAAAGAGCAGAGTTTTGGCCCCCATCCTAGCACCTCTTTATGCAGATTATCCCAGACCAGTCTTATACCAATTATTCTTGACTAGCATTTTGTCTTGCGTTGCTAATTTTACATGTGCACACTCACAAGATAAAACAAGTGCAATTCCAAATGACATACAAGAGAGCAGCTGGCTGCAAGTGGCTTCGGAACGAGAAAGCTGGAGGTCACTCGCAAAGGCAGCGTGATACACATTTGAGACCGAAAGAAAATCCGCTGCCGAGGACAGACGTAGCGGCGAAAAGAAAATCTAAATCGACCAGAGGCGGAAAATGGTTGTCAGCGCTTGATGTGGCAAAATTAGTAGGTCGCAGCTAGTGCTGCGTGGACAAGTTACCTATGTGTATGAGGCTAAACCTTATCTTCCAAATAACAACATATATCCTGGTGATGGACTGTATAAATATTGTAATTTTATACTGCTTGATGTCATATAACTGAGATACAATTATTAATGATCATCTGGTTGAATCATCAGGTGAGATCATATTGTTAGATCATCTGGTAATTTTATCTAATTAAATCGGTTGGTTAGATCATCTGATTAAGTAATTTGGCTAGATCATCTGGTTAAATCATAGGTTAGATCATCCAGTAAGATAAACTGGTTAGATTGTTTGGTTAGATCATCTGATGAGATCGCATGATCTGATTAGACCTGAGCATGCACGCCATTGCAGATCAATGTTTCTCTCTGAAGGTTGATATTTGAACGAGAAATCAAATCTCCGAGTATAAGGACAAAGAGTCTTATATTCCACTGTCACAGTTTATAATGATATTATTCTAAGTGACGAAGACAGGTAGCTGCTTTAGTCATGTAGAATTATTGCATTCATTTGGCTTGTAAGAGAGTTACTTCAAAAGTAAGACTTCAGTGTTTAAAGTTTTTGTATTTTTACAGATTTTGGCATTTTATATTGAACATATACCTTAGAAAAACAACAGCAGTTGCAACAAACGAGAAGAGTCCACACATACTTAGTTTTGAAAGGTTTGTATATAGGTGTTGGGCCGAAACTGTAACCCACTGTGCACCACACATAGTTCCACACATTGTACCACATATTGTATCACACATTGTACCCCAATCGTTCCACACATTGTACCCCAATTGTTCCACACATTGTACCCCAATTGTTCCACACATTGTACCACAAATTGTACCCCAATTGTTCCACACATTGTACCACAAATTGTACCCCAATTGTTCCACACATTGTACCACAATTGTTCCACACATTGTACCACGAATTGTACCCCAATTGTTCCACACATCGTACCACAAATAGTACCCCAATTGTTACTTACATTGTACACCAATTGTTCCACACATTGTACCACAAATTGTACCCCAATTGTTCCACACATTGTACCCCTATTGTTCCACACATTGTATTCCAATTGTTCCACACATTGTACCACACATTGTACCCCAATTGTTCCACACATTATACTCCAATTGTTCCACACATATGACCACAAATTGTACCACACATTGTTCCACACATTGTATCACATATTGTTCCACACATTGTATCACATATTGTTCCACACATTGTATCACATATTGTTCCACACATTGTATCACATATTGTTCCACACATTGTTCCACACTTTGTACCACATATTGTTCCACTCATTAAACCCCACATTTTTCCACACATTGTACCACATATTGTTCCACACATTGTACTCCACATAGTATCCCAAAGAGAACCCTCAGTTTACACCACCTTGTACCCCACAGAGTACCCTACAGTTTATCCCTTATTGTTACATATAGTTTACCATGTAGTTTACACACCACACAATTTACTGTGCAATATATACCACACTAAACCACAAATAGCCCCACACATATTACCCCTCAGTTTACCATACCCAATCACAGTCTGTACAACATTTTGAACCTCCACATATTGAACTCCAAAGGTTTCACACTTATCCTCACATTGTACCACACATCGCCCCACACATTTCAGTCCAGTCTGCTAAATACATTGCTCCACACATTCCATCCCACACATACAACACATTGTACCCAATTCAATTCCTCAGCATTCTTTAGTCCACTTTTATGGGCTTTCCGAGCTCAGGTATTTCAAAGCCATTATCTCCCCTATCTGACCTAGACCCAATCTGCTGATGGACTTATTAAACCAGACTCGGAAATAAACATTTCCAGAAAGGTCAAAGGTCATGTTGTCATCCGACTCAATGTAAATACAACACATTAAAAAAAAGTAATACAAAGGTGGGGGGGGGGGGGGGGGGGGGGGTTTCTTGGTGGTTTTTTATTTTTAGTATTTTTATTTAATCTGAACTTAAAGAAATGTTAAATAGCCAAATGCGAAGTTTGTAGGCCTACTCGATTGTCTGAAGCAGTGATGCCCGAAATACGGCATGCGGGCCCCATTCGGCTCGCCCCGTTGTTCCATCCGGCCCGCTGAAACGTCTTCACAAAGAATATAGAAAATTGTCCATAAAAAAAAGTTGACAAAATGCACCTTTTCTCTGGATTAACATTTGTGCATTTATAAAATAGGACTCTGAATGTAGAATCTCCCTGATTTTCTCTGGATTGGTACCAATAACATTTGTGCATTTATAAAATAGGACTCTGAATGTAGAATCTCCCTGGGAAAGTGGACTGATCTTTACATTTTGATGGAACTTGGTAATAAGCAATTAACATATTTGTTTTATAAAGAAAGTCTACAATTTCATTTCCTTTTAGTAGCTTTCGGTCATGTTGCCCGCAGGTCAAATTAGGTTGGGCATCACTGGTCGAAAGCTTAACCCAAAAAAATACAAGCAATACAATTATACCAGCTGGACTTGATTTTTTTGGGCGAAGTAATAGCCACATCTTAAAACTTGACTTCTTTTTTTTTTTAATCGAGGGGAAAAATGGACAGAGGAGATGTTAACCCAGACCCCAGTGTTTGGAGACCAGGCCTTGCCAAGAACAATTTATCTCTCGTCTGCTAACACAGGATACAGGGGACATAACTTCACGCTCGTTTAGATTTACATCCCTATTGAAGTAGCACTCCTATGTCAGCGACACACTTTATATTTAGCTCTGGTATTTTTTCAAAGAACTATTCTTTGGGCTTTTTATGTAAGAGTCAGAGTTGGAGATAAGGATAAATGGAGCTTGATAGTCCAACTTATGTTTTGTGGAACCCCCCCTGCCGTCCATATAAATTTTCTACCTTCTTAACTTGAATGTTTCTAAAGCAGTGTATGTCAAAATGTGTTAAAAGGGGTTCTATATATCGACATTTAGAAGCTACCTTTTACAAAAAAAAAAAAATTAAAAAAAATCGCGGGATAAACATTGGAGACGAAAAGGAAACCTACTGCTTTTAGTGTTATCGTCGAAAAGCGAACTTATATCGACCAACGGCACACAACGCGTCTGTGTGCATAAGTTTATTCCAAAAATTGTAGGTCAACGCTTTAAATTTATAGCCCCGTGAAACCATTCACTCCTTTTTTATATGCGGACTTGAAGATCAACCTTGCATATCTATTTATATAAAGGAGCCACTCGTTGCTAAGCACAACTTAGAGTTTATCAGTGAAGTTCAGTTGATGATATCCCTTGTCTCCCAAAATAATAATTCGAGACACAGGAATAGAAACAGTAGTGATTGAAAAAAATCAAAATAAAAATAGAAACAAATTGAAAATGAAAATCGTAGTTGTGTCTGTGTGTGTGTGTGTGGTGGGTGTGGAGAAGAGAGAGTGAAGTGAGTGTGTGCGTGTGAAAGGGAAGTACGAAGGACGAAAAGGCATGTGAGTGTGGGCAAAGCAAGTTGGGAAGATGTATGTGGAATATCCTTGTGATGAACGCCTAGTACTTTTGAAGAGAAATACACTGACAAAATATGAAGTTTGACCAACAAATTCACTCAAATATAAAATGCAGTAAATGCATTTTGTTTATTTGAAACTTGGCTACACTAAAACAATTAGATTGAAGTTTATAGCAATTATTCATTGGGTCCACTGGACCTCATTCACCAATCGTAAACAAACGAGATTTAGCCACGTGATTCTCTTTCTCTTCTATACAATTTACGCAATCCATAAAGGCTGTCACGTGATACGTTTTTTTTCTTCATTGTTTTATCAATATTATCACGTGGCTAAATGTTGTTTGTTTACGATTGGTGAATAAAGTCCATTCTTTGAGATAGGAAATCGATAGAAAAAAACTGCGTCTTTATGCTCTATTTAATGTATGGTTTTAAATCAAACATAAATAAAAAAAACTTCCATTCCTTTGAAAGAAGCTTTTCACTAGATCTACTAACAAACAATTTCCATTACACTGGCAGTTTGTAAATTTTAAAGAAAGAGAACTTCGCAATAGGAAAAACGATACTTGATTTAACTAAATTCATCTTTTATGTTCTCATTCACATAGAGAACAAGATTCATCATTAACATACATCAATTCCTATATGCCACAAACACATAACAAAAATGTGCCCAAATACATATCCTTACGTTGCCCCTACATAACCTTTGTCCCATGTTTCATGCCCAACCTCACATGCACTTGTAAATAATAAGGATGTCCCATGTTATGTTCAGTAATTCACAAACACACTTCACAGTGTGACCTAAAACACATTCACACCTGAAACAATAAATCGCCTATATCCTCTCTCTCTCTCTCTCTCTCTCTCTGTGTTTTGAACGAAATTTCATATCTGTAGCTCATCGTCTCGTAATTTCAACTTATTCAAATTTATGCATGCACTCACATTACTGACAGCTATCGAAGTTGTATGTTAATTTCCCCAAACTATATTAACATACTTAATGTATTTCTTAAATTGGCCTATGTTTACACGTTCATAAGGTGATAAGAAATGTGTTTATTATTAAATGGTATTTCTATTACTATTCTTATATTTTTAACTTAATCACTTTTCAATTGTTTATTATTTAATACTTGTGAATTATGAGAACTTACAAATAAACATCTATAAATTTTTGTTAAAAGCCCGCAAGAGGGCCCATCAAAGTAGCATATAAAGCCCAAAAAAGAGGCCTAAGGCCCAAGGATTCCTATGATGATGAAGCTAAAATTGAATAGCGCAATTCTGAGGTTTCCTATTTAAAAAATTTTTTTTTTTAAAAATGCGAAAAAAATACTTACCTTAGGGCCTCTACCTCCATTTTCGTTGCTTCTCGCTTTTCTTTTAGCCATCCTTAAATATCCACCTGGAGAGTAGGTCTATACACAATTTGAGTTGATGATTAAGTCCACAAATAGAAACAAATTTTTCATCAATCTAGAAACCTGTTAGAAACATTCTAACGTGAACACACTGACGACTTAGAGTCTGTTGTGTTTGAACACACACGCCGGTGTTGTGTTTATCGCCGAGTCTGTGTGCTTTAATATAAGGTTGTCCACAGGTAACAGGCAGGTCTGTAGGTACGGCGGTGAGAGTACTCGGGTGGTTACATCGAAGATAACACGGTAGACATCTTACATGACCTGGTCCAGGTGAGGAAAGTGAGTGGGGTGGTGGGGGGTGGCATGTGCGTGTGGAGACGGGAGAAAGACGCCCTAAGTCAACATTGTTATATGAACAGGTTAGATCACTGTAGAAATATGCAATTACGTAGTCAGATGTATTCATAAGTACTGCATACTATTTACCTTGATCAGTCACTTTGTTTTTATCCAAATCCATTCAATTTGAAAACCAAGAAGGGAATTCTACTTAATGTCAACTTATAATGTACTTGTGCTTTATCCAGTAAAACTTTCTGTAATATATAACAAGCAGAATGCTTATTACCCTTGGGCTTTTATCTCGTGTAGTAAAATTTTCCTTTCAGACTTCGCGAAGGTCATCTGTTTTTGTGGGCGTCATGTGGCCAGCACAACCACCAACCGCCTTTACTTTTCCTCAACTAAGGTCAGGTGCCCACTAGAGTTGGGTAGACTCAGGGGCGTCCTAAAAATCCCGAAAATCCCAGTCTTCACCGAGATTCGATCCCAAGACCATAGGTTGGAAAGCCATGCGCTTTTAACCACTCAGCCACCGTTTTGTTTTGTGCTATTTCATGCTTTAGCCTTCTCAATACGCTATGATCCTATCACTTATCTGGACCCGTTGGGACAATGTGTGTGTGTGTGGGGGGGGGGGGGGAGAAAGTTCCGCCGGACCCAATATTTGAGCCACACGAGAACGACCAAGAAATCCATAAGAAACTCTTTGCGAAAACGTTGATACTTAAGACAAAATAAAATTAATTAATTAATTAATTACTATTTAATGATTGAATGACTACTTCCCTAATTTCTACATGAAACAAAATATCAGTAGCAAATTATGATAAACCTGAAAAAAAAAAATTCCAGTGTGTTTGGTGACTCCAGTAATTATTTTCTTTATTGGAAGTAACGTTTGTATTATATGAGATAGGGTAAGATACAAATTAATTTGGATTTTGATTGGTTTAAATTTGAAATTTATAAAAAAAAAGATTTCTGTAACTTATACTGTATCTTAGGAGGCGCGGTGGCAGAGCGGTAAAGTGCTCGGCTTCTGAACCGGGGGTCCCGGGTTCGAATTCTGATGAAGACTGGGATTTTTTTATTTCGTGATCTATGGGTGAGTCCACCCAGCTCTAATGGGTACCTGACATTAGTTGAGGAAAAGTAAAGGCGGTTGGTTGTTGTGCTGGCCACATGACACCTTCGTTAACGCAGGCCACAGAAACAGATGACGTTTACATCATGTGCACTATAGACCACAAGGTCTGAAAGGGGAACTTTAATGTATCTTAAAATTACTATTTCACTCTTCGACTCACGAGCGTTACAAATTATAATAAATGTTGATGAATCTGTCAAAATGCAGGGTTTTCTACCGAAAACCAGTAAACAACATGAAAGGGGTCTACGAGACAAAGGAGACTGGGAACCACTGATCTATCTTAACAGAAAAAAATAATGAATTAGCCGCAAGTGTCCTTATTGTTTATTAAATTTATCGTATTTCGATGTAGAAATCATTTTTAACCATGACTCATGTTTTAACACTATCATAAACGAGGTCCTAGTCATTTGTATTAAAGCAGTGTTCATCATATAAGTCATATAATATTAATCTTTTATCAACATTTTGCTAATGAAAGTATAGCATACCTTAAGATTTATGGACAGTAAGCGTAACCAAGTTTAAATCATTTATATTAATTTTGTAAAGCCCTGACAATTAACACTTTATTTTTACCTTATAAATAAAATTCCTTCCCCAGGAATCTAGTCTGGTTGCATAGAACGTTGTAATTGATCAATATCAAAGGTAAGCTTATATTATATCTTGATGATGGTGACCTATTAAATGTTTAGTACAGTTTGGTCGCCCTGCATTTTCAGTTTTTTTTAACTCGCTAGTTTAGCGTGTTATTGTAATTGAATTAGATACTATTTTTAAAAAAAAATACAGAAACCTTTTTCGACATCTGAGATGATGAACCATAAAATGAATTATCTATTTAATCCACATGCAAGGGTATTCCAGTATGTATAAATTCAGAGGCGTACGTGTCGATGTGCTAGCTGACGATGAGGGACAATAGTGTGATGTGACGTAATATACTTCATTGTTCAGTACACTGGATCCTTCCAAATCTAGATTTCACAAATACAGAGATGTGTGGCTGATGGACCAAAAGCAAAGTGGCTTGAGTTCGAATCCTTACTCCAGAAATGTTGTGTTTACTGAGCACCTAAAGGCAGCACGAAAAACCATCTCCCACTGGTAGACAAATGGACTAAAGAGATTGGACCTTAGCAGATTGAACATGCTGGAAACAACCATGAAATGTTTGCGCTCTATAGAATAGATTTAAATATATATATATATATGATTTCTCTGTCTGCCTCTTCTTTTTTTCCTGGTACTATTCCTTGAAGGAAGCCAAGCCAATAAGACCTTGGTCATAGAGTTTTAAATTGCATTTTTTCTACAATAGTTAGAAGGTCATCGTGGAGTCCAATCGCTGTAGTAGCCCTGTCACTAATCTTTTCGTTTGTGATGCAGTCTTCAAATGTGATTCCTAGGATCCTTCTTTAGCATCTGCAGTCAGCGTTCAAATCTCTCAAGCATATAAGAATGTGGCCTCTAGGTTTGTGAAAATCATATTGGGCACCAGATATTTTATCTATATTTATAAATGACCAAATATTTCAAACCGCTTATCAGTTCTATACTCCAACACAGGCTGCTTATAACCGGTTATCTGTAAAAGAGTCTTTAACGTTATGTGTTAAATAGAAATGTACACAGCCCCCACACCCAACACAAATGAATACCAACATTCAGGTTTTAAATACAGCGATACTTGTAGAGTACTTGTTTTTTTTTTTTCCCTGATAGAATCTAGAACTCAACATAAAAGAGAACCTAATCTAAGTCAACCAAAGTCATTGATGAACATGCAGGACTAGATTAACCCATGGAATGTACACACACAAAAAAGTAACGTTTCCCCTTTCAGGCCTTGCGTTCTATGAGGCAGATGATGTTAGTGTTATCTGTTTCTATGGCCATCGGTTAACGAGCAGGGTGTCACGTGGCCAGCACAACGACCAACTGCCTTTACTTCTCCCATTAAGGTTTAGGCTCCAACTTCCACGAAGTTTTTACTTGAATAGAGGTATATTAAAAAAACAAAAAAACAAGTTACATAAATAAGTAATGTTTTTCTTTTTGTTTTAAAGACAATTCCACTTCAATGCAGCTGAACACCTCTCGTAAGATCGATTACTTTATTCTTAATAGATGACGTATGACTGAGCTAAAAAAAGTATTCCCCCTCCCATGTAACGGGGGCTTGATGGAAGTTGGACCCTGGACACTTATATAAAAAACGACTCTAACTATTTCTCTAGAAATTTAACACTTGGTGTGTATCAGTTAGAAAAGAATTACTAGCCCGTTGGCAAGAATTGGAAAACTCGGGTTTGACCGTCACAATTTTTTAAAAGTTAAAAAAAAAAAAAAATTGGCTATAATTTGGAGTAAAAGAAATATTGTGGACAGCCGTAGTGTACCGAAAAATGAGTTTTTTCTTTAATTATTACATTTATAGTTACTTATAATCTCTTGAAAGCTGATCTAAATTTTGGGTATATTTTTTTACTTAAATATAATATGTATGTATATATAATCATCTAGATTCTAGATCTATAAGTAGATCTAGATCTAGACAATATTTTTTAGAGTTCTAAACCAGATGTTTAGATCTAGCTCTAGATGTCTATATAATGAAAGTACCAATAAAAAATAATTTAACTTATTCTCTCCTAACTGACGACACCAGCGTTGATTCCACCAGAATGTGGTAAATAATTACGGAAAGAAAGAGTTAATTTTACAATGCCCGCTGGTCTATTATCGGCCCTCATCGTTCGTACAAGGAGCATGCAGTATGGAATGTCATGAGTTCGATACCTTATTTGAGATTTTAAAAAATGATAATTACTTTTTGTTATATATATTATTAAAAGTTGTATAGATGAGGTATTGTCTTTTTAAAAAAAAAAAAAAATTAAATGTTTTTCTTGTTTTAATGTAAGTAGCATTGTGGTAGGCGCCCCAGACTGTCGCCTCGATTGACGTCTTTTTTCGCCCTGCTGGAGGTTTGGGTAAGAACGTAGAAATAGTTCTTTGTTTCTGCGTATCTGTCAAACATGGTCCGAGCCGATAAGGTCAAGCGTGGGGGGTATCTATAGTAACGGATACGACTGCTTTGAAGTGATAGCGATGTTGGCCTTGAAACAAATATAAATTAAGTGTGACCTCGAATGACATTTGTTTTTCTTCATCTTCCGAAAGAGCTAATCAATGACAGATGGGTCACGTGGAGGGTCACGTTGACCAGGTTAGAGCGTAATGACGGGGATTATTAGTCATGACGCATCAAATCTCGAGCGCGCGACATAGATAAGGTGTCCTTGTTCATCTTCAAATATTTAAACTAGATACCCATGTCACAACTTAACTAATGTCCTTGACATGTTGATATCTTCGTCACACCACAGACTTGAGATTGCGCAAAAAACAAAAACAACGCTGTATATGTCAAGGGAAATAATTCAAAAATATGCTGGTTGCTTTGCATTTGATGAATTAATCTCCCTTGACTGATCACTGATCAGCCCCGCCGTCATAAGGGCGGCTTAATGCAATGCCATTGACTCTGGAAAGGTACTTTGGAAAGACCACGTCGCCCCCTTTTGCGTACCAGCATGCTCAATCAAGTGAAATGTCTATTATCTTATCTTATCTTAAATAATATAGACGTTACTTCAAAAAAGAAGATGATTACGTCCTACGCGTCATGCATTCACTCATGCATATTAATCAATGACTTAAATTCTGCCAAGTCACTGATTTTCCTGGCTAGCTCACCACTTATAAATAGAAATATTTTTTTAAAAATATTTTATTCCTATTCACTTCTATACAGACACACTCCACTCATGAAAGTTTACTATTCTTTTTATTATTATTTTTTTAGCTTTTTGTATGTTTTGTTATTTTTTAAATGGCAGTTCTTTTTTGTTTCCTTATTTATATTTACAAATTTTATTTTTATACATTTGACCTTTTCTTTTCGTCCTAATCAACCCACGAATAGCAATAGATGTCAGCGGCAACTGGGCCCGTGCAGCCACGTGTCATACTGTAGGTCTACTCTTTAATACTCTTTGGACTCAAAAACAGTTTCTTATTGTTATTTCTCTTTTTTATTATTTAAACTACTTCTTTCTTTTTCATTTCTTAACGTTAATTCTTTTGTTATATTTTTAAAAAAATAGGATTTCACAATGTTTTTCTTCCTGTTAGTTCTTTTTATTCTTAATCGTATATACATTGACATAAATAAATATACATATCAAAATGGAAATAACTTCATGTAACTTGAAAACATGTATATCTATTGTTGTCGGATTTCCGAATTCTGAAAAGTTGCATGATCTTCAGTCTTAGAGATTAAACAAAACAATGCTGTATAATAAAGTACAAAAAATTGCAAGTCACAAATTTTCGTTTCATAAAACTCTTTTCTTGGCCAGTCTATATTTATTTATGTCTATGCATATTGTCACGAATCAATCAATAGTGCTAATGTCACGTTGAAGATTATCTTGATCTATATCGCACTATCAATGATCGTGGTTGACGAGGATACAGAAATCGTCAGTTGATAAGATGATCATCTAGAAGTTGCTAGTTCATAAGAGGATCATCTAGAAGTTGCCAATTGATAAGAGGATCATCTGGAAGTTACTAGTTGACAAGACGATCTAAGTATATTATTTGATATTCAATGAAGAAACTTGTCTTCTACAAATACAAATACTTTAATTCAGAACTTGGAAAAGCTATTCACAAATAATTACAATGGTTAAATGTACTTGAATAGAATATAAATGATTTACACAATAACATAATTATGTCTTCTTTCTTGAGTTCTAACACTAAACTTTGGTACATGTTATATCTAACACGTTCCGCACAAGACTGCCGCAATCTAGAATCTTCCACGGGCTCTAGAGCGTTATCATGTGACTAATATCTCTCCGCTGCAAGGCCAACCAATAAATGCAGCTCAAAGTACAATAATTAATATTTCTAACCAAACACATTCACTCCAAAACATACGTTTGTTGCGTGATGGAAATTCCCGAGCTAACTAAAATTCTGCCGACAGGCTAAATATAGATACAGTGCACGTGACAGTATATATAATTTCATAATTTACAAAAATCTATTATTTCATTCTTTGTTTTCCTTCTTTCTTTGTTTATATTTAGTTCTCTTTTTTTTTATCTTTGTTTTTCTAGTATTCTATCATACTTTGACTATCTTCATTGATACTCACTATAAATCTGAACTGATCGAAATCTAATATTGAGTCATTTCATCATCGTTTTATTTGTTCTTCCTAATGTTACATTCGGATTGGAGGCGCGGTGGTTGAGCTTCCGAACGGGGGGTTCTGGATTCTAATCCTGGTGAAGACTAGGATTTTTAATTTTGGATCTTTGGGCGCCTCTGAGTCCACCCAGCTCTAATGGGAACCTGACATTAGTTGGGAAAAGTAAAGTTGGTGTGCTGGTCATATGGCACTCTCGTTAACCGTAGGCCACAATGTACATCATCTGCCCTATAGACCACAAGGTCTGAAAAGGAACTTTACTTATTTATTGGGATGCAATGATTTCCCCCATATTTCTAATTCAGCTTCATCAATCAACTTCACCTCTGTGCCTTCATCTGATCGGAAGGTCTGAAAGGTCCTCCTTATTGCTTAGTTTGAGGTCAATTTTGTGTATGCGATTCAGGAGTGTTTTTGCTTTTTTTTTGGTTGGGGGGGGGGGGGGGGGGGCTAAATGTGATGTGTCGACGGTCTCTCTCCATTGCTCTCTGCCAATTGCTTTAACTAAAAATCTCTTTCAATGACAGGAAAGTCTATTCTTTGATGCTGTCACTTTCTCTGTCTGCCTCGTCTTTTATTTCCAGGTACTGTTCCCTGCGGAAAGGTCTTTCATTATTACATAATTTATTTACATCTTTATATGTTCATCTTTATCATTGTATCCTTCTTACGTAGTTATAATAATGATATTATTTTATTTTGGATTTTCAGTTTGCAGCCCGTAATTTTAACTTCAATTTTCATAGTCAAAAGCTGGCGCGTAATCCCATTAGAGGATAGAATATTGTTACAAATGAACAGTAATAGGTAGAGGTCAACGTAGGACCCCGGCGAGATGACACAGCAACGAGTGTTCTCTGGAATCTACGCGTATAAACAAAGACAGGATGTGACATGTCCTCACGTGCTGTTCCAGGGGACAAACAGATCTAAGAAGGGGGCAGTTACTAATGAACAGTGACAGATAGAGGTCAGTACGTGTGACCCCGGCTTGGTGACACTGCAGCAGGTGTTCTCTGGAATCTACATGTAAAAACAAAGACAGGATGTGACGTTTCCTCACTTGTTCCAGATGATACTAGCAGTGTTTGTGCAACTTTGGAGGAGCGATTAGGGACTCTATATAAGCCAGAGAGTTAATGTGAAAGTCAGTCGTGAGTGAGCCGTGAGTGAGCCGTTACAGTCGATACAGACGATGTAAGACGTGTGCGGCTCTAGTGGAAGAGAAATGTGTACGACTCGATGCAAGTTAACTAGGGTAGAGTTAACTAAAGTGGACTACTGTCGTTAAAGTCTATACAGCGAACTACAGAGGACTTGAGCCGTTACAGTCGATGTAAGACGTGTGCGGCTCTGATTCGGTAGACTTGAGTACGACTTGGTTCAGCTTTTTGAGACCTGGAGCGACACTGGGAAGTGTGTCGTTGGTCTGTTCTGTGGAATACGGCTCGATGCAAGTGGAGAAGAGATGGATTACAACGAAGTATAGCTAACTGTAAACTGACAGATATTGTACAGTCTTCTACGCTACATGTTACAGTAACAAATTGTTAGAGTTAATAGTCATTAAAGTTATATGAAACTGAAAGTTGAGTCGTCAAGTTCTTTGCAGTGTTTTTATTTGTGTGTCTGATTAATATCTTAATATCTTAATATATTCTTAAGAGATGATTGCAGTACGAGCGAGGAATAAATATTATTCTATAATGAATACTTAGATTATCATAATAATACTAAAATTCATCATTCAAAAAATTTTACAACAAAAAATATTTTATTTTTGCATTTATTTCATGAAAACTTATTTTTTTATAATAGAGTACATGTGTAATTTAAACCAAAATAACTTCAATTATTCTTATCATATAAACCGGAAAAAAAACTAGCACAAAAAGCAACAAACTCCAGAAAAAAAATACATCTTTGTTTAAGTGGTGGGTTTGGCACAGAACAAACTAAATGAAATGACGAAGGCAACTCGTAGGGCGGTTCCAAACTGTTTATTTTACATTAAAGACCTGCCAAAGGCAAACATAAAACAGAATTACAAATGAACATAAACTAAACATAATTAATAGGCCTAAATACTAGATCTAACGAAAAACAAAAAGAACATCTGATAGTGTGAACCAATCATCTCTTTGACAAACACAAGAGAGAGATATGGAACACCAACAAACAGTATACAAATAAATGACAACATAGTCCTCTAAACATAAATCAATTAGTTGTTCTGCATAGCACTAACATATATATATATACATTGTTTGAAGAGTTTCGCTCTTTCCTTACAAAAACTATAATTAAATATAACAAATCTATACACTCACAAATATACTGTTTCTTAAAAGCCAGTATCTAAACACTTGATGTAAAAATACATTTACAAGATGGACAGTGAACATTCTATATAGAATACTAAATAAAATTACAATCTAATATAAATAAGTAAAATGTGATTACCTGCAGCCATACGTAAACACATGGTGTAGAACGACGTAGGTCCAGTAACATACGGACACTACAGTGACAAATAATGCCGGTAGAATGGACAGTGCCCACGTTGTTGTGCCTTTACGCGGACACAAGGGGGAAGGGTCACGTGGGTATCTGGGTGGCCGGTGTGGCCTAAAAAAGTATCCACTCCACTACATTTGCAATATTTTTTCAGATGACCTATTTTGAAACGCCTAATTTCTTTCTTACTTTGATATGTCAATTAAGGACTGACATTGTCCGAAATTTACCCTGCACGTCAGATTAGAAGGCAATCTATTCCTAACATTTTCCTCCCCATATATTATTCAAACATGTTTAACTAATTTAAGACGGAACGATGTAGGCAGGCTTGACAATAATTAGCCTTATCTAAGCTAAACCTATCTTTAGACTGACTAATATAGATATCCATAAGAGTGCTGTAACAATCCATTCCCTCCCCTTTCCTCTTTAATATTTTCCTATAACATATCATGCTAACAAACTCTGAAAGGATTTACTCCTAACGTCACCTGAACTTCACCATAAAGGGGAAAACCGATTTTCAATCTCACGTTTGCATATCCTTTATCTCATAGGACAAAAATGCATCTTAATATATTCTTAAGTACAAGAACTCATTTATAAACTGAATATTGCTACTAAATCAATTATCATGGAAATTCACCTTCACATATAATGTAGCGTGGTGATGGGCAGACGTTTTTTTAGAGGCGGCTGAAAAGACACATGCAAAATTCTTGCGGGTCATATTTTTTTTGTAATCTAGAAAATTACATAGCTTTAGTATTTTCTTTGCTGTTGTCAAAACTAAACTAAAGGGATGCATGAAAATGCAACTGTTTGAATAACGTCATATCTTCGTTCAAATTTAAATGTAATTATTCCTTAGAGTGAACTATGCTGAATGCATCACATCTTTTTCTAAGTATCATTACTGAAAATGTATGAAGATGCAAACATTGCATAAATTCTCTGAGCATGACACATTCAATTAGTAAAACTAGATTTCGCCACAAAATCGCCTTCATTAAATTCATAATTCCTAAGATCGTCTCTCTCACGTCAGTCAGTGTATTCATCCTCATGGAATGTCGTAGGCCATTGGTATCTACCTGATTGGCAAATAAAAGAAGTTATGGCTGGAAATATTTATTAGAATATCATCAACAAATTGATTTTATTTTTACTTGTATTTTCCAGATTTTCTTAACAATTCACTTGTTCAACTGACAGAGGATGTAAGAAAAAATGGGACATTCGAGACCATATCGCATCTTCAACTATTTCCTATTAAGCAGACCCATGTTTCTCATGGAAGAAGCAAAAGTCTACTTTTCACTTTCCTAATTCTCTCGAAGTTATTTATACGTATTTTCATGTAGTTAAGATTTGCACGGAATTGGAGAACCCTTGAGATTGTCGGTATGTAAGCTCACTGGAACAAGCATTACTTGGACATCGACGACTGGTTTACATTTAGGACAGTTTTTATAAAGATTTATTGTCAAATGAACAGTCAATTAATTGGCAGGCACACTCAGCGTTCAGCAAAATTGTGTGAAAAACAAAAAAGTCTTAAATGTCAAACAATCAATTTAACACTAGATTCTAGAAGCATGCGCATGTTTCTATTAAATCGTGAATTTTTAACATTGTTATTATTATTTTTTTAATTATTAACACAAAACATGTGGCGATACAAATTTTATGCGGCCCGGAGTTGGCCCGCGGGCCGTAGTTTGCCATTCACTGATCTAGATGACTTTAGATGGCCGTTCTGGTCATAAGTAATATCGCATTATGTTGCATTACCTACACTTGACTAAACTTCTTTGCTTTTGAAATATGAATAGTTATTAACTTATTGTTATAGTGCAGTCAAACATCTCTACCATAAACAAACTGGTGTGGAGATAACTATCATGAAAATTAGGAAAACATCTCTATACAAGGTTACAAAGACAGTTTGTGTGGAAACACAAAGTGGTCTGTCCAGGCAGGTAAAAAAGGCAGGTTTTAATATTTTCAGAAAGAATATCAGAATTAAATTCAATCAAACTCAAATGACAGAGAAGAATGGAGAAAGAAAATTGACGGATCTTGTGTGGTGCCCCAGCGGTCCACAGACCAAAGGATAGGTAAAAGTGAATGTAAAGTTAGTTGTGAACCTGGCCTAATAAATATCTTTTAATGAATGTATAATTGCTCTAATTGTTTTGTAAAGGGACAATCTCTTATTCCTCAGCAACAAATGACAACATTAGTTTAAAATATAAAAAAAATTCCTTTAGTTTAGTGTTTTAGCGTATGTACATAGTGCTGCAGTTAACGCGATAATATGAAAAACTACCTATTCAATGTGTTTTCAATTATGTCCAACTTATATGCATACTAAATAGATTTTTTTCACTTAAAAATTAAAGTAAACATTTTTTTGTGTAAATGTAGTAGTTAGTATAACAGAACTTACTTGACTTAGCAATACAAATGTAAAAACATTTTTTTAAAATCTAAAACCATTTACATATTGTGTTAAAAATATTGTAGACCGTTCACGGCTTTACTGTGAAACCTCCAGTGTTTGTTACTATTAATTGTGAATAGTTGTAAAAGTGGTGTATTTTTATAAAAAAAACAACCGCTTTCATGAGTGATTTAAAAAATGAGATTTTTTGCTTTCAGAAAAGAAAAAAGTAGCCGTTGCATCAGAACTTTGAAAGGACTAAAATTTTAAGATGTCGGATTTTCACTATCTTTTCTAGTTTACGAGATCTAAATGGAACGACGGACAGACATTCCACACAAAACTAATAGCGTCTTTTCCCCTTTAGGAAGCCTCTAAAAATCCTCACATATAAATCTCCCTTTTAAATTAGCTTATCTCCCTTGCTATCATAATGTTTATTTTGAATTACCAGATAGTGATGAGAGCTATATGCATGTATGTTGATTATGTGTCAATTTAGATCACGTGGTCCATTTACATTTTCTTTGCAATACTGTAACAACAGCAACATATCAATGGACACAATATATAGTTAAAATTTCATAAATCTCGGTCTGCGTAGACACGTGAAACACTGCACTCATCCTTTATCTTCGGAATCTAAGACATAGCCATTATTATTATCAAACTGGTATGAAACAAAAGGCAAGAACGAAGGATTATCGGTAGGAATTTATTTTCTAGCTTAACTCCTTTAAAAAAGGTGAAAGATATTCTTGGCAAGTATTTGGAATTTCATAGGATTTTAACAATATGCTGTTGATAACCGTGACGTCAAGTTGTCTGGAGGGTGTTCTTATCTATCTTCTTTTTGTGTGTGTGTTATATACGTAAAACTTTAAAGGTCCAGGTTTGTCTGCTAGTATTTCGGCACTAAAGGATTCTGACTCAATACAAATAACTTTTGCAATGTCAGGAAGTTTGTGGAAAATAATTTCCAAGATTGATTTAATAATAGTCAAATATCCAATAACCTACAAGTGTACGAAGATGTCTGTAAGCGTGTCTTCAGAACTTCAGACGTCAATGAAAGTGCTTGAAAGGGAATAGCAAAAAATTTTACTGCATGGAGACAGACTGTGCCTGCTGGTTCGAACCTCGCCGACAGCAAAAGGACTAAGTTGGGCTTAAGCAAGAGAAAGAGTAAGAAAGCTGTCCAATCCGCTAGCTTGAGGATACATGCATCTACAATCTATGAGGATACATGCATCTACAATCTACATGTATGAATAAAGGCAAAATTGGCCATTCCTGAATTGGCTATATATATATGTTTAGATAGATAGATAGATAGATAGATAGATAGATAGATAGATAGATAGATAGATAGATATAGATATTTTGTAAAACAAAAATAGGTGCCGGTACTCAGTAGTTGTTTACCTAACTTTTAACCACAAAAAAAAAATAATACTAGTCGACCGGCGGCGTAGCATACGCCGCTATTTTGCAGGGTTGGCCTTAGGCCACTCCAACCTATGTGACCGCTGTGGGTCCTGCACTTTCATGGGCCTCGCACTTTCATATGACCCGCGCTAATTCAAGGTGTATACATTATTATATTAAACTATTTTAAAACTTAAAACAGATTTCCCGCGCCCTTTTGTTGATTTACCAAGAGCTCCTGGAAATCTCCCTAAAGTGCAAAATATACGAAAAAGTCCTTAAAATATACGGAAATATATAGACAAAAATTGTAATTTTGGGGTGTCATTCTATATGGAAAACGCCAATCCTACGCGTGATAAATAAAAAGATATTATGCATTAGCCATAATTATGTAATCTGGTGAAAGAAGCTTCTCGCGCCTCAAACTAATTAAGAATTACTTGAGGTCAACAATTTTCAAGGATAGATTGAAACATTTGGTAATTCTTGCTTTTGATCTATCTATCTATGTAGGAAACAGATTTATTATGATATACTGTATGACTTTGCTACACGCAAGGCTCGTAAAGTAATTCTGTACGTAGTAAAGAATGAATAAAATGCATTGACGAATTTATTTTCTAATACAAACTCTTAAATTTCCCTTATTATCAGCTTCCCTACCCAACCTTGGCCCCGCTCAATCCGTTTCGCATAGGGCCCCACAATTGTTAAGTGCGGCCCTGCTATTTAGTGTTTGTAAAATGTTTGTAAAATAATTTATTTGTTTCGGATGTTCCTTCAGAGCTGAAGGACGAATGGGATGGGAGCGAGCGACAGTCAATCGCGCAAACCTCACGATCAGGCAGCCATCCGTAGTGGCCGGTGAATACTTGTTCTCCCCCTCCCTCTTGTTATTTCGTGGGGTGACTATCCGCAGAAATAAGAGAGTGATCTTTCCTTTACTTCTTCTTACTTCTTCTCGTCCAAACTCTTGAGCCATGAAGAGAATTATATTTATAGATTCTTCTTACTTCTTCTCGTCCAAACTCTTGAGCCATGAAGAGAATTATATTTATAGATTCTTCTTACTTCTTCTCGTCCAAACTCTTGAGCCATGAAGAGAATTATATATATAGATACGTTAAAAATACAAGAAAAGTAATATTTTTTTTCAGAAAGGTGCCAGTACGCCGTACCGGGGTAAACCGTCACAAAAAAACAACAACCTCTAATTGTTTTGAACTAGATATGCTATCTTGATATAGAGTCTATTATATCTAGATTAGAACTCATATATATTCACACGTTTAATTTTATATGTTCAATTTTCTGATCATGATTAGTAGGCCTTTTGTTACCGGGTAATGCCATTACTAATGGTGTAGCCTACTATGTTGTTCGTATCCGATTCATTTCTTAATGTGATACTATTGTTTACATAATAAATAAATCTGCACCCCTAAGCTGTCAGAAGATAAGTTATTGCCTTAATAATTAAAAATTTGTTTAAATTATTAATACATTTATAATATATATATTATTATTAATATATCTAGATCTGGGCTCTATTTAGTCTTAATTAGACTGTCAAGTGTGGGCCCCTATAATGATGAAATGTGAAAACTGCGCGCTATAAAAGTAGTTCGTTTTTTTAAAACTTATAACTAAAAGGAAGTTGGTATCAAAATATTTTTTTAAAAACAACATTTGAATCAGTATTCTATTCAATGTGTTAGATCTAGTTAATAAACGGAGAATATATTTTATAATGATCCATTGACACTTTTACCATTGTGACAGGGGTACCGGGTTTGAATCCTGGTGAAGACTCGGATATTTAATTTTGGGGTCCTTGGGTGTCTCTGAGTCCACTCTGCTCTAATGGGTACCTGACATTAGTAGGGGAAAAGTAAAAGCGGTTGGTTGTTGTCCTGGCTACATGACACCCTCGTTAACCATGGGCCACAGAAATCGATGACCTTTACATCATCTGCACCATAGATCGCAAGGTCTGAAAGGGAAAACCTTACTTTTATATATAAATATATATATATTAAGGGTGCACCGGATAGACCCTCCGGCTCCGGCTTCTGCCGAATATTCAGCACTTTTTCACTATCCGGCACTATCCGGCTCCGGTCGGATATCACTACCGGATAGTAAAAGCTACACCTGTATTTCTATTAATATTGTTATGCGCCTCCGCGCTAAGTCTTTTCCAGATACGCCAAACCGAGGTAACGATTAAATATCGAAACAACACAGGCGAAAGGCAAACAATATAAAGGTGATCGATGCTGATAAATGTCCAACTAAATCTCCATGTTAATAAAAATAAACCAATATTCATAAAGTGGACATGAATCAATAATGTCAGTTCTGAAATACATTAACGTTTTTGTTTCAAATAAAAGGATTTGTTTTTAAAACTATAAACTATGACTATGCACCAAATATTATAAGTACAAAGACAAGGCGTGTTGATCTAAATAGAAACAAGACCATACATTATAAATTCGCATTACATACGTTGCAGCGATGTCTAGCACATTTTAAAAGCTTGTCTTGACCATTGAGTGGTCTAGTAAACATGGAATATTCCTTAACTACGTCAGGCTGATAATCTGTCAAGATGTGCGGGTATATCTCCAGAGGTAGAGAGGAGCAACCCCCACCTCCTTTTGTTTGTTTGGTCCATAACATTGAGTTCACAGATAGACAGCTGACCACATTAAGCCAGATGTCAACGTGTTGACACTGTCTAGAGATCACATCTTCTGAGAGAACTAAGTTTTGTTTACTTGGAGAAGAATTTTTTATTAGAGGCGGGACTACAAGCCAAATCTCTATAAGGTTAATCTGGTATGAGTTTGTTAATATGAGATAGGTTGTCAATCAAGGGTCTGGAAACAAGCCATACCTTTTATACTATTGGCCGGACAATAATTTTGTTTACTTTAAGTCTCAATTTGGAGGCTGGACTACAAGCCAAACAGACACTGACTAGGGGTATCTTTAAAGGGAGGGCTCAACACCCCCAACTTCTTATTTGTTTAATCCATGACAATGTATTGATAGACATTGACCATTCTTAAGCCAGAATGGATTAACGCAGATTGTTGAGAAATATTGACACTGTCTAGAGGTGACTAGATGATGAGACTAAGTTTGTTTACTTGGAGAGAAATGTCATTTAGGGCGCTGAACACACGTTCGTTGCACAAAAAAATAAAACAAATATGTGCATGTGTGCGTCTATGTATTTTTCCCCTTTTATTAAAACTTTTAGAAAGAAAACTAATTTCATTGTTTAATTCTATTGACTTAATATATAAAGGAAAACCTTACAGTTAAATTTAACATCGCAGAAAATAAATAGATCTAAAGCACCACAATTAGATCTAGCAAACAAAGAAAAAATATGCTGGAATGTTAAGAAACATTTGACCTCGGTAACTAAGGTACAGAGATAATTTATCTATATGCTTGACTGATCATGCCAATGTGTTATCTTTTTTTGCCTGCACACTAAACACTATTGCGTATGCCCCAGGAAAAAAAACGCGTGAAGGTCAACACCATCAACTATACACACTACACAAGGACTACATGTGTAGGCTCATTACGTCTATCTGACCAGGTTGTTATGATCAGTCGAACATAAAGTCTTTTTATGTTTTTGTTTGGTAGGGAGGGTGTGGGTGAGTTTTTTTTTCATCCATAGTTGGTTTTCCTAATTCTCTTAGCTCTATATAACAGTAGATCTAAACATAGATATCAATAATAGGCCTACAGACTACAATTAAATCTATGCTTCGCAACATTTAAATCTCAGGCTATGAGTAGGTATAATAGATGTTCCTGCTGTTAATAAAATATCGTTTGCCGCAAATGGATTAATAAATATATGACCTATTACGCTTCAGATTCCAACGATTAACTAACAGCTATCAGTATTAAGCCCTTGAAGCCAGAACCAGAAGCAGCCTTTGGACTTAAAATTACAAGTCTGATGACCAGTTGTTGGTCAGAAATTATTGAACACATACATCCAACCACCATACAAGCCAGATGAGAGATTTACATTAGTAACTAGTTAAATATATACTAACATATTTTACATTGACCCTCCAACACACAGCCTTTATAGTTGGTGGCCTCGTACATACACACAGACACGCTCATGCTACACAGATTAATTTATGTTTATAAATACTGTTAATCTTTAATAAATCAATCAGTAAAAGAGTTTAAAACAATAAGGTATACAAAAGGAAAACAAAATATTACCAACAAATAAAGGTATGTTATTTAACACTTTCGTATAATGCTCAGCAATACAAGCTATTTACAAGAAACTTAGGTATTCGGCTCCGGCCCCGGCCGAATATCAAATTTTACTATCCGGTCATATCCGCCTCCGGCTGGATATCAAAAAGTACTATCCGGTGCACCCCTAATATATATATATATATATATATATATTTATATATATATATATATATAGAGAGAGAGAGAGAGAGAGTGGCTCCTTATGTCTCGGAAGACAATGGATGCACCCAGGTCTGACACTGGCTTTGGCTTCGTCTTGAGACGGGGTAGAATCTAAAGTGACTGATTAAGCTAATTTAGGAGCGGCAGTTTGTCCATGTCTATGCATCTGTCCTAGGGCTCGCTGACAGGGCGGCAGCTTTCATTTTGTTTCTCGTGACTGATGCAGCCTTCGTTTCTTTTGCACTCGGCGAAGTTCGTACCAGCACGTGCAGTCTGTCTCCGTGCTGTCCGATCTTGTGCTATCTCCTCCCACATACTTTGGTCGACACCCTTGGTTCTCATGTCTCGCTTGCAGACATTTCTGTATCTTGTATGTGTGTAAATATTACAAAAGGACTAAAAAAAAAAACAACAACGAGGGTCAAATCAAACAAAACATAATCACACTGGATTTCACATCTTAACAAAATATTCAAAAATACTTTTAAAAAAGGTTGTCTGTGGGGAATAAGTCCACATTTACTGTCATAGCTCTTAATAAGGTAAGAATTTTTATTTTGATATAAAAAAAAATGATTACCACAAGATTGATTCATGTGTTGTCTTCGACAATAGACAATTGGGAAGTGAGAGATATAACATGTTCAAGGTTTGTATCAGACAGACAGACTGACAGACAGGGTAAGTTTGATATAAGTTTTGTAAAACAGTATTGACCAAAGTTCTTATGTTGTCTGTTTGTTCTCAGACGTCACTTCCAACTTCAATACGTCCCGTTCATCCATGAGAAATGAACATGTAGAAGTGGCTACTTATCGTACCAATCCTGGATATGATAAAATACGGTCGTATAACAGTCCTTTTTGCAGGATCCAGCCTTCTTTCAGATTTAAATGAAATATACCCATGTGGAAAAGACATTTTAACTAGGGCCTTTTGTTGTGTAACCTTGGTAACTTTATATTAAAGTGTCAGTATCTGTGCTACCGATTAAAAGCTTAAAATAGTTATGCTTGCGAGTCAGACAATTATTTCATATTGCAGTGTTTGTCAAACTACCACAATAAGTAACACTTCCTTTAGTTTTTTTAGAGAGATAAATATACATGGTGGCCTACTAGTCAATAGTTCTTGTAGTTCGTGGAACATTTATTCAGGCATACGGTTCAGAGTAAAACAGTCTGGGAAACACTGGCCTATTGAATACTTGAAAAATACATGTATATTTCTTTCTATATTCTACTTGTTAACTCCCTTCACTGAAAGCTTTTAAAAAATGAGTTATTTCCCGTTGCTACTAGTACAATAAGAAGCGCCGTAATAAAGGGCAACAATTTTGATCTGATCTAATTGCAAGACGTTATCAGGGACATGAATGAAAAGTGTGAATGTTTTGTTTATTTGTTGTAGCTTTGGTATGAATGAGTTATATCCATTATTTATATATTCCCAGGGTAGGATTGTGAATAGTCTGCAAGTAATGAGAACTAAATGTTTTTGATTCTGAATATGAGAGTGAGAGAGAGAGAGAGAGAGAGAGAGAGAGAGAGAGAGAGAGAGAGAGAGAGAGAGAGAGAGAGAGATCGTTACGAGTACACGTGTGTATGAGATAGTGGATGTTAAATGTCTTGTTCTTCTTGAAATGAAGTTTGCAAAGTTTTTTTTTTAGTGACATTTTAATAATGTTTGTCAAGTTTGTATATCTGAAGAGGTCGAATTAATAGAAGGTATACTTTTTTAGTCATACCCCTAGAGGAGCCAGGAGTAAAACCTGACGGACTATGATATGCCTACTCTTCATGTCTATGCACGAGAGTTTGAAAACTCCTTATGTGTTTCTTTGCTGTTGTGAATTCGGGAGAGATAAACAGAATTAATATATCCATAAAGAGAAGAATATTAGCCCAAACGGGTTATATCCTGTCAGTGACGAGGCGCTTTACGGCCACAGTGCATAACTAGCCCGCACAAACATGGCTCCAGTAGACAAGAGAATATTTTTGTTGGTGGTACGACTCCCAAGCGGTGAGGATTCTTTCTTTAGTTTAAGGACACCTCCTTGGTAAAGTTAAAAGTACATTTTAAAAGTACATCGTTTCGTTATTTTTTGCAGTATTTTCCTTTCACCTGAAAATAACAAAACAAGAAAGCAAATCACACATTAATAAATTTTACAACCCAAGTACCAAAAAGACCGCGGAGTCTCTGAGCGCATGAGGCGATCTGACCGCACTTACCCGTGGTGGAGGCTGTCCAGGCTTGAGCAAGCTTCTATAGCAAAGTGCAGGACTGTCCTGTTGGCTCATATTTCTCACGGCTATGGCCAAACTTTGACTCACGGTGCTCCCGCTGCGGGGAAGAAGAGGAAACCGTGTCTCATATCCTTTTTGACTGCCCCGGACTTGCTGATCTCCGTCTGAACAGGTCTGGGAAACCAAACAATTCTCGACCTCTATGGTGACACGTACATGTACGCACTACGCAAAACAGCAGGGTTTCAGTCCAGGACTTTTTGCAAGAGAGGATTTGAGCCTCTCTAGCCCCCCTCACTCAAACGGATTTTGATGATGATTATGATGATAAAAGCCATTTTTTAAAGACACAGTTAATTTCAAAATATTGTTTTTAAATGATAACATAGATCAATATATGAAACAAGATAGTTGGTGTTATTTAGAGGCGTCTGCAGTGTGGGTAGATTGTTTCAAAATGCGGCCAGTGTGAACGAGACATGATTTTTGTCATGAAGGTAATGAGATTTACGGAATATAATAGAATATTACGGCCTTTGTATCTAGCTTTTGTGCTTATAGCATGCTCAGAGCGTTATTGTCCAAATTCAAGTATACTTAGCTTCTCGACCATGCTTCCCTAATGGATAAATTGCAAAAATTGAGTCTTGATGAGTCTGTACTACTGAATCTAAAATTCTTACTTAATAACATGACTATGTGTTTGTTTCAGGTCCAACCGCAGCATTAAAATTGGCATATCTTTAGTGCCCTTGAATAGTGTTTTAAAAATGGGTAAGCATATTTCCATACAATGTATTTTATTAGTTTTTATTTAATAAAGAAACATAGATATTTTCAGGTTTATTTTCAAAAGTTGATATACCAGACGACATCCACAAAATAATACATATAGGTTATATTTTTGTAACATTAGTTTCATATTTAAACAAATATATGCATAAATGTTGGCAAAAATGTTGGCAAAAAATAGGAATAATCATCTTAAGAGCCCTATAATATTTACATAAGATTTTTACTAATTATTAAATATTTACTACATTTACTATTTCAAATGTGGATAGACCTTGTTTCTAATGATTTAACTGTATAGAATTTAGCTCTTGTAAAGGAGAGTAATCCTTGAATTATTACGCACGACATGGCCTAAATTGTGCCGATGTGCCAAAAACTAAAAGCTCAAACTCAAACTTTTTCTTTTATATATATCTTCATTACATTAATGCATTGTTTTTAAAGTTGTATATTTTTTCTAGAACATAAAAAAGGCTAACATTATATATATTTTTTTAAACTAAACCTTTAGCTTTCAGAAAACAAAAAGTAGCCGTGCACCAGAAATTTGAAAGCTTGAAAATATCATAAAATTGAATTTTTAATAGCTTTTTTTAGTTTTTTATGATATGAGAAAACAGACGGACAGACAGACTATTAAAAATCTAATAGTGTTTTTTTTACGCCCTTTTGGGCAGATAAATAATAACCAAAAACCAACTCTTGTTTTTCGCTCTGGGACTATGAGATACGAAAGGAGTACAAGCTATTGATGAGAATTTGAAACTTATGATTTGAAAATAGCGTTTGTTTTGCAAAAGTTAAATAATGCAGAGCTATAGCCTTAGTTCTATTATAATATCCCATTATTGGCGGAAAAACTATAAATAGCTAACTTTTGGTGTATCCGTTGTAATAAATAAGTTAAGTGTTGAACCTCATGAATGAAACAAGGAAAAAAGAAATGAAACAGTACATTAATTTTTGGAGATTAATTATTTTGTTTGATTTCGAAATAAGGGGAATAAATGCTACTTAATAAGAGATGTGGGTATATATATATATATATATATATATATGTATTGCATACGTTTTTTCTACCACTTCCCATTCTCGGATGAAGTAGAAATTTTACATAATTATTCATAGTCGATAACAATGCACGAGAAAATCTCCAATAGTGCTCGCCTATTTGTATGTGTGTGTGTGTGAATGTGTGTGAAGATGTGACCCGTGAATGACGTTTCTGAAATTTAGATGCCCCCCTTCCCTCCTTAAGTCGAAGCATGATGTCCACCACTGAAGTAGCTGCCACGTAGTGACCAATGTTGACATCTTGATTTAATTCCCATATGCAAATCATCACCCACCATAACAAGGCTGGGAAGAGCTGGATACTTGTTTGCACCGAGCCCACCTACTCTCTCCTGTCGGAGACCACATGTAGTCCTGTCTAATCGAATTGGTTAGAGCCGGAAAAAAACAATTTGTCTCCAGTGTTTGGACTTGTGGTTATTTTCTGATACAAAACCCTTCAACTGTTCAGCCCATGCTTAGATGTCAAACAAAATGACGTCAATAAATTTTCTGGTTGCGCTTTACATACCACAAAAAGTTTCAGTCAGTAAACATCTTATCTTCTTATCTTATATATTACAGACGTTACGTTGCGTGGCTTTAAAGTTTCGAAAGTTTCTACATAAATAAAAATGAATGCGTCCTACCCCTAATGAGACAATTGTGACGACAGACATTCCACGTGACCATGCAGTCATTCTGCTAACATTACCGAATAGGGCAGAAAAACAAAACAAAAACTGCTGTATTATTTGTTTCGAAGACGAAGGGAAGCCAAATACCTAAGCAAGTTTTTTAAAGCATAGACAGAAACAAGAAAAAATATTTAAAAAAAAATAATTAAAGCGTATCTAAGGGGAAGAACTCTTCTAAACTATATCTCTCAATAATGTAGATGTTATTTTCCTTATTCGATATCAAACAAAAGAATTATTTACAAATAATGAACTGACGAATGGGCTAATGTGTTAGGTAAAAAAAAATATTGATTAAAGTTACAACTTGATCTGAGAAGAGGTGTGGGAGAAATGTGTACAATTATCTAAGGCAGCGGTTCTCAACCTTTTATGCTCGGCGACCCCTTTTTTACAATCCCCCACTCTTCCGCGACCCCCGCACACACACACAAACAGCAATAGAAGAATAGACAATAACAGTCCTTATTTTCGATGATCTTAGGCGACCCCTGGCAAATCGTCAATCGACCCCCAAGGTGGTCGTGACCCACAGGTTGAGAACCCCTGATCTAAGGGGACCAAACCCTAATTATTCAGCTATATCTGTAAATGCTGAAGTACTAATTTACTTTGTTGGTATACGTCGGTCCGTAGGCTATGGTATTATAACACCAATGTGTATTAAGTGCACAATTTTTGAACGCACTTTATTTGTTGCCTTGCTTGTAAGCTGATGGAGTGGTTTTGTTATGCTGGTGTAACGTTTGTTGAGATTCTTCTGTGTTCCCCTGTTTAGGGTGAGTATCTAAGGCATGACTGCATTTCGCAGTTGTTTTGATGCCATAGTATACTGGTCCGTTTGTCTTTACTTTTGTCTCAACAGGGAGTTAGTATGGGATTCTAAGTCAAAACTAGATACTTGTCATACTAGAGTCGAGTCAGCAGTGTGTTGTGTTGTGATTGTGAACATTAATGTTCAACGTTGTGGGACAGCAAGGTGGAGAATGATTATTGAAGTAATATAAAAATTATGTTGTAAAACGTATAACTACAGGGATATTATTTCATCACTTTGTCATCATAAAGTCTAGTCATCTCATTAAACATTTATATTGTTAATATCTCGTTGACTGTTTATTGCAAGCACGAAGGTGCCTGTTGAATGTCAGGGGCCCGGGCAAACGAGCTAAGGCTTTAACACATCCCTGACAGTATCAAACAAAATAATTAAGTACCAGCAATTAACTGACTATTTGGTTAATTTTTTAAAGTTATTAATGTCTAGGCTATTCCAATGAACAATTGAGCAAAGTTTCAACCTGAGCCGAGAATGGGTGTTTGAGAAATTACCTGTCCAAACGTTTTACCACAGAGACAGAGTTGATATATTGATAATGAGACCTGCCTTTGAGCTAATATAATATTTGAAATATTTGGTGAACACTCTATCTTGGCATTGTACGTCTCGATGGGAGATTATTCTCTCTGCAGCTTGTCACGTGACTAAAGAGGCCAGTCCCTGATAAACAGCTTCGGTCACAGGTTATGATTTTGTAATCCCCATCTGCAGCAGACCTACAGCCCTAGATTTAGTGTCTAGACTCTAGACATACAGAGATATATTAGTGTTTTTTAGTCAGACAATACCTGCGTCACAGTAAGGTATTGTACCTTGTACCTTAGCGAACTGATCACTCCATATGTCCTTCAGAGAGCCCTGCGCTCAATGCACTCAACGCTTCTAGTGGTGTCACGTTTCTCCCTCAAAAGCTACAGTCTGCGGGGTTTGTCAGTGCACGGACCAAAGGTTTGGAAATCACTCCACATAAATCTCAGACAGACAACATGCTTCACCATATTCAGAAAGAACATTAAGACCTATATGTTTAAACCTTTTCTTTTTAGATTAGTTTGCCATTTTAGCTCTCGAGCTTAAGTTTGTAATGTTATCACAACGCCTTGAGCCTACATTTTGTTTGTTAACAGCGCTCTATAAATAAAATTATTATTACTGAAGTTTTTCAAATTTCCTCATCTCATCTCTGCCTATGGTCCCTCCTGGGGCATAAGCCACCAACCAGCTTCCTCCAGGCATCTCGATTCTGGGTGAGTCTCTCCAACTGTCCCCACGTCTTGCCCATCTGCTTCCAAATGTATTCCATGTATTCCTGGGCCGTCCCCTCTTCCTTTTCCATGGGGTTGAAGGTTTGGTCCTTCCTTGTTATGCTGGATGCAGGCTTGCGAAGGGTGTGACCTATACATCTCCAGCGTCTCTAAAGGATATCTACTCCAAGAAGTAGAAGGTTTTCATACATGGCAGAAAAGCTAGAAAAAGCTAGTATATTGATGCATCAAAGGAAGATTTAGTGTGATATTGAGCTTTGTTTTCTTAAAGGCTTATGAAAGTTTGCCATTTTAGCTCTGCAGAATCTAATTGTCTTAGGTCTTCTGTTTTGTGGCACAAAACTATACATTACAGAGGAAGCATCAGAATGCACTTGAAAATTATTTTAAAACAAATCGTCTACTAAGAGATAACACAAGAGAATTGTTACCATGAATAATTACCACTTTTTGAGGTTTTGTTAAAGGTAAATCTCAGTTCTTTCTACAAAGCTTATATCAAATCACCCTGTCTGTCAGTCTGTCTGTCTTGTAAAAAAGTTTGTACACGATATTTCTACCAGACCCAATCTCAGATGATGTTGAAATTTTGCACAATTATTTCCCGTATTATCCTGTATTACCAATACAAGAATCAATTTTAAAAATTACCGATTAGTTAATTAACTATTAGTAATTAATTATTTTGTTTGGTATCAAAGAAGGGAAATAAATTGTACCTGACAGATGAGGTGGCATTAGTTGCGTAGACTTGAGCCCTGAGCTCGAAATCAAGTCGGAATTAGTTTTTCTGAAAGCGATCACGGTAACATTCACCCAGATACCGCCATCTTCACCCATACTTTTCCCAACTGTTCCAGACAAGTGATAGGATCATAGCGCATTGAGAAAGCTAAAAGCGTGAAACTACGCTAAAAAACAAAAAAAAGTTAAAAAATAAGCGTATCGCGTATATTATTGTTATTACAAATTTAATTACATGAATGATCCAAAGTAATTGAAACAATTTGACTCAATATAACCTTTTGTTTCTTTTAAAAGTTTTATTTATGTTTTTCCTGTTGTTTTTTTTTGTCAATAGTGACCTTTAGGAGATTATAGTGTGTGTATAGTTTATTTAGAAATGACATAATTATACTATGTGTGTGTGTGTGTGTGCTAAGAAATGATACCAATGATTTTAACATAGTTTATGCGCACACTATTTTACTTATTCTTAACGTAAGTCCTAACCCCATCCCAGGTAGTTATATACTCAGTACAACTTCTGTAGAATTTAAGTGTGGTTAAATAATATACAATATTTTTATCAACAAACTAAAAATAATTTCTAAAACTAAACTAGGTCACTAAACTAGGTCACTACACAAGCAACACAATATCAAATATCTTTTTAAAAAGGAAACCTCAGAATTTGCGCTATTCAATTTTAGCTTTATCATCATAGGTATCCTTGGGCCTCTTTTCTTTTCCTCTTTTTTTGGGCTTAATGTGCCTCTTGTATGGGCCATCTTGCCTCTTTTGTGGGCTTTTTTTTTTTTTTTTTTTTTTTTTAAATGGTTTTTATTGCACTTGGTCCCATGGGGTACAGTTAATAAAATTTACATATAAATTAATTATTACTGTTGTATTCTTGGTCAAAAAGAAATTGTAAAAAAAAAAAAAAAAAAAAGATTGCTTATAATGTAACATTGCTTGCTTTATAAAATCAATATTGTTACATAATACAAAAGAATAGACCATTGGATTTTATAACCTGCAAAGCTAGCACCGAAAAAGGTCCCACATGTTGAAATCATGACCTGCAGAAATGTAGCTGTATGTTGACTTAGTAAAGAACGGCATGACCGCGTGTCAGCTAGCAGGTCAAGTCACTGGGGGAACAAAGACGGGGACACCTATGAGACTGTTCCCTTGATCGCTTTTGACAAACAATTTAAAAGTTAAAGTTGTTTATAAATTGAATTCAAACTCAAGGGTTCATCCTTATTAAGCTGACACACTAACCACTGAGCCAGCCAAGTACCTATGAAAATAGAAGGATTTATATTTATTTATTGTTAATTTCAAATTTTTAGATTATCGCACGTGGTTAAAAGTTATGGCTTAATTTGGATTAAATAATGAAAATAATTCTTCAATTTTTCGATTGAGGGGCAACGAATAATTGTGTAAAGTCTCAAATTGATCCTAGAATGGGACGTGGACGAAACAACGTGCACACGGTTATATCCAGACAGACAGACAGACATAGTGTGTTTTTATAAGCCCCCCAGACCCATAAAATTTGGAAAGCTTTTTACCAGACATTATACGCAGCGGAGACGTTTTGTTTCAAAGGACAAAGTCTAGTGCAAGAAGAACTCAATGGTGAGGCTGGATAGGTCACATCAGGTGAATATGTCTAGCATCATAACTGCTTCAGCCTGTGTACTTTTATCACTGGCACATAGAAATGCAGACACTCATGTCTTTTAAATTTTATTTAACCTCTTAGAAGTACTCTCATCGTATACATTATAGAGACGGCGAGATATCAGAACTTTTTTAAAATTTTATAACAGTTTCTAATTATAATCATTTTTTTTGTCAACAGTCTAATTATTTCAATATTTAATAGGGGGAAGAAGTAAACAACGAGATAAAAAGGGACAAAAAAAAAATGGACAAACGGACATGATGGAGTTTCTGAAATCCTCCTAAGTTGTGGCAAAAATAATACGCAGCAAAACTTTCAAACTGCAGACTGGTGTATGCTTCTGGCTAGATCGATGCTCAAGGCGCCATCTTTCTCTTATTTGAAATCCACGTGACCGTCTATTTCCTGATCCGCTTTTACCAAACGTCTTGAAAACGCAGACTTATAACAAAAGAAGACAAATCTTCTTGCTCCATAAATAGAACAAATCTAATCTAATGCATGATATCATTGTCACAGTAGATCTAACAGGGCGCCACTATGCCTATCTTCCTCCAAGCCTCCTCATACCTTTGTATTTCAAAACAGTTTGTATTCCAGTGCTGCTTTTATCTGTAATATCTTCGTCGCATATCTAATCAATACTAATATATATTATCTAATCCAGATCACTATGCACGAATACGACTCATTTGTTATAAGTCTATCATTAAGTTTGCTGACGGCGAAAAGAAAAACTAAATCGACCACCTGCGGACAATGGTTATGCTTGCCCTAGATGTGGCAAAATATGTAGGTCACAGCTGGGGCTGCGCATCCACGAGAAGTACTGCATTTCTTACTAATCTTCGGACTCGAAAACAAGCCTTATTATTATTATTATTATCATTAAGTTTAATAACTTCTTGTGTATCACCCCTGTGCACAACGAGAACATCTTATAGTTGCGACTGAAACTCCTGGAAGATATAGAGTCAGTCCTTGACGACTATGAAAAACTAAGCGAAATTAATTAGGAGAACAGTCGAAACAAGATAACTATTTCAGATTCAATGTTTAATATAAACACTATTTAATTTTAATACTATTTCATACATAAACGAATATTCACTTTAAATTAGAATTAATCCATAAGTAACTAACTAACTAAATTTAGAGACGCTTCAAGGTAGAAGACTAAACAAAGTCAGGTCGCAGATCTATATAAAACAATGAACCATTATTTACAAATATAAAAACAAAGCCTAATAAAATACTCAGAAAGACAATTACACAGATGTGCTCATTCTTCCCTATTGTTATTAGAGAATGGAATGGGTTGCTAAATCAGGTAAGAAAACCAACGACCTATGAGAATTTAAGTCTCTGATCGATGCATGAAACGCGTAGGATGTAATAACCTTTTCTTTAGAAGTAACTTCTGTAATTTATAATATAAGACCCACTATAACTGTTAGATTTATCAAAACCTATGTTATTTCCCTAAGGTCTTCGAGGAATTTGATGTTCACAAGTAGTTTTTTTTTTTAATTTTTCATATCAAATTTTGTCGACAATATTTTGGCATTACTTTTAATTATTATTAAATTAATTAAGTGAAGTCGTTTTGTTTCCAAAGTAGGGCACTGTTTTCTTGAGAGACTACAAGATCGATTGAAAAATGCTCTGCTAATCAAACAAATTAATTTTATAAATATCAAGCATAGCTCTACCAATTGGTTAGGATCAATCATACCAGGGTATGCAATTCTGCCTCAACGTGGCGCTCGGGTGGAAACGACCATTTGAGGAAGTGATTAGGCTAAATGAATAGCAAAAAAAAAACCTCCTGTGGGAGTGTCCAAGGGAATGCGAGAGCTTTCTCATTGCACGGTGCGGAGTTGAAAGCTTCCACGTCCCTGTCGATAATCCAAGCGCCGTTTCTCAAGGGACCGTAACACTAATGGCGAGTCCTGCACGGTTAGCTTGGTATAACATAGGAAAATGGCGGGGGTTCCAGTTGTGCTCGGCCTTCGGTCATGCATTCTAGTCCATGCGCCAGGAGTGCAATACATTGGAAATAGCAATGTTTTATATAGACATTGATTTGGACCTCTTCCGGACAGAACGGTTTGTTCAGCAGGCTAACACGCCTAGAGTTCAAAAAGCCTTCGGCTTAACTCAATTAAGGCGCTCAGTAAACATTTAACAGGTAGCCAAGACAAGTTCAATTGTACTTACCTCTCGACCACGCAATAATTTATCTTTCTCTGAACACCAGGATGATCGTACGATGATCCAGTCTATTACAAGCTTACATGCTCGCTGTCTTTCATACTTCAGTAGAAATTCGCCCCAAACTTTCTTAATTCATATTTCACCTGCAATCTTCTTACTGCCAAAAGTAAATGTGTTGTAGAACCAAGAATTTCGGAAGCCAGCGATAAAAGACAAAGATTAGCTCCTTTGCTGCGCACTGTACCCCTCTAGTAGAGCGTACAGTACTTTCCAAGATCCCCTAGCTGACTGGGTATTTTTTAAAGTGGACTCCAGTAATAAACTTTGAGAAAGGCCTACGCTATTCTTTTTAGTATGAGAAAAACATGAATGGCCAACCATCAGTCTTTATGGTTTAACAAAAAATTGGAATAGGTAGAAGATAATTGCTTAGATACATTCAGTAATAAACTAGGTGCCCTAACTTTGATTAGAACAGCAGTGCATACTATGCCACAAAATTCCACGCTTATCAATGAGAGGCACTGTGAGAATGAAAGAAAATAATTAAATATTGGATTTGAAAAATAAATTTAAAAAAAACGCCAACTTTCTGACCCTTTTCAAATTATTTCAATTTTAGTTTTTAAATCCCACTGAAAACAACTCCCTTAATGATGACGTCCATAAAAAAATTCTTTCGTCAGCATTTCACGACCTCAATATTAAATAGGAGATTTGCAAAAGTTTGTGAAAACAGGGACGTTAACTCTTTTGATCCAAGAGTTGTATGCCCTTTTTTCACTTTTATAAAATAATCTTTGAAATCTAATAAAATCGAAAAGAGAAAAAGACGTACAGTGTTTCGGATGCTTCCAGTTCATTCTGTCTCTGAAGTTCGGTCTCTGGTCTGCACAATGGTTCAAGAAAATCAATTAAATGTCCTCAGGGCAGAGCCATAACTCGACAATGATACGATTGAATATGTGTGGTTATTAAGTTCGAAGAATGACTCTATCTTTAGTTTCGATGAAATGTTATATTTAATAAAAAAAAATAAAAATAATTAACTGGAAGCTCAGATCAAACAAACACATTGAGTTGAAATAATTATAGCCCTTTTGTTATTTATACATATAAAGTATGTGTTTATTTTATGATTAATTCAATCAATGTTTCTGGAATTTAAAGACGTTATTAAGCTAGACCATAATTTCAGGACCATGATTTCAGAAAGACCATACTTTTAAAAAGACCATAAATTCAGAGAGACCACAAGTTTTTAATTAAGGAAATCTCATTCATTCCACAAAACATAGAGAATCTGATTAACAATGTAAAAGAATGGACCTGCATGTCTCTTGATATTCTGCTAAGAACAGCTACTGACAGGAAGAAGTGGAGGGGTGGAGCTACGTAAATCACTACGCCGCAATGCAAGGGACTGTTGATGATAATGCTGATGATTAAACTATCCTATCCTGCAAACAAAAGACAAACAAATAAATCGGATATTTTCCCATTTCCAAATTAACTTTAAACTAAGTACGGCAATAGTTATACTTTCAAGTTCCCCTCATAAACATTAGAATTCTATTATCACTTATTAACATGTATGCTCATTATGCTTATCAGTTACACTATTCCCTCACTTTATTGTCAGGCTATTTTCATTCTCCCAAGTGTTTTACAAGAAATACACCCATACGTCTTAAAATCTTGTAGTTTCTCTGAAGCTAATAAAATGTTGCTTCAGTACATGATTTTAAAAGTCTAAAACAACTAAAAATGTTTTAATATTCCGCAGAATCGGAGAAAGTGTTTCTAGTCATCCGATTCCAGCTTTTAGTGTGCGGAAAGAATTCCTAGGATAATTTCCCTTTTAACTGAACACTGATCCTCTATTTGGAAAGTTATTTTTAGCTTCTCAAAACCTAATGATTTTTTTTCTTCTAGTATTAATGTTTATCTAATAAAACAAATTATATTTAATGTATAAAAAGAACACCTTATTTAGTTCATTAATAGTTAACGTAAGTGGCGTTAGAAAGTAGACTGGGTTCCGGGCAATACAATTAATATCACAAGATATGTATTCTTAGGAAGTCAGTGTATGTGTCATTAAAAGAAACTGATTAAAACCTAAATGTTAAAATGTCAATAAAATCACAAATGGTCTTTACATCACCTGCCCTATAGATCGAAAGGTCTGAAAGTAAAACTAATTTTTTTTTTTTTTACTTTTGCCTAAAATACGACTTAAGGACTACATCCGGCATGTGGTGGTGCTTCTGGAAACTTCTGCCATTAGTATAATGTGTATAATAAAGAGGCCGAACTTTGATCCAATTGGAAAACAGCGAATGTTTGTTTCAAGTACTATCTTTTTTTCTTCTGTTTGTTTGAGTGGTGCGGGCCTCAAAAGGTTCAGAAACATTCATGGAATCCACCAGTTTGAAAGATTTAGAATCACTGATTTATTACACAAGTTTGAAAGATTGAGAACCACTGATTGAATACAGAAGTTTGAAAGATTGACACTCACTAATTTAATCTCCAAGTTTGAACAAGTTGTTACGGCTGGAAATGTTAACTTTTGAATATGCACAAGAAAAGTTCAAGTACTCGTTTCACAACACCAAAAAATTAAGTATCTAAACATGTCAGCACATATTAGTGAGTCTACTTTACAACCTTTCTAATGTACTTAATTTTGGACAATTTGATTCATTGTCGATAGTAAAGTTAGATGAATCATGGAACGAAATGCTCTTGGTTCTCACCATTCAAAGACATAGTTTTTTTTTCTTTGATATATTGACAATATCTTTATATATCTATTTTCTACTGCTACAAGCCAACTAGAGGTATCAACAGAAAGCTCATCAAGAGAGTTACATTGTCTCTAAACCTCGTGGATGGACAACCACTTCTAGTTCTCTACAAAACAGTTGCAGTTGGGGAGACATTGTGGATGTTCTCGTAATTACTTTCCTTAAACTTCAGGAAGTTGAACCTCTGAAGTTCGGTTATGCCCAGTACTTATGTCCAGTAGTTATGCCAATATTTATGTTTAGTACTTATATCAAGTAAATATGTTCATTAGTTTAGTCAAGTAATTACTTACAGTATTTATGTCCAGTAATTATTTCAAGTAGTTAGGTACATTAGTTGTAGCTGAATAAGAATGACATAGTCGATTCTTTCAAGTTCTGTGCACGAAGCAAGTCTGTATGGGAGGGGGACAGTAACTCTTGGAGGCTTCTCTGCAGACGAATAAAACTCACCGTGAGAGAAAGTGAAAGAGAGAAAAAGGTCAGAGAGAAAGTGGGAGAAAGAAACCGAGATAAAGGCCGTAGTGTGAGAGAGAATGAACGAGAGAAGGAGATATTAGACTGACCGAGACAGAGATAGAGGGAGAGAAAGATAAAGTGACAGAGAGAGAAAAGTGACATAGGATAAAGGGCAAGTTATAGGATAGCATTGGGGATAGGATAGTAGGGATACGAGAGAGACAGAGAGAGACATATATATAGAGAGAGAGACATAGAGAGACAGAAAGAGAGACAGGGAGAGACAGACAGAGAGAGACAGAGAGAGACATAGAGAGAGAGAGACATAGAGAGAGAGAGACATAGAGAGAGAGACATGGAGAGAGACATAGAGAGACAGAGAGAGACAGAGAGAGACATAGAGAGACAGAGAGAGACAGAGAGAGAGAGACATAGAGAGAGAGAGTGTGTGTGTGTGGAAAAGAGAGGGGAAGAGCGAGAGACAAACAGTGAAAGAATTCAAACAAATTATGTCCTTTTATCTCCCACCGGCTTCACGCAGACTAATTCATCTCTCCAACTGGACACTGATCAGAGCCCTACTGGACATTACAAAACATTGTTACATTATTAGTGTCCAGTTCTAACCATTCATTTTCTTTTTAACCCCCTCCCCCAAAACGTTTTTTGGAATTGAAAAAACAAATTCTTTTCTTTTGTTATTTAATGTTATTGCAAAATATTATATTCAAAACGATATTTTTTTATGAGGCGCCTACACGGAGAGCCCACAACAATATTTATATACTCTCTTTTGGCATATACTCGTGAAGTTGAAATAGAGCATTCAGCAAATAGTGGAAAACGTCATCAATACTTCTCTAGGTCATAAGAACTAACACTGAAAGTTAATATGATAGTGATCTAGTTTCTATTATAATGTGAATAAATTTTGGAAATTTTGGAAAACAACTTTTATTTCAATGATTGTTCTTACTATTAAATAAGAATTAAAATAATTAGAATAAAAAAAAATCAAGGTAACAAAAAAAAAGTTTGTGTGGAAATACAAACTCAATATTGGCCCCTGAAGTGGTCCGCCAAATAAGGTAAAAAAGAATGGTTAAAATATTTTTTACATGAATATCAGAAGCTATAAACTACAAACTAGAAACAACTAAACCCCTCTCTCCGCCAATAGAGAATGAAGAAAGTGAAGAAGCATTATGTTTTGAATTTTGTTGATGCTATTGTTAGTCTGATTGACGTGATGATACCACAGGATATGGAGATTTATGTTATTATTATTTCACTATTCATTGCAAATGTATTCAGTAAACTGATAGCTCAAAAAAAAAAAATATAGCTTAACTGATTTCAACAATTTCTAGTGGTTGGCCTAAATGGTCATTACGATGTAGTGCTTTGTGTTTTGGACTAGTATTTAATCTAAACTTCTGCCATGCAGCAGATAGTCTGTCAACCAAGGTCTGAAATTGGTTAATTAACCCTTAAAGTGCTGAGCTGTTTTACAATGAGTGCATACAAAATGCAATTACAATTCTGATATATAGAGGCTTAACTAGCACACGCGTTTTAAGGGTTATTAAAGTGTTTCATTTTACATGTTGACGAAAACCTTTGGGCTTTATAAATAACACAGTTGTGTTGATTTGAGCACAAAGAATCTGTAATCGTAACTCGAGTTCTACACAAATCAGAAAAATACAATGCAACATTTTTTATATTTGCAGGCGTTAAGCCATATCTTTTTCATACACATTATTTTACCTTTACTTGATTGTTATTATATCGAATGTTTTACTGTCTGTCACAAATACACACATCGACATCTTAGTAGACATACATAGACTGCTATCATTTAGGACAGTTTCATGCCACATGACCTTTCTTCCGGTCACTGCCAGGTCCCATTTGGGCATTATGGTAATCGATCCAGGCCCGTTAGTGACTAGGAGATACCTAACGACTAGACTGCCTGTGGAGTCACAGAGAGAAATGCAATTAAAGCTAAAACCATCTATAGTTTTTAACTTTATAAGCAATGTGTGTTATGTATAATGTATGTTGTGTAAGTGTTAAGTGTGATATAGGTTTCTGTTCGCGTTATATGTAATGTATGTTGTGTAAGCGTTATATGTAATATAGGTTGTGTAAGCCTCTGATTCCACCAAGCTTTAATAGTTACCCTACATTAAGTATTTTTTTTATTAAATTTTGTATTTGACTTATCTAATATTATACAGACGTTACTACGCGTCATGCATTCAGTCATGCATATTAACCAATGACTTAAATTCTGCCAAGTCACTGGTTTTCCTGGCTAGCTCAGGCAACCCAATCCATGCTCTAATAGCACTAGGGAAGAAGGAGCATTCGTACAAATTTGTCCTAGCATATGGAACATGGAATGTGCCTTTATCTTTGTGTCTTTCTGAGTAGTTTGGAAAAAAGTAAAGACGCTTGGTCGTTGTGCTGGCCACATGGCACTCTCGCTAACCGATGGCCACAGAAGCAGATGACCTTGACATCATCCGCCCTATAGACCAGACAGTCAGAAAGGGGAACGCCTTACATATAAGTTTATGTTCTATAAGCATTTTGTGTAATGTATGTTGTGTACACGTTATATGTAATGTATGTTGTATACGCGGGACGAATCAGAAACATCGTATTTTCTTGCAGCTGACGGTGTCATGAGCTCCAAACCCAGTTGGATTGTAATATTTTTTTATTATATTTAAGTTTAAAGTAAAAAGTAAAGTTCCCCTTTCAGACCTTGAGGTCAATAGGGCAGATGATGTGAAGGTCATCTGTTTCTGTGGCCTACGGTTAGCGAGGGTGTCATGTGGCCAGCACAACGACCAACCGCCTGTACTTTTACCCAACTAATGTCAGGTACACATTAGAGCAGGGTGGACTCGGAGGCGCCCGAAGATCCCGAAATTTAAAAACCCAGTCTTCACCCCGGTTCGACAGTCAAGCGCTCTACCGCTCAGATAGTTTCTTTTTTTTTTTAAATAATTTTTCATGTTCTTTTTGTTCAGTCAGAGATCTACAGACTTTGGATCAGATATTAAGTTGATGAATAAACTGAATAGAAAAAAACTGTAGAAGTGGCTATATGGTTTTATGGTTTCATCTATTCCCTTATAAATATATGTTCAACTTGAGTTGGAGCTTCAATAAGTCTAGATCTGAATCTTAACTTCTAATAGATTGTCTACATCAGTGGTTGCCAAAAGTTTTTCTCAACAAAGCACTTCGCACATTCTGAGTATTTAATGGGACACTTTTCATATTATTTTTAAGTGATTAATTCACCTGATGGCGTACTAGTTAATTATTCCAGTATTTTGAGGAACACCTATTCAGGCCTAGCGGAACACTAGGGTTCCGTGGTACACAGTTTGGGAAACACTAGTCTACATTTACAGTAGAACTTAGTATATCAGAAGGCCATGTGACACCGAGGTCACATTCTGTGTCACGTGAGTCTCCCAGCAGACTAATCCTACTGATGAGATTAGTACATCAGCTCTGTCCTCAAAGATAATGGCCCGGAATGAATTTTTTATCAATTTTTATGACTGTTGGATTAACATTGGTAAAAGTTAATGGCCCAGCTTCTGTTGAAGACAACTCTAGAAAGGGAGAGAAATCAACTCTTGAAATTACAGAGTGTTTTGTCGTTAGCGATTGACTTTAAAACTCGATAAATAGAAATCATACTTCTAGTAAAAGTTCGTAACACTACAAGAAACTTTGATCTACTATGAATGTATTATACTTTTACATGGTTCATAGTTCAACGGATTAGCATGGTTCGTTAGAGTCATGTCTTATTTGGTTCGCATGGTTAGCATGAATCGTATTTCGGTTTTCATTCAAATGACATAGTTTACATGGTTCATGTGGTTCATATTTCCTTTGATTTCAACATGTTCCGTAGTTTATACATGTATAGCATTTATCTTATCTCTATATATAATTCTCTTCTTCTCTCAACAGTTTGGACGAGAAGTAAAGGAAAGATCACTCTCTAATTTCTGAGGATAGTCCACGAGAAAACCAGAGTACCGGTAGTATTCACACTACGGATGACTTGCTGCGCGCTTGACTTTTGTTTAAATTCATCAAACCCTGACCGCTTCCATCCCCCTTTGACCTCCGGAGGTTTGGACTAGTATTATATATTACAGACGTTACTTCAATAAAGTCCAACGCGATTCATGTGTCTATCTAGTCATAGTTGTTAATCAATAAACTCTGCCAAGTCACTGTTTTTCTTGGCTGATTCAGACAACCCCTTCTATTCTCTAATGGCACTAGGGAAGAAGGAGCATTTGTACGAATTTCTCTAGCGTATGGGATTAGAAATGTGCCTCTACCTTTGTGTCTAAGTATTTCATTAGGTTTTGTTTTTTATTTGTAAATTATGGTTCAATATTTTATAGCTACTTAACTTTTTATTCTCCTGTCCTGAAGTGTCTCCAAGTTAAGTAATTTTACTAATTGTGTTACTCTAAAGAAATTTGAATATTATTTTGTTATAGATCCCAAGCTAATCTCAGCCATCCATTAAGAGCTATGTGGCACCCTAAAAGTCCATATCTTCATCAGGATTCGAATCTGGGACCTTCGGTTAGGAAGCCAAGTGCTTTACCACTAAGTCACTACGCCTATTGTGTTAAGATGCTCTTAATAGCAGAAATGATCTCCTGTGAGATACCAATATTGTATGAATGTTGTTAAAATGTGAATAAAACGTGTTTCAAACAGTCTATTTGTTTCCTCTTTTTTACCTAGAAGTCGCAACGTCGAGATGTAGAGAACGATCTGATGCTAGATGTGTGCCTGATAAACAGAAAATCTTGTAACGTCTCGTTTTCTGCATTGTTTCACCTTATTCTCTGTCTTTCACGAGTTCTCTATTCTGAGTCTTTTTGTTTGGATTAGTCGCAGAGCTTATTAGTTTCTAGTAGAAAAGCTAACAATGGTTAGTCAACAGCTCTCATCACTATTGGACTATGTTGGCCACTGGGTCCGGACCCAGTGTTTTTAGGTTTGCTGTTAATATTTATCTTTAATCTCCATGAAGCTAGTTCGCTTTACTCATCCAGTTTATGGTGTCTGGCAATCAATATGTCAATACCAAGTCCTACCTCAGCCATTGCAGCAATGAATTGTAACTTCTTAAAGCTTTTCGAAACATAGTTATAATGTTTTTGATACTTGTGTAAATATTATAATTACTATCGAAATAATTGGTCCTGAAGTACAAATTAGGTTAAGCAATAGTTTTTGTTTAAGGTCAAATTGATGGTACAATTAAATTTCAATTTTAAGGTGCAGCTAGTTGAAAGTCCAGTTTAAGTTATGTCCAGTTAAATGTCCAGATGAAAGTCTACTATCGCACAAAACCTCAACTTTTTCTTTGACCTTAGATAAGAACTTAACTCTTTCTCTCCGTAATTTTATACCACATTCTGGTAGAATCAACGTTGGTGTCGTCATTTAGGAGAGAAAGAGTTAATGGAAGACAATTTTTTAATTCAGTCACCCAGTGCTACATAGCGACAACAGATAAAACTAGAGCAAAAAGATACACACTAAATCTTCTCATGCCCTGTAGCTGACGGTCGTTGACTTGTAGCCCCAAACATCTGGTAGATAACTAACTAACTAGTTTGAGAACAAAACTAAATAAAACTTTTATTATTATATAGAGTAAATTAACTTGATATGAAATAAAAGTAAATGTTATAGACTTTAATAATAATATTGTTATAACCCTATTAGCGGCGCGAGAGGGTTAACTGGAGGTTCATTTGACCTACGTGAAGTCAGGCAAATCACTTAGGTCAACGACTGTCGATGGACAAGGGACAGTACTGCTAGTACACGCAAATATGACCCCATGTGATCGAAAACCTTCACGGACGAGAGACAGTGTGTAAGAAAGAGGCAGTTCAAGACAGGAAAGTTAGGAGACCGGGACTGGGAGTCGGCCATGAAGCCGGTCCTGGCGGAGTCCTCAAGTGAATGTACGAGTCCAGGAAGAGATAGTAAAGCTTGGTACGGTGATGTGATGTACAGTGTAGCATTTTTAGTTGTTGATGTGTTGCCAATTGTCTAGTATTGGCTGTTATCTATTTATTAAAGTACCAGGTTATTTGGAGCTCTTGTTGTCAGGTTGTGTGTTGATGTGTTATGAGTTTAGCAGTGTTTACCTTCAATAAAGTCCAGAGGGGAATCGGCATCTACGAGGGCGCCATAATCCCGTTGATTGTTAGAAACAACCAGGCATAAACATGGGGTTTCCCCCCCCCCCCCCTGTCATGTCTGAGGGCTCCCAGCAGAAGCGGCCATAATGACTGGGCATGAGGAACCGTACCGCGTACACGGCGCACCGCCCCCGGTCCTGGGTCCACTCGCTACAAGTGGCCGAGAACAGCGCTGACCAAAGGGAGTTTATCTCATATTCCTATAATGTAACCGCCACTATTCCGTGTAAGGACCGCCACTCCAGCTAACGGGATACTGATGACGGCCCCCCTGCGTGGAACGGTGTGGCGACTTTTAGGACTGGGTTGCTGGCTTGTGTTCAATGCCCAACCCGAGTGAGAAAACCAAAAAAAAACACGAAAAAGCTCACCCAGGGGGGACCCTGCTGGGACCTGGTTCGCTACTCGTACTTAGCCTAACTAGTTTCACTACTAGACGTTTCCACCGGAAGCCCCACGCCGAGGCGACTTGTAGCTGGAATCCTCCGGAGCAGTGTTTGCAGAATGCCTGATTAGGAGAGAGAGCATCGTAACAATATAAACTGGTATTTTAAACAAAATTTAACTCAATACGATAACATAAACTTTCAGTCTCGCTTTCTGGGGTCGTCTCTTAAATAAAACCAAATGACTACAATGCCACCTTTGTTGCATCATTCACAATCAATCGCTATCCTCTTCCCACCTTCACCATAGAAACACACAAACTCCATAACATGCCAATCTTGCTTTAACATTTACAACCAATCAGCCTTTTAAAATCGTGTTCAACTCGTGATAAGACATACACGGAGGTCTTAATTTTCGAACAGAATGACGCAACACACGTCCCGTCACTAGCCTCGAGAAGATAAGTTGAAGCGGTACAGACGAAACTTGTTGACTCTCTTGTTGACCGGGGCATACATTATCAGCAGAGTGTTGTCTTGTAAGTTTCCATTTCATACCTTGCGATCTGTAGGGCAGATAATGTAAAGGTCACCTGTGTCTGTGGACCATGTTTAACGAGGGTGTCATTAGGCCAGCACAACGACCAAACGCTTTTACTTTTCCCCAACTAATGTCAGGCCATTAAGGTCACGTCGATATTTGTCTAGACTGTTTGAAATTGCTGTCCCACAATAACAAATATATTACAAAACATAACAAACATATACATCAACTGTGCTTCTCAAGTCTTTTCCTTTTGGTTTTGTATCTCCCTTATGTTAGTTCCCTAAACTTATTTTTTAAAATCAATTTTCTTTACATATTAAGATCTCGCATAAAAGGCGCGCTGCCAAACAAACCCGGAATCTCTGTCACATATACACCCACACATTTCTCCAACACACAAACACACACACACACATTAAAGAGCACACAGTCTTGACTATAATGTCTATTTAAATTTAGTGGCGTCCAATGCTTCAGTCCAATCGTGATCTGAATATTACCAGTGGTGTGTGAGGAGGGTGGGGGGTCAGTGACTTCTTGTTTAGTCAACACACGTATGATAACTAGAAAAGAAAACTCTAAAAAAAAAAAAGAGAGAGAGAAAAGAAAGGTCATATAAGGAAAGAAATACACATTTACAGTCTGATATATTAATACTGTAATATTTACTTCCTAAAATGCCATTATCACTAATTAATTCATTAATCTATTTTTTTAATTCCTGTTTTGCTGGGAACATTGACTAATTGTAGCACATTTTGAGCTTGATCCGAGAATAGGAAGTGGGAAAAACAAGGTTTGCAAAATGTGTACCAGACGGAATGACTTGAAATCACCTTCACCTATCCCTTAGTGTGTTGGACCGTTGGGGCACCAAGCAAGATTTGTCGACCATCTCTTTTCATTCCTCTGTCTTTTTCCTTGGGTAGAATCTCTTTCAACGGCAGGTCCGTTCATTCCATATAATCTTTGTAAAAAATAAATACAAAGAAAATATGTTCTTTTATTTGATTAAGTTGTGAATTTATCTTAAATTCTTGAACCTTTGTATTTATAGAAACTTAGTTTGCCAGTTGATGATGCACTTCATGATTAGAGTAGCTCAAGCTATTGTTTTTAATGGTTTGAGTTTGCACTACATTCAGGGGGCGAATAATGAGCTGGCAATGAGCTATTGGTCTTCATTGCCCACAGGTTGTGACGTCGCTGGTCAGTGTTGAGGTCTATTATAGGATTGGTCTCGCGCAGAGAGAGCAATTCTATATTAATGAAGAGTTAAAATTTATAATCTTGATTTAATTATTAAGTTCCTTAAAAACATTATTAACTGGTTTACAACAGGCACATTTAGATTTAGGCTAGTTATCAAATTCTAGGTAATACATTTAAAGGTCAAATGCTGGTAGATTGTCATTGATGTGCAGACGTTTATTCAGTTGATATTGTGACCCAAGGTAAAAGTGGATGGTTATCTACATATTGTAATGAGCGCATAATCCTTTGCTCTAAGATTGCAGACATGTTGTGGTTGTTTTAATAGCAATTAGGGCGTTCCTTCAATGTAAACATCTCTACATCTTAGTCCAAACCTATCGCATAATGCCAGGGGATGGCGGCGGAATGAGTCTGAAACCAGGTGTCACGTAATATGTCGTATGTTTGGAACCTCAGTGACTGTTGTATAGGTATTGAAATTAAATAGTGTTGTTTAATTATGAAATGTCAGTGGAGTGGCTAGGGATTTTCCATCATTTGGGGGCACGGGAGTTGACCTCTTTAGGGGCCGCTGCATTTTGACATTCGATATCATGACACGAGATAATGGCTTAAATGGCGTAATATTTAATATTTAATGTAGAAAAAAAAAATTTCGAACACTCGTTTGGGCCTTCCCCCCTCAAGTGAAGGCCCGCGGGATTTTCACATTCTCCCCCACCCCCATCCCCCACTATAGCTACGCCACTGCGAAGTATGCTCATTATTATAATGATTTCCAGTTCAAATAAAAGCTTTATATTTAATATTAAAAATATATTTTGTTTAATTTCATACTTAAATTAGGATCTTCTGCATTACAATGGTGTTAGAATGAGCAGACGTTGTGGAGCACTATAGCCCATCTGTTAACATTCCATATATCTCACAATCCCATCGTACCCTGGCTTAAAGCTGGTACCACAAGACCAGGCAGTAAATACCAGGTAATGATAGATATTTCTTACTTTTACTATTATGTAAATGACGTTGAATGGTGTAATGTTGAAGAATGCGAATGTCGTGGAATGCTGGGTTCTTGCTTCCTGGAGTACTCTTGACACGTGACAAGACAAATACTATAAACTGAGTTAAGTCCGTCTCAGCAGACAAATATAAAGTTTATTTTACTACAATAATAATAATACTGCACTTCTTGTTAGTGCTAGAAGTCAAGAAGTAATAAACAATCCTATCCGCCTAACAGCGGTATCAAATGTATCCAATATATGTTAGTTACAAATCACGTCCGCATCTCAGCGGGTAACAATAAGAATAATTACTACTAGATACACTGTAACTCCAACTATAGATATCCATTGAAATACGAATAATACTTTAATATTCAATAAGCACATAATGAAATCAACTCTCAAATATAATTAATCAACAATCACCAGTCCATCGACTTTCATGTTATATACATATATACACCAGTCCAGGAAGCAATGTCCAACCTTCCTGGGCCGGGAGCAAGACCTTACTGACTTGACTTGACTTGACTGAACTCAAAGTCAACTTTATTCATTCTACTTCCTGTTTTCTACATCAGGACTTCCACGTGTCTTTTAACTTTTAACATGAAGTGAATATCAACTCTTTCAATGGCAACTGAGACTGTGACATATTACTAATGTATTAAGTCCAGAGCTATTTATTGTGGTTAAAGTAAAAATATGTAATATAATCAATTTTTTTAATCAAAATTTTTAAATATGTATATTTTTTTTAACTTAGATACACATCTTTTTAACAGCAGCGCTAATATAATACACACACAAAAAAAGCAGATTTAAATTCTAAATTGTCCATCGGAGTTTGGCCTTAAATTAATCACTTAATGCATATCAGCTCAATGATGTCTCCCTTATTAGAGCGAAAGGCTTTAAGCTCCTCCAGATCAGCCTATCGATTGTATAATCTCTTCCTGAATCTGAACCAAGAGGTTTCTGCTTTACTTAAATGCATTTTAAAAAATGCATTGTTTGTCGATTAACTGTTTGATGTCCCCCACTCATTCTCTCTGACCAGCCCTCGCGTTTCTTAAAAGTGAAGCTTTTAATAAAAACTTAAGGATGAAATGAGCCATCAGGTCCTGTGTTGGGATCCGGTCGCTGGATTTGTAACTTCTGAGAGTCAACCCAACTAAACCGGTGTAGGGGAATTCATTTCTTAATGTAGGATTTGAATAAAATTTGAACACATTTGAACCAAAAATAATTAATATAATTTTCATTGAAAATATACACAGCTTTCGATGTAGATGAATAGTCAAATTTCCTTTTTAGACCATGTAGGGCAGATTTGTTTCTGTGGCCCACGGTTAACGAGGATATCATGTGGCCAGCACAACGACCAATCGCCTTCACTTTTCACTACGAATGTCAAGTACTCATTAGTATCCAGCTGGCTAGACTCAAGGTGGCGCCCTAGTGATCCTGAAATTAACTTTTCCAGTCTTCACCAGGATTCGAGCCTAGGACACTCCAATTCGGAAGCCAAGCGCTTTACCACTCAGCCACCTCACCTTCCTTGGGTGTAATAGCGTTTTTGAAAATGGTGTAGATAGTTAGGTTAAATACTTAATATTCTAAGTAAAAATCTACTGTAAGAATGGATTTGAATCATAGAAATAGATACAACATATGGCGTACATTTTACGAACCGATTTCCTTATTTCTTTATCTATAATAAAAACAATTTTCTCTGATATCTAAGAAAACAGAAATCTCTTAATTGCGCTGAATTTTTTACATTTCGTGTTCCTTGATCTAATTTTAGCTCTATATAGCAAGCGTAGTAAAGGGTTTCAAGGGTTGCATCTAGCGCCGGGCGCCACTCGCAGAGGTATGCTACACGGTCTTCAAGACATAGACCTACAAGGAGTGTAACTTGACATCAGGTCAGTGTTAAAACTAAATAAAAGGAACCACTAACACAATGCCATCTTTTCTGTTTAAAAGTGTTGTTCCTGCATTCACTTTACAATCAAAAGAAAGAAAAAAGAAAAAAAGAACAAGTTTTAACATTAAAAAGATATTGAAATACAAACATTGTAGACCAAGTTAATCCCTGAGAGTAACATTCGCACTAAAAGAGTTAAAATGATTTTTAAAAAAAAAACTGCTACTCGTGAATTTGAAACACACACTATCCGTGTTTCAAAGCATGTACACAGTGGAATATTTTAAGAGAACTGAGGTCTCATCTTTGTTGTCCCCTCATGGGTCACCAACCAGATTCCTTTCAGGCGTCTCGGACCAGGGCAAGTACCGTCAACTTTTCCCAGGTCTTGTCCATCTGCCTGGATTGGTATCTGCAGCCACGTTCGTAATGTATCGAATGTATTTATAGTCTGGAATATAACATTGTTATTTCTATTATAATCTTATAAGTTAGTTGCTACATTCTGTATTATTGTTTGTTTTTTTTTACAGCATAGTGGGTTACCGATATAGCGCACCTTGCACTATTTATTCTTGCTAATTGTGCTTTTTAGTGACTTATAATAAAACAAATTTAACCATCTTGTTGTCACGTTTCTGACCTTGACCCATTTTCATGCGTGACTGTAATCTTCTTTGCATTGTGAATGTCAGCTGTTTTTTAAGAGTGCAGGTATTTGTTAGTCAAGTGGATATTCTATGTAATCCTAAGTTAACCACCAGAAGCTGATAGCAATTGTATATTCATATACAGGAGACTGATGAACATGTCATATTTTGTACCCTAAACGGTATTAGTATTTCTGTGTCGTATTAAATAGTATATTCGTTCAAATAAGCACGCTATTTTCCTTGGCACAGACTGAAGAAAAGGCTTCAGTTCAGAATCAAAACGCTGGATAAAAGAAGATTGTTTAAAAAAAAAAGATAATTGCAAGACAGAAAAAATAAATATTTATCTATTGGCTTGAGTCTATAACTACAGTCAATATTAAATGTCTGTCCAACTTGCATCGTGTTTATACAAATATTAGTCAGAAATCTTTCCATTTTAGCTTATTTTTTTCAGTTGCCTACAAAGGGGGGGGGGGGGGCGGGGGGGGGGAGTGATGCAGCCGCTCCGGGCGCCGTAGAGTGGGATGTACAGAATGACTATACAAAAGACTACAAAAAATATCTTATATTTCTGTCACTACAGATTGTTCGTTCGAGATTATTATTTACACTATAAGTTACTTTTGTATTGCTTATTTATGTTTGCAAATACGCACATATTTATAAGTGGGGACAGGGAGGCTATGAGCCTTGATGCCCCCAGTATTTTGAGCACTAAGCACCATTGATACGCCATAGGCGCGTTCGGTTTGATCTAAAAAATAAGAATATTGTGTGAACAAAGAATATAAAAAAGCGCACGCGAAAGAAATGAAAGAGAGAGAGAAAGAGAGAGAGAGAAAAAAAGAGAGAGAGAGACGTATAGAGGAGATTTAAAATAAAATAAAGGATAGAGTTGGAAGAGAGAAAAAAGAATGAAAAGGTAGAATACATTATGAGAGAATAAGAGAAGGAGAAAGAAAAAGAAATAACATTCACAAGATAAGATAAGAGAGAAATGGGGAGAGAGATAGGGAGAGACAAAGAGAGAGAGAGAGAGAGAGAAGAAAGAGTAGCACGTAAAGACAATAAAAGATTGCAGACAGAAAATCAACAATCTAAAAGCTTTCTCAAACATTGGCCCTCTGACACATCCACATCCAGGGGTCAAATTAAAATTTTCTTTCTTTCTTAAAGAGCAACAGATTAAAATTAAAATCTATAAAAAAAATGTATCTCAGGAATTTTATTTTTATTCAAACACAATTTAACTCCGCATTTATTTTTCTTAACCTATTGTGTCTAATAGAAAGGTGAGGTCTAATTGATTATGATGATAAAACTTTGAATCTTACCTAGAATTAACTTAATACAACTTTTTGGTCATTTTGAATAAATCCTGGGCGATTCGAACAAAAATTTTTTTTTTTCTTCTAACAGTGGTTATATTTATCATTTTGCAACTTTTTGTATGACTAAAGTGGACAATCTTTGATACACAGCTGCGATCACAGGTTGGGCCTCTGTAATGACCAGGCACTGTAGCATTGTCAACCTTCTTTCTACTTCCGGTGTGTATGCCATGGGCAAGCAATTCAGGGCCCATTTTTTATGCTAGCTCTCTATGTGGATTTATCCAGTGCCTTATTTTCCCGAACTGTTAGTGTCGATTTTAGATGGATTTATGTCGTGTTTGCATACTCCAGTATACCTTCAAACCTGTAGCTCTCTTTCTTTCTATTAAATCACAGGACTGTCTTTTGGGACTCGAACTTGTGGCATTCTGCAAACATGTCCAAGCCAGTCAAGGCGTCTGCTGCGCGAATGTCCTGGCACCCTGCTTTTCGCATCACTCCCTCATTTTGCTGTTTTATCTTGCCACCATAATTGAAGATTCCGCCTTAAGCATCGGAGATTATTTTTTCCTGCAAAGATTAGGTTGTACTTCCGTATAGCAGAGTTCATGTTATTAATCGCAAAATAAAAAAAAATCACCATCTTTATTATTTACAGTTTACTGGTACTGTAGAGAGATACTTCATAGTGAGAAAAATTAAAATTAGATAATATTTATAATATTAAGATAATTTTGAAAAGCTTAACTCAATAATATTATTTCTATGAGTTGGCAGCTATATTTAAATCCCCACAGAGTTTAATGTATTCATGTTTTGGCGTTTGTTGTTGACCTAATAGTTGGCGGCTACATTTCTTTATTGCATGTGTTGATTTGTAGTAAAAAATGTTTGTAAAGTTGTTTACATGTTTCGAATGTTCCTTCAGAGTTGGAGATAATCTACTTCCTAGTCCAAAGCTCCCGCAGGACAACTAAAGATGGCAGCGGGCAGGAAATGAACTCTGGATCATCAAGACAATCCAACAAGAGTCCAACGCGTATAACGCACGACCTAGCAGTCATCAATAACAAAAAGTGCTACTAAGTGGAGATTCAATGGTGAGGGATGGATAGGGTCCGGCCATAGGCCACTACAATCTTTGCGAACAAATGGGCCCGGCATTTTCATAGGCCCATGGTAATTCTAGGTGTAAATTATTAAACTAAAATATTTTTAACTTATATCAGTTTTCCCGTCGGCCTCCTGATTCACAATTAACTCCTGGATATCTCCTGAAATTATTAAAATGTTTTTAAAACTCATATAATTTTCTGCAATATAGACAAAAATTGTCATTTTGGGGCGTCATTCAATATGAAAAACGACAATCCTACGTGCTTTAAAGAAAAACACACAAAAAAATAAAATAAATAAACGGCATCATACAATACTCGTAACTGTGGTATCTAGCCAAAGAAGCTTCTCGCGACTGGTGAAGACCAACAGCACCAAATCTGTGCGTCTAGAAATGTTTTTTTTATTTTTTGTTTTTGTTTAGCACAATATCATGCTTTTAGCTTTTTCAATACGCAAAGATCCTATCACTTGTCTGGACCAGTAGTTGAAAAAATCATGGGGGGGGGGGGGGGGGGGGGGGGGGGGGAGGAGGCATGAGAATGTGCTATCTGGGTCAAGATTTTATGAAAACTTAGGATTATTTAGTTACCTATTGTTTGTTTCAAACTTTAACGCAGCGACCTATGATGGGGACTAATTAAGCTTATTCCACCAGGTTCAGTCGAGTATAATTTCTTTCCTTTGTTCGAGATACCAAACAAAATAAGAAATTACCAATAGTTAATTACTAATTGGTTAAATTTCTTTTATTGATTCTTGTGTTGTCAGGTAAAATAAATAATTGTGCAAATTTTCAGTTTGATCCGAGATAGGGTGTCAGAAAAAAATATCTTTACAAACTTTTTACCAGACAAATAGAGTTAGTTGATATAAGCTTTGTAAAAAAAAGTTAATTTATTGCAACCATCCATAAAAAACAGATACTTCTCGCTCCTAGCGTGTGACAGACACAAAATAATAATTATAAATTAAACTTTATTAATAATATAATTCACAAATTTAGCTTAAAGATTTTATAGCACACGTCACAGTATTTTTTTAAAGCCATGTCTTGTTAATGACTCGCATTCTGTCCTTCAATGTTTCCACATGTCCTCTCTAGCTCCCTAGCTGGGCATTAAGCTCCCTAGCCCGACATCAAGCTCCCTAGCAGGACATCAAGCTCCCTAGCCGGACATCAAACTCCCTAGCCGGACATCAAGCTCCCTAGCCGGACATCAATCTCCCTAGCAGGACATCAAGCTCCCTAGCAGGACATCAAGCTCTTTAGCAGGACATCAAGCTCCCTAGCCGGACATCAATCTACCTAGTCGGACATCAAGCTCTCTAGAAGGACATCAAGCTCCCTAGCAAGACATTAAGCTCCCTAGCCAGACATCAAGCGCCCTAGTCAGACATCAATCTCCCTAGCAGGACATCAAGCTCCCTAGCAGGACATCAAACTCCCTAGCCGGGAATCAAGCTCCCTAGCAGGACATTAAGCTCCCTAGCCAGACATCAAGCTTCCTAGCCGGGAATCAAACTCCCTAGCAGGACATCAAGCTGCCTAGCCAGACATCAAGCTCCCTAGCTGGGCATCAAGCTCCCTAGCAGGACATCAAGCTCCCTAGCATGACATCAAGCTCCCTAGCAGGACATTGAGCTCCCTAGATGGACATCAAACTCCCTAGCCGGACATCAAGCTCCCTAGCCGGACATCAATCTCCCTAGCAGGACATCAAGCTCCCTAGCAGGACATCAAGCTCTTTAGCAGGACATCAAGCTCCCTAGCCGGACATCAAGCTACCTAGCCGGACATCAAGCTCTCTAGAAGGACATCAAGCTCCCTAGCAAGACATTAAGCTCCCTAGCAAGACATTAAGCTCCCTAGCAAGACATCAAGCGCCCTAGTCAGACATCAATCTCCCTAGCAGGACATCAAGCTCCCTAGCAGGACATCAAGCTCCCTAGCAGGGCATCAAGCTCCCTAGCAGGACATCAAGCTCCCTAGCAGGACATCAAGCTCCCTAGAATGACATCAAGCTCCCTAGCAGGACATTAAGCTCCCTAGCAGGACATCAAGCTCCCTAGCCAGACATCAAGCGCCCTAGCAGGACATCAAGCTCCCTTGCCGGACATCAAGCGCCCTAGCAAGACATTAAGCTCCCTAGCAAGACATTAAGCTCCCTAGCCAGACATCAAGCGCCCTAGTCAGACATCAATCTCCCTAGCAGGACATCAAGCTCCCTAGCAGGACATCAAGCTCCCTAGCAGGACATCAAGCTCCCTAGAATGACATCAAGCTCCCTAGCAGGACATTAAGCTCCCTAGCAGGACATCAAGCTCCCTAGCCAGACATCAAGCGCCCTAGCAGGACATCAAGCTCCCTTGCCAGACATCAAGCGCCCTAGTCAGACATCAATCTCCCTAGCAGGTCATCAAGCTCCCTAGCAGGACATCAAGCTTCCTAGCAGGACATCAGGCTCCCTAGCAGGACATCAAGCTCCCTAGCAGGACATCAAGCTCCCTAGCAGGACATCAAGCTCCCTAGCAGGACATCAAACTCCCTAGCCGGGAATCAAGCTCCCTAGCATGACATCAAGCTCCCTAGCCGGGCATCAAGCTCCCTAGTAGGACATCAAGCTCTTTAGCCAGACATCAAGCTCCCTAGCCGGACATCAATCTCCCTAGCAGGACATTAAGCTCCCTAGCAGGACATCAAGCTCCCAAGCAGGACATTAAGCTCCCTAGCAGGACATTAAGCTCCCTAGCCAGACATCAAGCTCCCTAGCCGGGAATCAAACTCCCTATTAGGACATCAAGCTCCCTAGCAGGACATCAAGCTGCCTAGCCAGACATCAAGCTCCCTAGCTGGGCATCAAGCTCCCTAGCAGGACATCAAGCTCCCTAGCAGGACATCAAGCTCCCTAGCAGGACATCAAGCTCCCTAGCAACATTAAACTCCCTAGCAGGACATCAAGCTCCCTAGCCGGACATCAAGGTCCCTAGCAGGACATCAATTAAAATGGAAATGTATAATTACCTTAAAAAGCTTCACTGAAATGGTAACTAAAATGTTAGATATGAACTTATTTTACTTTTACAGTAGATCACTCAGTCAGGAAACGAAGACAGGCTTCTAGAAAACCTAAGCAAGGCCGGCCTTAGGCTGTTGCAACCTATGCGGCCGCAGTGAGCCCGCCCATTCATAGGCCACGTGCTAATTCTAGGTGCAACTTATTAAATTAAACCATTATAACTTATAGTACAGGTTTCCCGCAGCCTCTTGATTTTCCAGGAGATCTTTAAAATTTCAGAAATTGCAAAATATATGAAAAAGTCATGGAAATCTCATGAAATTATTAAAATCATCTGAAAACTCATAAAAATCTTCTTAAAAATAGACAATTAGTCATTTTAGGGTGTCGTACAATATGGCAAACGCCAATACTACGCTCGATTAAAAAAAAAGGCATTGTCAGCTTTCAGTTAATAGATTGTAATGCTAATACGGATTTATTTTCTAATACAAAATCTTAATTTGTACATATTATCCTTTCCCTACCCAGACTGAGCCCCGCGCAATTCCTCTCGCAAAGGGCCCCGCAATTCCCAAGGCAGGCCCTGATCACAAGTACACTCAAGCTTTGGATCGAGACCTGGGTGCTAAACAAAATGCAAAGATTCTAGTATTATGTTGTTAAAAAAAATTCTTTAATGTTTTATTATATTTCCACTCAAAAGAATGACAATTTTATAATAAACACACACACCCCCACCCCCAAGCCCCCAAAATACAACACAAAAACTTAATTAAGACTTTTTAATCTTGCACTTTCTACGTTCCATTTTAAAATTAATCTAGAGCACTTTTAGCAGGAATAGATTTTTATAATTTTTGGTAATCATCTTTAGAAAAGGTTGACATCAAAGCACCTTTAAAGCTAACTCTAGATATGGTCCTCTCGCCTTATTGTAAATCGAAGAGAACTTTTTAGAAACAAAAATGCAGAAAATATTTTGCTATAATAAAAGATCAAATAAAAAAATAGAAAGATGTGAACTTGTAGAACCAATCCCACATCAACTTTTAATTAAAGGGAAATGCACCTTATTCAAACCTATTTTTGTAATGTTTATTTCTGAAACAAAATCTTTGTAATTTTTCGAAGGACTGAAATTAATTCTATAGATCTATATGCTGCTATATACAGCGCCTAGAACGATGAATGCAGAATTAGAGCGCCTGCTTTTTTTTTCTCTCCAAAAGCTGATTAAATTTGTCATGCCTGTACTTGGCGAAATCTGAACAAAATGTTTACGGGTAATGAGTGTCAGAAGTAATTTCTCTCAAAAATACATTGAAAAATATCTTTGATAAAATACACAATCCACTTCCTTGTATATATATACTTTAGAACAAAGTGCATTTGATGCTAAAATACTTGCGAGGGTGGATGATGACATTGGCCTGAAATTGAAGCTGATAAGCTACGACAAGATATTTGTAAGGACATAAGCTATGTAGCTATGCCACTTCCTATTAGGATGCCCCATGAAGGCACCTAGAAAAGAATATGATGATTTAAATCTCTGAGAAAGCATTAACAGTATGAGAAACCACCAAGATCTTAAACGACTAGGCTGCGCCCTTTAGTTGTGTTAGAATTTCTCAGAGACAGAATTGATCAATTGATTACATGGTCTGTGCTTGATCAAATTTACACCTACAAATAACGATACGATTAAATTATATGAGAACAAATGCAAACTAAAAACTTATACCACCACTTTAGTCAAGCACTAATTGTTTCCCTTGTTTGAGTTAATTAACTAATTGGATATTTTGTATTATTCTCGTGTTGTCAGGTAAAAGAAATAACTGTGCAAAATTTCAGCTTAATCCGAGTATGGATGTGGGCGAAATAATGTGTACAAACTTTTTACCAGGCAGACAGACAGAGTAATTTGATATAAACTTTGAAAAAATATTATTAATCGCATAGATTGTTGTTAGTATAGATCTATCATAAATTTACTGACATGACTGATCCAATGATACAACTTTAACACTTCGTAAAAACTTTGTTGGGTTTTTTAATGGTTTTTTTAAACGTTGTTCTTAGTTATAGGATCAAAATAAATGTAATTAGCCTAATTAAGATTTGCATTGTACATTTTTTTTGACAAACTGAGATTTCCTATGGCCCCTACGTCTATTGGCATGTAGAAGTACAACACTTTAATGGAACCCACGTTCGCATTCGTGTTTCGAATCGTGCGGTAATGGTAATCGTATGGTAAAGCTGATTTTGAGACCCAATCCGACACGAACCAGGACACGTTCCAGGATTGTGTCTATAAGAAAAAAAAAAAAGAGTCCCTTTGAACTACAGGTTAAGCATCACTGACAGCTTCTTTGGCTGACAGTAAGTAGAATCCATGAGTTTATTGTGCATGGGATCTTTTTAAGATTGTCAAATTGGCAAATCCAGACACCTTTTACTTGACTGCGTTTTACACGGGCATAGTTCTCCTCATTGTATCATCTACTGATGCCTCTCAACTCATTGAATGAAGCACCGACGCTTTTCCTTCATGTTTACAACCACTGACGCCTCTAGGCTCATGGTGTCAACCATTGACGCCTCTCACGTCATTGTCGTATACATTAAACACAAATGAGCTCGTCCTACAACGAGGACATAAAGAAAAAACAAACAAATAAACACAAGGACTGCCACACTTTTTTATTTCTTTGTCCTTGAACCTTGGCCTGGTCTTGACTCAGTTATCTCCCTGTGACAACTTCCTTTGCCTCCCTATTCAAAGACAATGCTAGGAAACTTTTGATGGATGTCACACACAAATATCAGAGCAACTAGCCGACCAACAGACGAAGCCGGAAACTGCAAGAAGACGTTTCGGACAAGGGACAAGTGTCAATGAGGGGAGGGGGGGACGACGGAAAAAAACGAAACTTTGTTATCCGACTCTGGATCGATCAAGTCAAATTAGTAAGAAAAAAAAAGTTCCCCTTTCCAACCATGCGATGTACGAGGCTAATGAGTGAAAGATCATCTGTTTCTGTGGCCTACGGTTACCGAGGGTCTTATGTGGCCAGCACAACTACCCATACTAATCCAAATCGAGGTGGGTGGACTCAGAGGCGCCCCAAAGATCCCCAAAGTAAAAATCCCGGTCTTCATCAAGATTCGAACCCGGGACCTACGGTTCGGAAGTCAAGAGCTTTACCACTCAGCTACCGCGCCTCATCAAGCATGAAAACTATGGTGTATTATTGTCAATATGGTGGGTAATGTATGATGTTCGCGGACGCAAAGAAATTAAATGTATGAATAGATTCATCTGCTCGCGTTGTGTATAAGCTAGGAGAGAAAATCCAGTTAACATCCTTCTTGGTCATTAGCATTCAATTTTAAACACAATGAGAAGATATCAATTAAACTGTCAAGTTACTGATTAATATAAAGGACATTCACGCAATCCAATTTGCCTTGCTGTGTTGTTGTATTAAAGATCTGTTACTCTATTCGTCTCGTCTTCTAGTGCGTTCATTGTTTCCCCTCTGTGACGTAATACGTTTTCCTAATCCCATCGATATTACATGATGGCCTCGTCAACCAAATTTAGACCGAGTTACAGACACCTGATTCAGAGAGTTAAAATGAATTCAGTTGGCATCTACATTTGATTTATAATTGTCGTGAAGAAAATTATCTTTTTTTTTTTAAACTATATTCCAGCGGTTCTCAATCTTTTAAGCTCGGTGACCCCGTTTTACTATCTCCCACTCTGCCGCGACCCTCCCCCCATAGACACATACAGCAATAGAAGAATAGACAATAGCGATCCTTATTTTTGATGGTCTTAGGCGACCTCTGGCAAATGGTCAATCGACCCCTAAGGGGTTCGCGACACACAGGTTGAGAACCCCTGCTCTATTCGCTATTCTTTTGGGAGCTTATTAAAACTATTTCATTACAAGTTTGCCTTATTTGCTTTGATGGTGAAATAATGCTACCATGATTTTTACAAAATTGATTCAATATTGACTTGAGGAGGAAGCAAAGTTTCGACTGTCGAATAGTCTAGATATATCAGAAAATAATGTCATGATGTCGAATGTCAAAATGCAGGGGCCCCTAAAGAGATCAAGCCCCCCCCCCCGGGTCCCCACATCCCCAGCTAGACCACTGCTTTTTGATTATAAGTTACGGTAGATCGACTGTAGGGATCGTAAAAGTTCAAACCTATACACTATACCTGAAATGACGTTTATTTTATGGTTAAAATACATCTCTATTTATTTATTTTTTCATCAAGATGATATTTCGCATAGTCTGGGATAATAATCAAATATGTCTGGCGATATTTATAAAGGGTCTCCATTTTAAAACATGGAAAAAGAAACATGTAAGGATAGACTGCTAGACCACTTTCTTAAATTTGATGCACGCCGAAGAGATATGAAGCCTGTCCCAGATAATTAAAGTAGTTTGGGTTGATTTAATTAAATAATGTTGATCTATACAACACGTCTCTCCGAAATGTCATATTTGGGCATGCGCACTGAACTCTAAGCCACATTGCAGAAGTAAATATTTGGGCGGGAAAGGACAGACACGAGCATTAATAAACAATTTACTTGAAGAGGAAACTTCTTGGAAACTTTTGAAAATCGTAAATATAAAGATAACATACCATAACATAACATATAACATAACATATAACATAACATATAAAATAATGGATTGGCCTGACATTTAAAAAACTTCTAAGGCAAAAGATAGAAAAGAATGGAGAAAGATGGTCGACAAATCTTGCATAGTGCGCCACCGGTGCATCAGACAAAGGGATATGTAAAGATAAAATATAAAGATATAAAAAGATATATTTATAAAAGTTATCCTCATAGATAAAATCAGTAAATTTAGAGAAGCTCCAGGACAGAAGACTAAAAAGATAAGTTTAGTAATCATACATACAAAACTACCATAATTAACTAGTAAAAAAAAAAAACAACTAATAAAACAAACAAAACTACACCAGAATAGAGTTTAATATAAATTATAGATACAACTGCGTTTATCATTTCGATAATGCGGCAGACTATATTAAATAGAGTGAAATGGTTAACCTGAATAATTGAAAAAAAACAACAAAGACCAAAGGTAAGATTCTGACTAACACTTGTACATCACCAGCCGATATATCTGTAATACATAAGATGAAATGAAACGATCCTTAATAACAGATAGTAGAGACATCGACCATTGATTTGACGATTTCGAATCTAAAAGAATCAATTAATTAAATACTAGACTGTACTCACATTATTCTAATCCACAGATTTGAAAAGGATTTTGTGTATGTAAACTGTTTATTCCAGCCAATTATAGACCAAACCTTCAGTTCATGGGACTCCCAGTTACGGGACTAACGCTCAACTTTTCCATGGCTGGCGGTTTTCTGTGATCAGCACAACGACCAAGCGATTCTTTTTTTTTTTTTATCTTGGCTTATATGGACTCATTCTGTCTGTCTGTCTGTCTGTTAAAAAGTTTGTACACGTTATTTCTCCCACACCCTCATATCAAGTTTAAACTTGGCACAATTATTCATTGGCATAGACAAGTCATGAAGCAATAAAACAAAATAACAAATTAGTATACTAATGATAATTAATTAATTATTTCGTTTAATACTGACAAGGGAAATTAGTCCTTCAGTGTTCACAGATATGGCTAAATATGTAGAGTTCGGTCGTGTTCACAGATATGGCTAAATATGTAGAGTTCGGTCGTGTTCACAGATATGGCTAAATATGTAGAGTTCGGTCGTGTTCACAGATATGGCTAAATATGTAGAGTTCGGTCGTGTTCACAGATATGGCTAAATATGTAGAGTTCGGTCGTGTTCACAGATATGGCTAAATATGTAGAGTTCGGTCCCGTTATATAAATGTTCAAATTATTTCCCCCTCACCCATTTTCAAATCAAGTTTTAAACAAATTATTTATTGCACCTAACAAAAATGAATCAATTAAAACCTTAACCAATCAGTCAATTTAGTATTGGTAATGAAATATTTTATTTGACATCGAATATGGAAAATAACTTATAAATTGTTTAAATGTATAGTTGTAAGAGCTGAGTTCTTTCCATTAATTAAGTTTTGTTTAAAAGAAAAAAGATTTTCTGGGCTTGTTTTATTTCTCGAGTATGTGTCCTGTACACATTAGAATCGGGTCAGCTCAAGTATGTCCTTATAAGAAAAATTTTTAAAAAATCCAAGTTTTCATTGGGAATTGAACTCGTAACTCCTCATGACCCCTCAGTGTAGAGGCCAAACGTTTGAATAATCCAATTCAAAAGCCTCAAACAACAATCAAATATTTGTAAAAAATTTCTTTTTTAAACAAAGCTTACCTAGTGGGAAGAACTGTGCATTTATAGCCTTATATATCAATACTGTATGATTCATTTTTGTTAATCAATATCAAACCAAATTCAATAATAGCACTAATTAATTAAATAGGGGGTGAAGAGGCTGAGTGCTCAGGTGCTTGGCTTCCGAACCTTGGGTCCTGGGTTCGAATCTCGCTGAAGACTGGGATTTGGAATTTCGGGATTTTTGGGTTACCCCTGAGTCCACCCTACTCTAACCTGACTTTAGTTGGGGAAAGTAAAGACGGCTAATCGTTGTGCTGGCCACATGACACCCTGTTCGTTAACCGTTGGACAAAGAAACAGATGACCTTGATATCATCTTATCATTAGATCGCAAGGTCTGAAAGGGGAAAATTTACTTTACAATTAATTTATTGATTAATAATTCTCAAAAGTTTCAGTTCGATCCAAGAATGGGACGTTGGGGCAACAACGCATACCATACAGATGAAGTTAATGCAAGCTTTGTGACCAAAAAAAGAAATCTCTGATTAGATTTAGCAGTTTGTTTTCGTCCTTACTTGGCTAAGAATTTTTGTCTTTTATCTCGTTTGGTGTGTGTGTGTGTGTGTGTGAGAGTGTGTGTGTGTGTGTGTGTGTGAGTGTGTGTGTGTGTGTGTGTGTGAGTGTTACTTATTACTCTTTTTCCGTGTTCAACTTCTCTCCCTCTTAATGTTCCAATGTTCAACAAAGAAGACTCCTCTGTTTAAAAGGCTTAGTTGTTGTTGTTGTGTGTGTACTATTGTGTGTGTGTGTGTTTGAATGCGTTTCCTGAGTCATACGATGTACTCCGTTTGCTTTGAAGACAGTCACGAAAGTCCCTTCCAACCCCCCCCCCCCCTTTAACCCCATCCGCTGATTTATCGTAAAAACGTTTGAACGAGGTGTCGCACCATGAAACAGCACTGAAAAAAGGCAGTAACAGTTTGTACAGTCAATGGGCATCAGTGTTGATGGCGTCAGAGCCTGGACATTTTAAAGTCAAGTGTTCTCTGGAGACTTAACAGTTCAACCAAGCGAGGGAGGGGGGTTGTTTGGTACGTTTCCAGAGTAGGGGAAGGTGAGTTTGACAGTTGGTTTTTAAGGTCTTTGGACTTGACATTTAAGTAAAAAGAATGGCTTATTTACAGTTTTAAGAATTGACATTACGTGACGTAAGATTTACGTAAGATTAAGAGACGAAAATCAATAAGGTCATCTTTTTTTCAAAAGGTCTCTGGCGGAAAGGTCATTAGTTTTTTTACTTGCTCGTGACTTAGCTGGACTCCTTCACTCTTAGAATGACTTTATCCGAGACCAAGCGTCATAGAAGGGCTGAACATTGACCTGCACCGTCGCAACATGTCCTGTACGACAACGCCACGAGCTATTGGTCTCCACCGCCCACAGGTTGGGACGTCACAGGTCAGGGTTGAGGTCTATTTTAACCAATGGTCTCGGTTCATCTCGTAGAGCACTTGATTTTGTGATTGTTCCCGATTCTGGAGAGACATTTCTGTCCACATAAAACTCTGGATAAGGGGGCATTAGCTTAGGCGGTATAAAAACCAGGCGTCTTTCCTTTGCTACGCTTTTCTTCCTAAAGCTGAGTCTCAACATAGATAAGAAAACTGTCAACAGGATGGAAAATCTCTATTGGATCTCATGATAACCCGTTGTCTTTATTAAAGAAACTTCACAAAGTCAAAAAGATATCGCCATGTCACTCTATCATCTTCGACAAAGTCAGTTACGGAATCGGAGCGCTAGCCAAGTTTTCCCATTATCCCGTTAACTTTTACGAAGTAATTCTTCAAACTAACAAGCCTGGACAGGGAACTATTCACCTTAAGTCTTCTTTAAACGATTGGGTCGTGACATATACGTAGCGCGCAGTCATCCAATCCTATATAGCGGCCTTATGTCGCAATAACTATATGGGATTTCTTTACTATTCCTTCCCTGTAACCGCCACATACTGGACAAAACACTCCAGCTTCGTGATATTCGGATTATGGCCTCGTTGTGGTACGGCGTGACAAACTTGTTGGACTGGATCACCAGGCCACTCTTTCAGAAGTGCAAAAAAAAAACAAAAAAACTTAATCGAGGTTACCTGAAGGGGTCAGATTGGCTACCAGTGGCTAGGCTTGCATTTTGACATTCGACATCATGACATGAGTTAATGTAGCCTACTTGATAAATATCTAAGTCAACTGTGTGGAATACTTGCAACATAGTCACTAATTTACAAAACAACTTGAATAGCAAGATAGCATGGCATTGGCTTAATATTTAATGGAGGCCCAGGGAGATCTCCAAATGTGGCCCTCCCCCCCAGCAACGCCACTGTTCGCTACTCGTTGTTCGCATATCGGCTACCACCTAGATGCTACGTTGAGTCAAAGGGGAGCTTGATTTACTAATTACCAAAATTTGCATAAAAACTCCTGCGATGTGCAGAATACGGAAAGCAGACGCCGACTTGAAATAACTAACGGCCTTGAGATATATTATTTTTAAAAGTCTCTATCGAACTTCAAGACAGATGGTGGCCAGACCAATTAGAAAAATCTTTTCAAAACAGAAGGCAGACTTACAAATACAATGAAGGCCTGTCAGACACAAACAGCATCATTATATTGTCAGACAGCTTTAAATGATAGTAACAAATGTTCTAGTGCGATAGACCTCAGAATTTGTGACGCTAAATAGCTTTTAAAATAGACGTCTGAATAACAATATTAATATTAGAAACTTTTAGGAAACCTAACAAATTTCAAAATATGAAGGTAGAAAAATCATTCCCACAACATAATTTAAAATTAGGTGTAAACTCCCAATAACATACGTAATGAATAACAAATCTAGGTAATTCAAAGATGTGAAAAATTAAGGAATTTTGTTTAGTAATATAGCAGAATAAAATAATACAACAAAAGAAAATATAATGTGCGTATTGTACGGTTTGTCTCCTCGCCTTATACACTTATAGAATTCTTAAAGTACAACTCATAGAGAACTTTTTCATGTGACTCTGGACGTCTGGAGTCCTTTTTTTGGAGAGACCCTACCGTACTCATATATTCCCTTCCACCTAAAATGCAGTGGTAGTGGACCAAACAATTGTTCGTTTAGTTCCAGAGCCGAAGTATTAATGCACTATTAACAAACACATTAGACTATTGCTTAAAAAATAATGGATCTCAATGGATCCTTAAATTAAAGCCTCAAAAAAAAAATTATCAAATTTAACAATAAACTTATCACAATTCATCAAACTTAAAACCTTGTATCTTGTTCGAGCCACTGATCATCAAATTTAAAGCGTAAAATCTCTTATAATTAAACTAACCCTTTCCAAACGACTAAGCCCTCTCTGATTTGTTCCCCAATTTATCACAATACATTTTTTTTTGTGTGCATATACTAAGATCCTAATACTTTAAAGATTAGAGCATGAGCAAGTGAATCCAAGCATCCACGACACCCATGTTTTATTGGGTTGAAATGGTTGACATGCTAAGTTGTTTTTTGTTTTTTTTGTTTTGTTTTTTTTGGGGGGGGGGGGGGAACTTCTTTTTTTTTTTTTTTTTTTTTATAAATGCGCCAATGGCACGATCTGCATTAAAACGCTTCTCTAATACACAGTTTAAGTCCTTGAACTCTAGTATCTCTTACCCCCTAAAGCCAAAACTCTTTCAATTTCTGCACATACTTGGACTTTGCAGTTATATAGATTCTATAATAATTTACAACAGTGGTGTCCAACCTTTTTCACCCTAGGGGTCAATATATATCTTCGGGACATGTGTCTCGACTCGCATCTCCGAAAAAAAAAAGATCAAATCCAATTGAACCTATCCTCTACGCAGTGTTTCTCAAACGTTTTCCTAAACGGAACAATTCACACATTCATTTAGTGATAACTTATTTTGTAGCGAGATTAATTCAAGTAGTGGTCTTGTTAATGTTGGCCTCTTTCAGTCGTAAAACGACTATGGTTCATCTCGAACACTTTTTCATGTGGCCGTGGAGCCCTATTTTGGAGAGACACTCCCGTCCACAAATATATCGCAGATTAAGGTGGCTTTCGCTTCGGTGGTAGAGAAGCTGGCCATTTTTCGCATTGTACGTTTTTCTTCCAGAGCTTCCATAGCTTTCTTGGTCACTGTCTCTCTCCATCTGGCGTGGTCTAGAGCTATGTCTTCCCAATGGTCAGTATTGATGTTCACTGATTTGAGGTCACGTTTTATAACATCTATGTAACGGAGGTGGGGGCGACCAGTTTTTCTTGTGCCAGTCGCGAGTTGACCTTAGAGAATGACTTTCGGGATGCGCTTGTCCTCCATCCGGCGAACATGTCCAAGCCAGCGCAAGCGGCGTTGTCTGAGGACTGTAAAGATGTTGGGAATACCTGTTCGCGCAAGGATCTCATTATAGCACTTTTTTTATCCATGTGATTTTCAAGATCCTTCGGAGACATCGCAAATGGAATAAGTTTAGTTTTCTCTCTTGCACTGCGTAGGTGGTCCACGACTCTCTGCCATACAGTAGCGTACTCATAACGCATGCCTTGTAGACTTCCATTTTGGTCACTGTAGTAATCTTCTGGTTTTCCCAAACTCTTGACGAAATACCCACCCTGTTAGAGCTTAAATAGTGGTCTACTAGTTAATAATACTAGTAGTTCGGAAAACAGTGGATAACTGTTTCATTCAGCAGTGAGGTTCGAAGTTTCAATAGGCCGGAAAACAACCCATTAGTGGTTTTAGAAAGTTGTGGTAACTGTAGTAGGCCTAAGGTCTTGGGGACTAAATCTTCCGCTTACCATGATAACATTTTATCAATATTGTACTTTGGTTGTTTTATTGTTGTTATATTGACATTATGGTCAAACATCTCAGGATCTGTCTGATTTTTTTTTATTTGTACGAAACCAACTTTCTTCTCGGCTTTGTTTTCTGAACGAACGTTGGCCAGAACGAGGCACAGATTGACCGGGGCCTTGATTGACATGTATATTTATTTTTTGTGTCTCCATGCAATGACGCTGTACGAGGTCATTACATCCATTTATTAAAGCCCTGAAATCAATTTACTTGAGTGCTTTAACATGGGTTTGTATATGCATGTGTGGGTTTTGTATTTATAGACCAGTTCGTGTCTTAAATATCATGTGTATGTGAGCATTGAGTTAACAGAAATTAATTTATCATAAAGTTTTTTTTGAATAGACGATCTGAAAAAAGTTATGACTGGAACGCTAGTACAATCATTTTATAATGCAGTGGAATGTCGGACTCTCAACCCATTCATTATTTTCTTGTTCTAGTAGCTGCATTATTGGGCATCCCTTTAACAAGTAATGTATTATTATGCTATTACAAGTTTTTAGGTTCTTGTATAAGGAATATTCATATAAACAGGCTACTTTACGAAAAGCTAGCTTGTTTTGGTGTTCTCAATGCAAAGAATATGGACTAATTTACAAGCTAAATCATTTTCAAAAGCATACAAAAATGTTAGTGTTTATTTCGGTATTGTAAATAGCATATGTCCAAACTCTTTAATCCTTAGCAAAAAGTCATTTACATCATTTACATCATTTATATTATTTATATCATTTATATTATTTATATTATTTATATCATTAGCATCATTTACATCATTTATATCATTTGCATCATTTACATCATTTATATCATTTATATAGTTTATATCGTTTATATCATTTATATCATTTATATCATTTATATCATTTATATCATTTATATCATTTATATCATTTATATCATTTATATCATTTATATCATTTATATCGTTTTATCGTTAACCGACATCTTACACTATAGTGTTCACCAGTGTTTCCCAAACTGTAGTCCGCGGAGCCCTAGTGTTCCGCGAGGCCTGATTAGGTGTTCCGCGAACTACTAAAAATTGAAATGATACATTTTAATTCCAAACGTTATTTATTATGATTACTATACAGTACCACACTAGCAGACTGGTTAGAATGCCGGGGCTTGAGTAGGTTTAAGCCATGAGTTCGAATTCAGGTCGCTCTATTTTTTTTAATGCTTTTAAAAACCAATTACGGTAAAATCCTCCCAAATATCAATTTTTTTCTCCCCCCCCCCCTTTTTTTTTTCCATTTTCCCAACGGGTCCAGAGATGTGATAGGATCATAGTGTATTCAGAAAGCTAAAAACGTGAAGTAGCGCTAAACAAAACGAATGGGTATATAGGGAAATAATTCAGCCTATACCATCTTTTAAGTCAAGTACAGTTCTTTCCCATGTTTGTTCGGTCGTCCTCGATAGCCCCGGGTTTATACCCTGCCCGCTGCCATCCCCATTCGTTCTGCAGGAGGTTTGGACTAGGAAGTAAACTATCTTTAACTCTGAAGGAACATCCGAAGCATGTTCAACATTTCGCAAACATTTACAAATAAATAATTAGTTTAAATGAGAAAAAAAAACCACCCTAGCTACGCCAATGACCACAAGAGCCAAGCAGCCTGATCAGGTTTTTATGGTTTCTATATTTGAAGCCCTCCAAGGCGATAAAATTAATTTCATAGCTTTAATCAGATTGCAGGATTTAATCACGATTCCTTAGATTTCTGACTATTTCTTCGACGTCATGTGTAAACACAAAGCCTTGACCCATTTCTATCCCATAATGCAGTGCATCTTTTTGTCTAAATACATATCAACCTCATTGTATAACCGATTATCGATAGATGAAATATCTCTCCTCCCTATCCAAAGATACCTTTCTATTGCTCACTCTCACCCCCTTACCTCTCACTTCTCTATACCCCTGCACTCACGTGAATTCCCATTACTAACGCCTCCACTTTTTTCTAACATTACATAGTGACCTCTACTCTTTTATATTATTAAACACTCCTCCCCCCCCCCCCCCCCCAATCTATTTTTTTTCTTTGTTTATCAATGGATGCACAGCACGAGTCAAATGTAAACACCTCAGCATCACCCCCCCCCCCCCAAACCCCGGCCCATGTTAGTCTCTTCTTCATTTCTCTTTGTGGTTGTGTGCCTGGCCTCATTCCAAACAAACCAGGAAACAGGCGATGTATCACTGGGGGGGGGGGGGGGGGGGGGAAGGGGAGGGGGACACTACCCTCTTAATGTCAATCAGCTTGATGAAAATATCTGCAAGCAGACGTGACACTTTTACCACTGGTCCTTCAGATGAGAAGTAACAATTTCGTGCTTAAATTCTCCCCCCCCCCCCCCACCCTCTTTTTTTTTCTCACCTGGAACTCGTATGTAATAATAGTCAAAACAACGATAGTACGAGATGGTACAAATAAAAAATTGAATATTTTTAAAATCATTTCCTGAGTAACATTGTAACAGTCCATAATTATTCCAAGAGAAAGCCCTTTTGTTAGAAATACACTAGAGGAAGGCCCTTTTGCTACATGGACTACACAAAAGGAAATCTTTTTTTCTTAGATGCACTCCACAAGAGGAAAGCCCTTGTCATAGAGGAGGAAACGCCTGTTCCTAGGGGGACTACAGAAAGGCAAGTCCTTAAATAGTTTTCATGTTAAGAAACGAGGACTCAGCTGCATACAGAAGGTAACGCTACTTCATCGACGTATGACCGAGAAAACGATCACAGACATTTAAATGTACTTCATTATTGTTTGTGTGAATTTACTAGGGGACAATACTCTGTTTTGTAACGATAACTTTTTCTGCTACTGTTTTGTACTTATAACACTAAAGCTGTTGACCTTACGTAAAACTAATTTAATAATATACATATGTATGTGAAATTATAATAATTTATAGTTAATAAATTGCAAATATATATATATATAGACTTCTCTTCATGGATCAATTATGCCAGACACTACCAACAAATCATGGAAATATCAATCTCTATTTCTGCAAGTCGGACTAAAGTTACCCAATGCAACTGAAGAGGCGGAAAGTAATCTTCTCTGTATTCCCTCGTAACTAAATAGCAGGGGCGGACTTAACCATTGCTGGTGGTCCCTATGCGAAACGGATTGCGCGGGACCCAGTTTAGGTACGGATAGTAAGTGAAAATTAAGAGTTTGTATTAGAAAATAAATTCGTCTTTGCATTTTATTCATACTTTACAACGTACAGAATTACTTTACGAGCCTTGCGTGTAGCGAAGTCATACAGTATATCATGAAAATTCTGTTTCCTACATAGGTTACACTCAGTAGCAAGAATTACCTAATGTTTCAATCTATCTTCGATAATTGTTGACCTCAAGTAATTCTTCATTAGTTTGAGGCAAGAGAAGCTTCTTTCACCAGATTTCACAATTACGGGTTTTGTATAATGCCGATTTTTAAAAATCGCGAATCGGATTACCGTTTCCCATATTAAATGGCACCCCAAAGTGACAATTTTGTCAATATTTCAGGAGATTTTTATGAGTTTTCAAAAGATTTTGATAAATCTCCGGAGATTTCCAGGAATTCTTGGTATATTTAGCAATTTCAGGAGATTTCCAGGAGCTCCTAGTAAATCAGGAGGCCGCGGAAAATCTGTTATCAGTCTAAAAATGGTTTCATTTAATAATTTACATCTAAGGTTAGCATGGGGCCTATGAAAGTGCGGGGCCCACAGCGGTCGCATAGGTTGTAGTGGCCTAAAGCCGGCCCTGCAAAATAGCGTCATATGCTAAGCTGCAGGTCGACTAGTACACTATTTAAAAAAAACAATAGGAAAAGATGAAGCATTAGCTATAAACATCAGAATGACAGCGCCCTCGGAAGTCTTTAACCGCACTGTTTATTGTCCTCGAGGTTGAGTATAACAATGTTAATGTAACCCATTTTTCTGGGAAAAAAAATTGCAGTTGGATTTCAAGTTAGGATATTGATGTAATTATAATATTTAAAGAAAAGAAACAAAAATTAGTAAAAGAAAAAGGAAACAAAACTTTTCTATGGACAATTGTTAAAAAAATAATAAAAGTTACTTCCATTAATCCACCCTGTCACATTTCAACACTGCCACCATTGTCACCTTTGACCAGCCTAGAAAATACATTACTCAGATTAAGACAGCGGTTCTCAACCTTTTTTTGCTCGGCGACCCCTTTTTACAATTCCTCACTATGCCGCGACCCCCCCCCCCCCCCCCCAACAGTAAATCTGATTTTCATTGCCAAAGCTTTATGTTTAATCATGAAACAATATGTAATTAAATTCTCTTTATCATATCTCTTTAAGATATGCATTTATTTATCTTACTATTTCTAATTCATATTATTCACATTGCATACACCTGTGACGTTTTTCTGTATTTAGACATGATAATGAACAGGCTGTTATGCAAATAATGTATTATTCCAAATTGAAGAAGAAAATGCTACACAGACAAACTGGGACTACAAACACTTGATCCAGATGTCTGTAATAGAGAAATTTTTTGCTGCATCTTTATCAATGAGTTCAATCAACTATTTCTGTTTCCTAAACATTGTCACTTTTGACTTTCATTGGAGTTCTGGCAGGTGCAGATGGGATGTTAAGTTAAGTTGGATGAAATATTGTCCGCAAAGCATTAGCAAATGGCACCACTGATAATTCGACTTAAATAACTTCGCTACAATTGACATATAAACTGATGGGGCAGGCAGAGGAGACATTGGTGAATGTCTTACGAGAGTGTCCAAATGCTGCGGGGAGACAACTGAAGGGTCACTTGAACTCAAAGGAGGCTATGAGACACTACGTACAACAACAGAGTTACTTACCAGAGCACTAGGGGAGGCCCACAACAGAGTTTCTTACCAGAGCACTAGGGGAGGCCCACAACAGAGTTTCTTACCAGAGCACTAGGGAGGCCCACAACAGAGTTTCTTACCAGAGCACTACGAGAGGCCCATGCTTTTCTGCCCTACTACCATTAGAAGTTCATCCAAGGTTCATGTTGTCCAATACGTTATGCATTTCTATACAAAGTTTACGTATTAAAATTAAAATTTATGGATGCACTGTTCAACCTTTTTCAAAACATACACATTTTGGTTCACATATTACAGATTTAACACTTTAATATGACACACAGAGAATCCATTGTGTGGCGAGCCTTAAACTTCACTTATATCAAATTATTATTGACGATTAATAATGACTCTTGACCTTACCAACGACATACCAGAGCTTTACAACACAACCAGGCTTATGCATTAAGCGCATTTACTTAAACTGTTGAAATTTGTTCTGCTGCGACAATTAAAATGTTTGAAATGAATTCTGATTTTGCTGTCTGCTACATCTATCTTCGAATAACAATAAAAATAGTAATTTCCGTTGTTACAAAAACATGTATGTGTTTAAGTTTTACATTTTAGATTAGGCCATACTTTCTGTCACAGTGTTGAGTGTGAAAGTTATTAATTAGTTTCATAGTTGTTATCAAAGCTCACCGATAGACTTGACAGAGACCAGACAAAGGTTAGGGCAATGTCAGATGTTTGTCTGGTAGAGAGACTGATATGTGAGTCGGGACAGACACAGACAATTATTAATGTTAGTTTAGGCGTGGGTTAGATACTCAGCCTATATAGAGAGACGTTTCGGGCAGACCGGGGCACAGCACCATTTGGTGTCAACAGGGGCGTGTGTCGTGTGCCTGGGATGCTGTAGCATGTAGGAAGTAGTTCTAAAGGACCAGGGTAAGAAAATGATTTGTTTTAGTTATTGCATTGGAAGATAGTTGATTAAGACTAAATAGAATTATCGCTTTAGCTAGCTGTTAGCAATATCCTGGTTATTTCTTTATTTAGAGTGACAGTCTTGGCGACAGTCTCAGTCGGTGACAGTCTTTAAGTCAGTAACAGTCTTGAGAGTCCGTAAAGTCAGTAGAGATAGCCTGAGTAGTTTAAGATGTAAATCATTGACGACAGAAGATAGAAGCTAGAAAATGAGCGACAGACGATGGTCTACACAAATGACAGACAGACAACATAAGTTGAACTCATGTAGCCTTGTGATGTTGGATCCAGGGGCGTGCATTGAGGAGGGAACTGGTTGGTCTGGCTGAGCATGGGTGAAAGACTATATCTCTTGTTGTTTTATGCTATTCATTCTACATGTGTTTATATTAGTACTTGATTTTAAAGAGGCCATTGATGCCTTAAATATAATATCAAATATTATTTGTAGTTAATAGTTGACTTCACGACTTTTATATATATGTTGTCATTTTGATGTTGTCAACAAGTTAAGACACTGTAAATTAATATTAGTTTAAAGTAATGAGTTATTATTCAAAGTAACTACTCGCACCAAACGTGAGAATCATTGCTAGATGAAAGAGCCAAGATTTTGAAGTGAGTGGGTTCGTGACACTTTCGATGGTCTTAAACGACCCCTGACAAATTGTCAATCGACCCACAAGGGGGTCGCGACCCACAAGTTGAGAGCCCCTGGATTAAGAAATAGAACTGTATTATCTTAACCAACGTTTCATAATTGTTTCGTTCTATTTGTTTCAAATTTGTATTTATTATTTTTATGCATAATAAGTACACTGGTTGCTTACGATGAACCATGGATATGGCCTGCTGGTTAGCAATGTCGAAAATTATACTTATAATAAGTCTACCATCACTTAATTTTTTTTTAACAAATCGTTTGATGGATTGCATGCCCTACGAACAGTCCTCTTGATTGTCCCGGGTTCGAACCGTCAAGTTTTCGCACGAAATTGGACGTGCTGGGTTAACGCTGTCGTGTGCTGTACCATTTGGAACATAAGTCCTTGATTTTTCCATTCTATTTTGTTTAACTCTTTTAAGCTTTTGATGCCAACTAATGTTATTATTTGTTAACAAAAGCTATTTTAAGATCCTTAATTGACCATCAGGTTTTCGCATGTGTTAGTTCTCCAGAGAATTCCAAGTCAAACAGTTATTAAAGAATTCTATCATTTCTCTGTTAGCGCACAGTTCAGACAGAGACGCACTTTGCAGAGGAGGCTTTAGCAGTTAGCTGGCTATGGGCAAGTTAATTAACTGGGCCTAATCTAAACTCAGCGGTTCTCAACCTTTTTTTCTCAACCCCACTATGCCGCGACCCCCACCCACACACACATACAGCAATAAAGGAATAGACAATAACAATCCATATTTTCGATAGTTTTCGACGACCCCTGGCAAATCGTCATTCGACCCCCCAAGGGGGTCGCGACACACAGATTGAGAACCCCTTGCTCTAACCCAAACAAGAAAAACATACAAATACTTTAAGAACTACAAAGCTTATAAAAGTGTAAAGGGATCAATTAGTTTGGAGAAAGAATCGGGTGTAAAGGTTACATTGATAGCTTTTTAAAATGTATTTTATATATATAAAAAAATCTTTCGATTTGAATTTGAACTCGAGTGTTCAGGCCAACACACTAACCACTATGCCAGCGAAGTGCTTCTAAAACATAAGGGGTTTCATAGTTATCTATTGTTACTTTCAAACAATTGAGCGACAAAGTATAAAGGGGTAAATTTAACTTACACCGCAACATCAGTCAAATACTATTTCTTTCCCTTGTTTGAAAATAATTAATTACCAATAATTATAATTATTCAACTAATCGGTTAATATTTTAAAAATTGATTCTTGTTTTGTGTGGCATATTTGAAAATGTGTTAGTACAGATAACGTGTTCAAACTATTGACCAGCTATGTACAAATAGACTAGCCGAGAAAATGGCACAGTGACTTGATATAAGCTTTGTAAATATCATAAAAATAATTTTCATATCTTAGGCATAAATGCCGAGTGGGCTCCAACACAATTGTGTAACATAATTCTTGCATGGAAAAAAATGATTTCGAAAGAATCCTCCACACTGTAATTCGGTCTATAGAATTTCGGTACCGTAGTGCTCCGCATTGGGACCGCGGTGGCCGAGTGGTTAAACGCTTGGCTTTCGAACCTGGTGTTCTGGGTTCGAATCGCAGTGAAGACTGATTTTGAATTTCGAGATTTTTTAGGTGCTCCTGAGTCCTCCCAGCTCTAATGGGTACTTTAATTGGAGAAAGTAACGGCGGTTGGTCGTTGTGCTGGCCACATAACACCGTGAGCCAAAAAACAGATGAAATCTCTGCCCAACAGATCTTAAGTTCTGAAAAGGAACTTTTATCATTATTATTATTGTTATTTTTGTAATAAAACACTTTAAAAAGGTACAATTTTTCGGAATGTAACGCATAAATTGTAACAAGTAACTAGCATAAACCCAAAGATGCCAATACATTTTTTTAAAATTTGTTACAAGGACAAAGTCATAAAATAGTTTTTTTGTTGTTTGTTTGCTCTACATAAGATCGAGAATAAAAAAGATTGTTTTATTAGTAAAAACAAACAAAACAACAACAGTCTAACTAAAATTACTTATTAGTGAAAGATATTCTGATATTATTGGCCTACTGTCCGTGGACTTGAATGTGTCAGTATCTGTTTAATGCTCTTGACCTGACGTCACAAGATGACTGATATCGCTGACTTGGTTCTTACTACTCAATACTAACTACATGTTTGACACATTTAAGGAACAGATGAACAAGATTTGAACGCTGATATTTCAATTAGTCTATTGCTGTTTGACGCCTACACGCTACGGTTTATAAAATATAGAAAGAATCTATATGGAAGGTTTTGTATTTAAAAATGGTAATGTTTTTCTTGTTTATTTTCCTGCTTGGAAGCGAAACAAATGATGCGTTTATCATGTAGGGAAAGTTTATATGTCATTTTTTTCCTGCAATAATAAAGACAACCTAACCATCTTTGAATTGCATTATAAACTATGATTTTTTTCACCTGTTCGGATAGATTTGTATTTAGAACTGCTTTCTAACTCTCCAATATTTAGTCAGTTTGACAACTTATTCATTTTCTTCTATATTGAAATGTTTGTTGAGATCCACTGGAGTTTTCTAGATATCATTATTATTGTTAAGGTTTATAACTGTTTTTTCAGTTGTTTAATATTTGATGCGTCAGAGTTTTAAAGGTCTGAAAAACTGTTTTTACCGTCGGTTCGATAGACGTATTTGCATTGTTTACAAAGTTGGCAGCTCATTAGTTCTGATATCCCACCTTTATATTTTCACTATTGTCTTTTGATAGTAGAAACGGGGTTACAGCTTTATTATGGATCCGTTTTACTTTTTGATTAATTCACTATTTTATGTTTTCAATTTTTGTATTTTTTAAGGTTCAGAGTACTTTTATAATATGATTTGTTTTGATCCTGTTTTCAGCTCCAGACTTGTGGATTTTAGATTTTGAGTGGACGCCTCTCTAAGGTTTCCATTTTGGTGAATTGGGACGTTTTGTTCATCTCTTCTTTCATAACAAATAAACAAAGGGCAGTAATTTCCTCCACCTCTTTTACGATGTGAAGGCCAGATAATAATATTGGTAGATGTTATATTGATATCTCTTCGCTGATAGACGATTCAGCCGCTACGGGGTCCGTGGTTCGAATCCTAGTATGGATTTATCTGTATTTCGCCATATTTTCTTCAGCTTCTTCTCTCAATAATCTTGGTACTTTATAGTCGTCTGTCACGTTTGTTTTCTGTCACGTTTATTTTTCTGTCACGTTTGTTTTCATGAAAAAAGTAAAAACGCTTTGAAAATCCAATTCTACTTTCGACCTTTTGATCAAATCTGTAATAGATCTAGATGTAACGGCCTTTGGTATGTTATTTTTAAAGTACCATTTGATCAAGCCTCGCTTGGTTGAATGATTTGGGAAAAATATGAACCTGAACTGATTTTGGAGCCACTTTTTAATAATGACGAAAATAATCGAGAGAAATTGGAAGCGACTGCCAATCTGAAGAGTTGCTTTTAAGTTCTGTTACTTCTAAATGTCACTGTGCATAACGATTTGTACAGAAATTACGTTCATCTCTGTCAAGAAAAAACGCAGCTCACGACGTGTCGTTGTACATTTCATCTTTTGTGTAAAACTATTGGCTATTATTGGCTAGGAAGAAAGTCTGTTGCTGTGCAACATCTCAGATGGTTATGTTCAGACATTTACTATTGCTGTTAGTATATTCATTATCGCTTTAGAACGAAACATCACGTGATGCTAAATGTCAAGGTTATAGGGTAAAGCATGGACTTTTCAACATTGGCGCACTTTTCAAATAGGGTTAAACATAGTGTTATTATTCTAAAGAAGGTTCCATTAAATCCATTCTTATATGAGTTTTTTTTTTCTTTTTATTTCACATTTATACAGCATTTTCATTCTAAAGTATTACCATTCTGTCTCTCTTGGTAAAAATTTTTTTGAAAAGATATTTTACAATCGTAGCTGTGGGGTTGGGTTCAAACCCCCCTACCCCCGAAATGAAATCCCCACCGCAGGGGGGGGGGGGAATCCGAATTTAGTGACTGATTTTTTGCTTTGATTGTGTGTATTTTAGGTGACATTCTAATACTAAACCATCACTAGTCTCAGCGCAGCCAATGGAGTTTTGAATTTAAAACCCCCTACCAGGTGGTGTTGCAGTTAAATCCCCCTCTTCTATAAAACATTTTAAAAAAATAATGCAAACGAACAAACATCAAACGCAATAAACTTTTTCCGAAAGAATGAAGGGTCAGAGTGTAATTAAGATTAATTATATGAACACACAATCATATTTATATGTATATATATTTGGCGGGGGGGGGGGGCGAAAAAAAACTCCCCTGAAGCTCCCCTCCCTCGAAAAAAAAAATCCTGGCTACGCCCATGGAACACAACCTACCCCAGGTTAAGTCAACTTGAAAACATTTACCGACGAGAAACAGTGGTACGTGAAAATAAAAAAAAAAAATAATAATGTTTCAGCTCGTGTGTTCTTACAGACTACAGCTAATTAGTGTCATGTGACGAGCACAAGGATCTCGTGACTAAACTTCCGCTTATTGTTAACTAATGTGAGTTAGTAAACACACAGAAGCCATAAAATAAAATAAAAAAGGAATTATAAACTGAGATAGTACTAGAATATCAATTCGTGATTTCTTATCGTGTAGATTTAAGTTTATTTATTTTTTTTATACCTAGTGTCAAAGTGTTGTCAATTCTGTTGAGAAAGTTGTGTGTCTGCAGTGACCAGAGATGTTTTTAATTTTAAATATATAGGTTCGCCGATCCTAATTATAAATAACACTCACAACAGAATGACAAGAATAAGATAATCTGGCTTCTTTCAAATAATGTAATAATTTATTGACGATATAAAGGCACAGTCCACATCGTCAGTTCTAGGAAAACATTCCTAGGCACTGCTACAAGTCGGCCATTGGTTTGTCGCTAATCTATTTCCGTTCTAGGTTTTTAATGTGACGTCGCGTCACTAAGGAAATCCCCGATTAACCCCAACTTCAATGCGTCTAACTATCAAGTCATTACACCAGCATCTGTAAAGTCTGGACTCTGGGTCTATGCAAAGACAAAATTATTGAACAAGCTAGAGCAAGGATAAGATCTAGTGGGAAGCGTGGTCGAGAGGCCAAGTACGCTTGAACTTGGCTTGGCTTGGCTACCTAGAAGGGGGCTCGAGGTTCGACACCTCTAAAGGCAGCACGGAAAACCAATTCCTAGATACCCCCCCCCCCCCCCCCCCACTGGTCCACACATGAGATTGGACCAAAAGTGCTCTGAGCATGCTATAAGCATGAAAGTAGCGCTATATAAAAGCTGTAATAATAATTCATTTTCCACTTTATAAAGGTCTCTTTTATAAGCAATTTTAGTGATTCTATCTCAGCATAATTATTTAGACTGCAAACCCAGTAGTCATTAATATGTAAAAGTTTAAAAAATCATTCTTCTCCAATATAGTTTAAACCTATGGAGAAAAAAATCATGTCTAGAAAAACAGAAACATTTCTATATGGAAAAGAAAGCACAAAATAATGACGTAATATCAAGTGCATTTTGTAATATTGAATGTTGTTGTTTTTTTCGTTAGCTCCCATTGAACCCTTGGCCTTAATTTCATGTGTGATGTCTTTTACATCACTAGAAGGGCTACAATCTAAGACGTCTGCTGGAAACCAAGGGTCCAGCGTAATGTCCACAGCCTGGTATGACTGACAGATCATTCGGTTTATCTGTGCTCAGCTGACACAAGGAACCGTGCAGTGAGTTCGGAATCAGCTACAGACTGCCAATTACATTCATCAACAACAAAAAATAGCATCTCAGTTGCAAGTTCTGTTTATTTTTTGATTATTTGGAAATGGAAAACAAAATTGATATTTCAATAGCTCTTTTTTTGGGGGGGGTGGGGGGTGGGGGGGGGGGGGGGTAACATGAGACCTGAAGATATAACTATATTTGTATTGTTGATTTAATAAATCGTCTGCCAATTTTTATTTCTTTTTTTTTATGTCTTTATAATTATAGCCTCAAGCAGCAGTGTTGATATATTTTTTTGTTTTGTTTTGGCGTTGATAGAAATCTATGTCAGAAAGCATGTTAAAGAAGCATTATTGACGAGAAAAAAGCAATTTATATGTAATTGGAAAATAAAAATGTTGGTATAAATTAATTAACATTTTCTCTGAGACTTAATAATGTAGGATGGTCTGGCAATAGAAGGTAAGATTTATAACTGAGCTGTTCTCAAGTGTATTGCAATGACTATAGTTTGAAGCATAGAAGTTAGGACTCATCGGGTATTTCCTTAACGTGACTTAGAGAAGACGTTTTTTTGTGTTTTAAGTTTTAGCATCATAGACTGTGGTACTCTTTTGGACTAAATAAACTAAGTAATTCTACCTCTGATCTGTTTGTCCTGGTATACGATATCAACAGCGTCGCATATCTTGTACGAGTGTCCCTAGCTCCGAGGGGACGTGTCTAAGCAGTAACTAGACATCTATGGTAGCTACGAGGCATCACGCCGAACGGCCCAGTTTCTTGCCAGAGCAATACAAGGTTTGAGTCCTTTTCTGCTCTGATATTTCAATAGGAGCTCATCTCAGGTACATGACATCATCATATGGCTTTAACCGAAACACCAAGTACTTAAACTCGCAGCATCAGCCAGCAACATAACAATATACACAGTGTCCAGTGTACATTAGATATGACTTTCATTTTTCTCTATTCTTTAGGTTAACATTGCGTCGTTAAGGGTTTCCTTTCGCTTTATAAGAGAAATGTCGGTCTGAAAATTAGAGTCTCTTTGTGAGCACTCCGAGATGAAAGTCTATTACTCAGGCTGTTAAGTAAGATAAATTTGTTTGGCCAATCAGGGTTGCAAGATAGTCAACAGCCTCAGCCACTAGAAGTACAAAAATTGTTTCTATCAATTAATTCTAAGTGCTCGAACAGAAGCCAAGATGTGATTGTTCGGGAATTGGAACTTGGGAAAATGTTTGTGTGTTCAATGTTTGAAAAAGATCGAATGGCTCGTATCAGCGCTTCTCTAAGTTTAAAAAAAAAACATTAGTGATTATATTTTACGAATTGTTCGGAAATTCTTGCGTTTTTTTTCTTTGAAAAATGAACCTTTCTTTTTGCCATACATCACACGAAACTGCTAAATTTAAAGGTCCCATAACCCCAAACTTGTTGGGCCCATGAAGTCTTGCTAACAATAATTTCTCGCCCTTTAGTTGAGTCTCATTGGGACAAATCTTCGACGATTTTGTTTCAATGTAATAAAGACACGTAATTCCTCGGTCTAGTTGCACCCTTTATACAAACACGCACTTACACCCAAAGACATAGTTCTTAGGTACGTTACTTTATGGCCTTAAGAATACAACTTTTTTACTTTTCTTGCCGTTAAGAACTAGCTCGAGGGTAATCTTTGCACAAAAGTCTCCCCCACAAGTGCACACTCTACCCAGTCGCCAATCTTTCTTCTATCTCTCTACCTTTCTCATAAAATATACTCTTTCTCTCTTCTCCATTATCTCGTTTCTCTTCATCTCTCTTCCGTCATTTTCTCTTCCTATCGGCTATCTCTTTTATTTTCTAACTCATTTTTATCTTTTTGACTCTCTTTGTCTCAGATGTATTTAAAGCTTTAATCTTCTCAGTCCTCTGTATTTCTTTCTCAGATTCACATTCTCCTTCTAGCCATCTCGCACTTACTCTCTCTCTCTCTCTCTTTTCTATGCTTGTAAGAACTCTATTTTTTTTCTACCATTTTTCCTTTTTAACTTAGCTTATCTCTTCAGATACTTTCTTAAGTATTTCTTTTTCTTAATTATTTCTTCATCTCTATGAGCTCTCTCTTCCATCTCTCTCTATGAGCTCTCTCTTTAATCTCTCTTACATCTCTCTATATATCACTCTCTTCAATCTCTATATCACCCTCTTCCATCTCTATCTATATCACTCTCTTCCATCTCTCTATATATCACCCTCTTCAATCTCTATCTATATCACTCTCTTCAATCTCTATCTATATCACTCTCTTCAATCTCTATCTATATCACTCTCTTCAATCTCTATCTATATCACTCTCTTCAATCTCTATCTATATCACCCTCTTCAATCTCTATCTATATCACTCTCTTCAATCTCTATCTATATCACTCTCTTCAATCTCTATCTATATCACTCTCTTCAATCTCTATCTATATCACTCTCTTCAATCTCTATCTATATCACTCTCTTCAATCTCTATCTATATCACTCTCTTCAATCTCTATCTATATCACTCTCTTCAATCTCTATCTATATCACTCTCTTCAATCTCTATCTATATCTCTCTCTTCAATCTCTATCTATATCACTCTCTTCAATCTCTATCTATATCACTCTCTTCAATCTCTATCTATATCACTCTCTTCAATCTCTATCTATATCACTCTCTTCAATCTCTATCTATATCACTCTCTTCAATCTCTATCTATATCACTCTCTTCAATCTCTATCTATATCACTCTCTTCAATCTCTATCTGTATCACTCTCTTCAATCTCTATCTATATCACTCTCTTCAATCTCTATCTGTATCACTCTCTTCAATCTCTATCTATATCACTCTCTTCAATCTCTATCTATATCACTCTCTTCAATCTCTATCTATATCTCTCTCTTCAATCTCTATCTATATCACTCTCTTCAATCTCTATCTATATCTCTCTCTTCAATCTCTATCTATATCACTCTCTTCAATCTCTATCTATATCACTCTCTTCAATCTCTATCTGTATCACTCTCTTCAATCTCTATCTATATCACTCTCTTCAATCTCTATCTGTATCACTCTCTTCAATCTCTATCTATATCACTCTCTTCAATCTCTATCTATATCACTCTCTTCAATCTCTATCTATATCTCTCTCTTCAATCTCTATCTATATCACTCTCTTCAATCTCTATCTATATCACTCTCTTCAATCTCTATCTATATCACTCTCTTCAATCTCTATCTATATCACTCTCTTCAATCTCTATCTATATCTCTCTCTTCAATCTCTATCTATATCACTCTCTTCAATCTCTATCTATATCTCTCTCTTCAATCTCTATCTATATCACTCTCTTCAATCTCTATCTATATCACTCTCTTCAATCTCTATCTATATCACTCTCTTCAATCTCTATCTATATCACTCTCTTCAATCTCTATCTATATCACTCTCTTCAATCTCTTTCTATATCACTCTCTTCAATCTCTATCTATATCACTCTCTTCAATTTCTATCTATATCACTCTCTTCAATCTCTATATAATCACTCTCTTCAATCTCTATCTATATCACTCTCTTCAATCTCTATCTATAACCCTCTCTTCAATCTCTCTCTCTCTTCTATCACCTCTTCCATCTCTTTCTTCTCTCTATTTCTCTTTCATCTCTCTCTCTCTGTCTCTTTCATCTCTCTCTCTCTGTCTCTTTCATCTCTCTCTCTCTGTCTCTTTCATCTCTCTCTCTCTGTCTCTTTCATCTCTCTCTCTCTGTCTCTTTCATCTCTATCTCTCTGTCTCTTTCATCTCTCTCTCTCTGTCTCTTTCATCTCTCTCTCTCTGTCTCTTTTATCTCTCTCTTCCATCCTTCTCCTCTCTTTTTTTCTCATTTTCTTTTCTCTCTTTTTGTCCCATGTGTAAACATTCATAGGCTATACCCTAACCCTAACCCTATACCCTAACCCTAACCCTATACCCTAACCCTAACCCTATACCCTAACCCTATACCCTAACCCATTGCTCTGTCTCTCTGGGTCTCTCTCTTTCTATATGTAAAGTTAACATTGAAACAAGTAGAGTCCTCTAACCTCTACTCTTTATCTCTTTCTGAATTATAATATTTGAAGCCAACAATTTACAATTTGCTTGACTACAAATGTCGTAACAAATGTTTACTTATGTCAGCTAGAACTTTGCCCATTCAAAGGAAGGTCCTTTTTGGTATTGCTAATTAATAAGCAATGCACTCCAAGAAATTAATCATAGCTTTTGTCCAAGGTCGCGCATAGATCCGGGAGATCACACACAATCTGACCTCTGGTACTAAAGATACGAGACGGCAATATCAACGCTCATTGATTTGTACAGCTCTCAATCTGACCCGTAAAGCTACAGGGGGGTTAAATCCCCGTCTGAGTCAATTGAGTCTCGGGAATAGAATGTCTTTATAAAAGGCGATAAAATAACTATTGGGTCTCAAGGGAAGTCAATCTCTTCTTTCAGCGAATGTAAACTCCTTGAGCCAAATATTTCTTGGCCAAATAAAAAAGAGACCCTGAAAGGCACTTAAAAAAAATACAACTATTGTGTGGATATTTCATTTTTTATTTATTTATTTATTCATCGTCAACCCCCTGCAGTAAAGTGCTGAGAAAGTTCATATAATCACAGTAACTACATTACTTCGTATTCAACCTTAAAAGTTGTTTCGTCTTAATACCTTGATTGGTTTTTTAATAGTGTCGAGATATATACAGTCATGTAACAAAAAATAATTCAATAATAATTATTAGTAGTATATCTTTTATATTGCGCTACATTCATGCATATTCTCAGGGCGCTTTGGTCCTATCTTAAGGGTGGACCAGTGGGGGGTATCTGGGAGAAGGTTTTCCGTGCTGCCTTTAGGCGCTCAGTAAACACAACTCTACTCGAGTCGGGTTTCGAACCTCGAGCCCCCTTCATAGCCAAGCCAAGTTCAACCGTACTTAGTCTCTCGACCACGCATCAATAAGTTCATAGAAGGCAGTATTTACATCGGCAGTTGGAACAAATGAGATTTAACAAACATTTGCGAGATAAGAAAAGTGATATAGCCAGTTTAACTACTCCTGACACACCTAAGTTTGCCAATGTTGCGGCAAGAGAGGCCCTGGTTGGATCAAAAAGAGTTGCAGATAATCAAGATTTCTGATTATATTATAACACACATGTGTAGCACGCGCATCATTATACCTAAAGCCTAAACCTTGAACCACATTTCAAAATCATATTTTTAAGAGAGTTGTGCATTTTAAATACCGTTGAAAAAGAAGACTGAGCAACAATTTCAAAGTAGGCCTACTGTCTTTCTTTTCAAATAAGGCATACCATTACATCTATTTATAATGAAGAAGATAGAGACCTCAACAAAAAATGCTGTCCAGGATCTTCACTTACTAAATCCGTACTTTAATACACATCATATACAAGTCCACGCTGTTTCGTCTTGCCCTGTTTTATCGGGAAATTTCGCGATATTTTGTCGGCGCTATTTTGTCGTGTCACCCACTTACTGTGACAATTTCAATGCCATCATTTATTTTGATGTTCTTTGAGTTAATTTACTGCATGTTATACAACTTGTTTATTTTACATGTTTCGGATGTTCCATCCTTGGTGTGACACTTTTGGGACTGCTTCTTCTTCGTTTCCTCCTAAAGAATTATAATTAATTCTTATTTTAAGAAAATCCGACATTAAGCCTGTGTGAGATAAAGTGTAAAGCTAGGAGTCAGTGGTTACTAGACGGACAGTCTATAAATAGTGAAACTGGACAGACGCTAGACAGTATTGACAGGCACAAAGAACAAAGCGGGACAATTAGAGGGAGACCACTTCGTGGGAACTAGAGCTATTTGTTTACAGCAACAGTTCAAGATGCCAGGAAACAAGAAACGAAAAACGGCAGGCTACTACGTCATCTACGTGAACAGAAAGAATACATCTAAACGCAGTGGTTCCAAAGTATTTTCAGCCTTAGGACCCATAAATAGTTCCCACATATTTCAAACTTGCCGTACAACGCGTACAATTTTCGAGTCGAATGGAAAATGTGCAGGACATGATATGGCCCATAGGCCAGGGGTTCTCAACCTGTGGGTCGAGACCCCTTGTTGGGTCGATTGACGATTTTGTCAGGGGTCGACTAAGACCATCGAAAATATAAATTATATTTTGTGTATTTTTCTATTGCTGTGTATGTGGGGGGGGGGGGGGGGGGGGAGGGGTCGCGGCAGAGCGGGGATAGTAAAAAGGGGTCGCCGAGCTTAAAAGGTTGAGAACCGCTGCGGCCTAAGCTATATGACTATAAGGCCCATTATAAATCAAACCCTAACTACTTAAACCTTTGTTTTTTACAATACATGCATTGCGTATTTTTTTCTTATTGCATTTTCTTCGAAATGAATGAAATATCCCTGGTAACTTTTTTCAGACAGTGTGGGCCCTAAACTATATCATGTGTAGCCTAAAGGTAAATTTAGCACTGGAAGTGAACCCTTGCTGCTTCATTAAGCACTGTGGGAAGACGTTTCGAGTGGTCGGACAGCAGGACATAGCCCGCGGGCCGAAGATAGTGAGTCACTGATTTAATTAAATTTGGTACCATGTTTCTATTGTGTGTGCATGTGTGTCCGTATGTGTGTTAAAAGGCTGATGTAGTAACTAGACTCTCTAGTAAACATCATTCTATTTGGTTGAGATATTTCTGAATTGTATTTTGTATATGTATTTGTTTAATTGTGTGCTAAATGTGTGCTAAATGTGTGCTAAATGTGTGCTAAATGTGTGATAAATGTGTGATGTTAGGGTTAGGGTTAGGATTAGGGAAGTTAGATCTAATAGAAACGGAAACACGGTCTGTAGACTTACTGGAACATTCAGTATCAAGAGATAATTAGAAATAATTTAACAACGTGTGTTTACGTTTGATATTAAAAGCCTGAAGCTAGTTGTGAATAAATATTTTTTAGTACAAAGCTTATATCAACTCACTCTTTCTTTCTGCAGTGTAAAAAGTTTGTACACGTTATCTCTCCCACACCCAATCTCGGATTATGCTACATAGTATTGAATCTAAATGGACTTGCTCAGATTCTGAAAGTTTGACTTCTAGCTTTTGATAGAGCAAAAGAACTTGATAGAGCAAAAGAACTTGATCTTCCAATTGGATCTCTCTTGATGTTTTAAATGTTTTTACAAACCTAATATTAACTCGCTCTGTCTGTCTGTCTGGTTAAAAGTTTGAACACGTTATTTCTCCCACATCCATTCTCGGATCAAATCAAAACGTCGCATAATTATCCATTGACGAATTAAAAAAAAGGTCAATTAGTCTTTTGGTTAGTAATTATTTTGTTTGATACCAACAACGGTAATTAATCCTTAAGGGTTCACAGCTATGGCTACATATGTCGGGCTTATTCCTCTTAAATAATTTGACACGTTACATTTCCCACACCCATTCTCTGATAAAATTGAAACTGTAAACAACTGTTTATCGTAACTAACAAAACGTGAATCATTTAAAAATTAACCAATTAGTCTATTATATATCGGTAATTAATTGTTTTGTTTAATATCGAAATAGGAACTACATAGTTAAAAGATATAGTTTAAGTAAGGAGTTCCTCCCCTTTAGATACGCTTTTTTTTTAAAGAAGTTTTTTTTTTTTTTTTTTTTTTCATTTTGCCTGTTTTTCTTTTTAGACGTATCTTCAGGAACGAGGCTCATGAATTCCTGGCTAAAACTTTCTGCTGGACACCAGAACATGACATACTGAAGACTGTACGGATCCCATGTCAAACAACCAGACGGCCATCGTCAAACGCTCCACCACACCTCCCCACACACCCCCACACACACGCTAGCTCTTACAGTTTCTTACATTTATTGTCGCACATGCTGAACGACTTTTACAGTGTAGCCTAAAAGGCCATGACAAATTACTTGAAGTTAGAACTACCTGTTATCAAAGCAATAATTGTTCTCTCAGTTTCCACTATTTCGTGGACAGTAAACTGATATTTTAGAGTTTCAGAAATATTTTTACCTTGAAGAAAGGCCGTTCATTACTCCATGGACTAGGTCACTAGACTAATTTATCTTACTGTCCACAGACCACCCCATAACACACATACAGACAGAATGAATTGATATAAGCTTTGTAAACAAAATAATACTTATTTGAGTGTTACAGCCACTTTAAGAAGTTCGTGCATAACTCATACCTCACCTTCACCTATCCCTCAGTCTAGGGCGCCACACAGGATCTGTTGATCGTCCTTCTCCATTCCTCTTTTGCCTTGGATAGAATTTTATTTAATGACAGGCCTGCACATTATTTGATGTCAATATCTCCATCCCTTCTTTCGTGTTTTTCGACAGCAGGACATCACGTGGGGTCCAATCTCTGTGTGTTCATCTCCTCATTGGTTCATAATACACTCACACAATATCTATCGTGTGGACTGAATGTTTTGAATACTAAGACAATGGCTGTAGTCAAAGGTTTATCAAGTTCATTCCGATCTAACTCTCGGTCTATAAATTCATGTAACTGGGCCATTTATCGGCATACGAGCAATCTGTGGATCAAAAGGAAATTCCTGTGTTTCAATCCCGGACTTAATGTCCTTACATGGAGAGATAATCCATAAGCCGCACAATATGGAAACTGATACGAAGGATTTGTCGTGGAGAAAGATAACTCAAGAGTTTCTAATGAGCTTTAACGTGGAGCTTTGAAATTGTGTTGGTTTCAATTCGGCTGGACCGGTCACTAGGGATATGACATTGTACCCAAGTGCCAAGCCAAGCCTTAACAGAACCTCTCTACGTTAATGTTTTTCTACAAACCTTTTAGCAGCTAACTCTGTCTGTATGTCTGGTACACCTTTGTTCTCCAGCTTCCAATTCTCTGAACAAGTTGAAGATTTGTACAATTATTCATGTTCCTAACAGATATGTTAAAGGAAATAGATTTTACAGTACCGATTGATATGGATATAAATATACAGTTCTTTCCCTTAGAAAAACAGAATTTGTTTTTCGGTGTTGTTTTTTTTAAAGTAATATTTCGTTTATTTTACGGTGTATAAGATAATTAAATATTTGGACAAAATATTTAGGATTTATGAACCAGGATCTATAACGAATCCCTCTCATTTAAGCACTGGTCTATCTGGTAAATGAGCGCGGGGGCTGAGTGGTAAAGCGCTTGGTTTTCGAACATGGGGTCCTGGGTTCGAATCTTGGTGAAGACTGGCATTTTTAATTTCGGGATTTTGAGGGCGCCCCTGAGTCCAACCAACATTAATGGGTACCTGACTTTAGTTGGGTAAAGTAAAGGCAGTTGATCGTTGTGCTGGCCACATGACACCTTGCTTGTTAACCGTTTGTCATAGAAACCGATGACCTTAACACCATCTGCCCCATAGATCGCAAGGTCTGAAAGGGAAATTTCATTTTTTATATCTGACTACCAGGATATGACCCGCGGCCTGCGGGCATTAGTTTTGGTATTACTGATCAACTGGTTTAAATTCAGATCTTTGTTGAAAATGGAGAATGTTCCCTTCACATTTAAAAAAAATAAATAAAAGTAGTGTATGAAAATGGGTTTACCCGTACAGCCGACATATTTATTTCAAATATTAAATACTGTTAAAACGGGTTTACACAATTTGTTAAAATTGAAGCATTTACACCAAGTTTTAATAAGATTGGTCCAAACGGTTCTGATTTCTATGCGGGATATACATAGGTACATACATACATACATACATACATACATACATACATACATACATACATACATACATACATACATACATACATACATACATACATACATACATACATACATACATACATACATACATACATACATACATACATACATACATACATACATACATACATACATACATACATGCATACATACATACATACATAAATACGCCTTACTTTTTGCTTTATATATTAGATAAATCGGTCTCTTTTGTACTTGATCACTATTCTGTCCAGCTTTCGTCTGTTGTTAGAACAATTATTATTCCATTACTGCAAACCCTATTAGGGTTATATTAATAAACATATCACTTTAATTCGGCGGATACAGAAAATTTCAGTCCTAAAGAAATTATAGTTATAGACCAGTACAACGAAAAAGTGCAAAAAGTTATATATATATATATATATATAAATATATATAAATACAGACAGATATATATAAAGATATAAATATAGATATGGATATATATATATATATAAATACAGACAGATATATATAAAGATATAAATATAGATATGGATATAGATATAAAGATATAGATGTAGATATGGATATAGATACACAATCACTGAATTGGGGAACGTTACCAGTGTCAAGATAGATTTAAGTCACATCTTACTGTCAGACGTTTTCTACTTTTAATATGCCTAATAGTGCCCCTTGCCCCCGATTCCATTAAGTTACTGGACAAATTGCAAGTGGCTAGTCGCTGAAGTGACCAGACGTCATGGAAGTCCGAGTTCCAGCTTGCATCTAAGCCCAAATGATTTTTAACTTTTCGTCTCGTTACGACTATAATTACCGTAATTACTGCGCTAATAAAACCGTATTTATCCAAATAAAAACGACAACAACAAAATTGAAGCCAGTTTTAACGTATTAAGTTTTCTTCCGAGCTAAAAGGATTTTTGTATCCTAAAAAAAAAATGTTTTGTCCATCGTTGAAACATATCCTTAGGCCATTCAGCGACATTCTCTGGTCAAAACAAAGAGCTGTTTCAGTTTTTTTCATGCCTTTATTATTTCTTTTTCTGGACATTTTTAAATAGCTTAACTCACATTTGTAGGAATTCACGAGTCCCGATACAGACGAGGTTTCAAGCGAAAAATTTCGCCGTGAGTAAAATAATCCCGTATGATACTGGAGAATGCACTCACGCGCACATTTAGTCTTTACGTAAAGTACTGAAAAGGACTTAATTTGAAGACATATACAAGATTAGAGATTTATTAGGCTGGAAATAATGATCAAAATTTCCCGGTACTTTTTTTGTTGGCCAGTTTAAAGGAGGACAGAGTAACAAATGTGCTAAATAAAGTCATTTTGTTCTCTGCCTACCATGATGTAGCGTGCCGAATAGGAAAGGCAGGGAGCATTTTCCAAAGGCTGCAGCCTATTTGGACAAGTCAAGCCATTGGACTCGAGACAAAAATACACCTTCTCAACACAATCGTCATTTCATATGCATGTGAGACATGGAAGTCATCTGTCAAAATTGAGAAAAGACTAAATGTGGCTCAACAAAAATGGCTTAGACGGATTTTGGGAGTCAGTTACACAGATCGGGTCTCAAACAAGGAAATTTTATGCCGAACTGGGAGTTGAACACTTAGTGAGGTTGTGACAGAGCGTCGCATGAGGTTTGCGTGACATGTTCTACGACAAAATGAACTACGCATCACAAGAGTTGCGATAACATGGAAGCCAATACGAGGAAAGCGCAAACAGGGACGTTCAGGTATTACTTGGCGACACACCTTCATGGAGGACCTAACAACAGTAGACACCAGGTGGGAGGAGGCTTCAGACATTGCCAATGACAGATCTTTATGGAGACAGCTTGCCGCCCAATGCGCCGAACGGCGCGGGAGGACCTAAGTTTAAGTCTAAGTAAGTAAGTTCTCTAATTTAGAGGAAAGCTGGCAGCAGATGGCTTCTGAAAGAGACTGCTGGAAACTCTCTCGAAAGTCGCAGCACATACATGAGACATCAAAGAAAAGATGTTACCGATGACAGGCGCATTCAGCGAAAAAAAAATTTAATAAACCCCGGCGGACAAAAGCTTTGTTTGCTTTGACAGTGGCACAATATGCAGGTCACAACAGGGTCTGCACTCATCTTCGGTCTCCAAGAAAATGTCTAGATCTGAAAAGATCTCATTTATGTTGACACACATTTGATTTCTTAGATGTACCACAATACATTCACGCATATTTTCGTGCAAACGACAGAGAAATAGAGAATAAGAGAAATAGAGAATAAGAGAAAGAGAGAATAAGAGAGATAGAGAAAGAGAGAATAAGAGAGAGAAAGAGATGGAGAAAGATTTAATAAGAGAGATAGAGAAAGAGATAGAGACATAGATAGAGAAAGAGAGAATAAAAGAGATAGAGAAATAGAGGATGAAAAAGAGAGTGAGAAACAGAGAGAGAGACAGAAAGAGAAAAATAGACAGAAACAGAGAGAGAAAGAGGTATAAAGAGAAAGAGAGAGACAGAGAGAAAGACAGAAAATGAGATAGATAGAAGGAGAGAGAAAGAAAGAGAGAGAAAGAAAAAAAAATTCGGCAAAGTCAAGGGAATGATGAAGGAAGACCATGGTATTACAAATGAACTGCTTCTACAATCTATTTCCGATATATCTCTATAGCTCCCACTGACTCCAAAGGTTAAGATGACTACAGAATAAATGGATTAGAATTCGTTTTTTGTATCGACCTCTTGTAAAAATACATTATTATTATTTCACCTTATAATTAGCATATATCAGACGATTATAATGTACTTTTATAAATCTGTTTGTTTATCTTCATTGGTGAATAAAGTCAAACCTTTATCACTCCTACGAAAGGCAGGTCTTTTCATTTCTATCTTTACATTATGTGTGAATATTATAATATATAGCAGCAAAAGTGCTATTTAGAGTATTGCCTTGGCTTTAGAACTTGTATCTGGTATAACCAGGGGACATGGTTGTAAATGTTTTACGTTTCGCATGCTCCTTTGTCTCCGTCAGATGTGGAGATAGATGCAAGTCTGTTGGACCATTGGGGCACCACACAAGATTTGTCCACTGTCCTTCTCCATTCCTCTCTTACTTTTGCCTCTTTCATGGCAGGCCCGTTCATTCCTTGATGTTGTTTTCCGTTGCTTTTTCTGTTTGCCTCTTCTTCATTTTCCTGTTGCAGTTACTTGTAGGAAGGTCTTTGAAAGCCCCAAAAGAGATTGTAATATGGAACTCTTCCTAAATCTTCAAAGCTGAAGACATTGTGATTATAACTACTACTATAACTGCTACTACTAATAAGGCTTGCCTTCGAGTCCGAAGATTAACAAGAAGTGCAGTATTTATCGTGGTTACGCAGCCCCAGCTGTGACCTACATATTTTGCCACTCCAGGGCAGGCATAACCATTGTTCGCCGGTGGTCGATTCAGATTTTCTTTTCGCCGTCTGCGTCTGTCCTCTGCAGCGGATTTTATTTTGGTGTCAGATGTTTCCCGAGGCCTTTGTGAGTGACCTCCAGCGGTCTCGTTCTGAAGCCGCATTCAAACAGTTGCTATCTTCTATGTCAGCTAAGGCTAAGCTGGTCTTTAAAGCGTTCTCGTGGGGCGCCTCTGTTACGTCAACCACCTTTTAGCTTACAAACAAAAAGACTGCTTCTTTTGGCATACGTTCGTCTCCCATACGGGATACGTGCTCTGCCCAGCGTAACTGTCGGACAATAATAAAATAATGAAAATAATAATAATAATAATAATAATAATAATACAATAAAAATAACAATAAACATAACAATAATGATATCATTATTGCCAAACGAAATCATTTTTCCAATAGTACATATATAATTCTAAATATTGCAATAAATAATGGAAACGTAATTGCGTTAATATGACAGATTTCTCCCAGTAAATAAAATAGATATAAAAACTAGTGAATCAGAAGGTTGGCTTTTATTAAATAACTTTATTGCCAGGAGAATAAAAAAAAACAACAGTTTTTATGTTCGTAAATAACGTAAAGAATGGACACACTACGTGGCCTAACGATTTTCTGAGCCGACAGTCCAGATAGAAACAAACGTGAAACAATGACATCAACATGGAGTAGATAATGTCTTACTGCTGGAGATGGACTGAACATGTTCCTAATGAAGTGGCTCTTTTTTTTTATTTCATTGCCGCTGTAAAGTTCTAAGAGTGGAACTTTGGGTGCGCTTTTTAACTCGTTTTATTTCTTCGGATCTAATTCGTTGTGTTCTAATTCTCTCTTACCGCATGGTCTTCATACGGTGTACGTTCAAACCCCTACATAGAAAGGCACAGTGCCTGATTTAAGTAAGTGGAAGCCTTATACAGGCCCCCTACCCAAGGCTGGTCCTAAGAATTGCGGGGCCCAGTCTGGGTGGGAATAAGGTTAATAAGTAAAAATTAAGATTTTGTAGAAGAAAAAAATTCGACTTTGCATTCGATCCATTCTAAGTACAAAATTGCGATGAAATTAACTTTACTGTACTAACCTTGCAACCTATGGCATATTTATATGCTATTAACTATGAAAGTAAATAAGGTATTGGACCTAGAATGTTTGTTTTGTTTGGTTTTCTCACATAAACAACTGCACTATTTAAGATGTCTCGTTGAAGCTACATTATTTCACCACAGCTCTTCATTTTGTTATTTTAGGCACGATTTCAAATACTTTCAGTGAGTGCTGAGAGGACACTTCAACTAGTAGCTGAAATTGTTCATCAAACCGAAGACAATAACTAAATAATAACGCCCTTTGTTCTAGTATGTGTTGCCTGACATTGGAATAAACAACTTATGGTAACCAAATTAGAACATTTTAAAAAAGAATTGATTGCTTCTGTCTAAAGTATTTTCTATTCTGACATCAAAAATGAAAAAAATACATGTTATGGAGTATTTTCACATCAACTCAAACATTTAAAAAGGAATTGATTGCTGCTGTCTAGGGATTTCCAATTCTGACATGACCAAAAAAAAATACATATATTTTCACACAAACTCTTGGGTTGATATTTTGATAACCAAAGAGAATGACTGTGAAATGGGATTTCAAAAGCACATTTCCTTTTTGACTTACAAATATTTCAGAATTATACAAATAACAATTTATATACAGATAAAGCACATCTTTGGATCATCCAAGCTTAAAATAAAGCTCCATATATAGATTTCAGAATGAAAAAAAACACTATAAACTAGATGAATTAGTAAGGAATAAATACAATTCTATTACTTCATATAAAGTGTGCAATTGCATCTAGAGTAGGGATAACTTTTGAGACCAAAAGAAAATCCGCTGCTGAGGACAGACGCATACGGCGAAAATAATATTTTATTCGACCATGGCGGACAAAGGTAATGCTTGCCATGGATATAGGAAAATATGTAGGTGTCAGGACTGAGTTCTGAACAGCCTGGGTCTCCTGTTTACTGTAGAGGAGAAGGGGGGCAATTCAGGTTGTTGACTTCAAAACTGTTATTGTCTTGGATTGTTTTACTTGGTGAGATGTTTTTGTTGAATATAATGTAACTCATAATAAGGCAGTGTGGTTTTGTTCCTAGTCCAGGACAGTTGGACTTTTGGATATAGATATAGTCGAAGTGACTTGGCAGAATTTAAGTCATTGGTTAATATGCATGACTAAATGCATGACGCGTAGGACGTAATCATCTTCTTTTTTTGAAGTAACGTCTGTATTATATAAGATAAGTGTAGACTCTAATTTAGTTTTCTGTGTTGTCACTATTCAGTCTATGGAATATTAAGCTGTTATATTTTTTAATGGATACTGGATATTTCAAATGTCTGAACTGATTCTGTATTATTGTACAATAATGTAATAAACGTGTTATATGTCTGTGAATTGGCATTCGGAATTTTTACTATGTCGTTGTATGTGTCGTTGTGGTATTGCCCAGGACTTGGGTACATTTAGTAGTACACATACGTATATTAGAGAGGAAAATGAGTCTTGACAGTAGGTCATAGCTGGGGCTGTGTAGCTTCGGGAAATACTGTATTCCTCATTAACTCTTTCTCTCCTAACAGACGATACCAACGTTGATTCCACCAGAATGTGGTAAATAATTACGGAGAGAAAGAGTTAATCTTCGAACTCGAAGACAAGCCTTATTATTATTATAAGGGCTACCTGAGATGAACTCCGATTGGGAACAGAGCAGCAAGGAATAATCCAGCTCTGTAAAAAAAAACTGGACCGTACGGCGTAATGCCTCGTAGCCCCCATACAAGTCAAGTGACTTTCCCCCTTTAGCTCCTGGGGCTGGGGGGCACTCGAACAAAATATGGAACACTGTTTCAACGCACTCTTCACAGTGACGCCATCGAGAGTCAATGGTTCGGTCGAAACAGTGCAAAGCATGCCCTAGCCGGACTGTCCTATAGTGCTCAACATTTGAGTGGTCCGACCTCAACCACCAACAGTGATCGTCGCGATCTGGGTGACGTATATTATGCCAGACACCACGGGCCCTTTCGGATTTCTCACAAGATTTTACCCATTTCTCATTTATGAATTCTCGGATTTCCGCCCTGGCCTGTAAAAACATATTTGGAGCATTGAGATTCGTAGCAGCCAGCTCGCCTCTCCTTTGCAAGGACGTACACCACCTCATTGCCCCTCACTCCGCAATTTGAGGGAGTTTATTGTGGGACTACCATGCACCTGCAGACTAATGGAGGTAAGAAAGGAGTACAATGCCTTATAAAGGTGTTAGGGTTAGTCAGTAAAGTATCAGAGTCGTCAACTCTTTGACTTTTCATGCTTTCAAACGAAAAGATTTCCGTTCCAGCTTCCCTAAGCAGCTAGACTTACTTATGAGTTAAATAGCTTTTAAAGGAATTTGGTTTGATTTTAATTTTAATGTGGGGGAGATCTGTCTTAGCGAGGTCTAAGTTTCTCTCTACATTACAATCAGATCACAATTTAAATGTCATATTAAACTACAGACAAAAATACACCCCTTCTCTTTACCATAAACGCATGGCACCTAATGTGCTGTTAAACTCTCTATAACATTTTTGTATCATTTCGCCATGGCGAAAACACGCTTGCGACAAAAACGTCTGTGACAAAAAACGCTTGTGACAAACATGCTTGCGACAAACACGCTTGCGACATACATTTTCTAAGTTCTTACTTGTTGTAAATTGTCTTACCGACTATTTCTTTCCATTGCCCATAATGCTTCGATCAGAGAAAACTCTTTTTTTAAAATAGTAGTGTAGTAATAGAGTAGCAGGTTTTATAAGCCTTGAAAATATGAAGACAACTCTCCATGACGAAAGTTGTCCAAAATCGTGTCATTTTACAGTTATGAGAATGGACAGAGCTGAACATCGCTAATATCATTTTCTAATTTCTTCAGAAAATGAGTGCGTGACAATCCATCATTAATTAGTTAGTTTGTTTTATATCACAAAATATGATGGGTTGAGTTTTATTACTACATAGTAATCTATTACATTGATAATTATATCTATATATAATGTGAATGCGAGATTTTATTGTCTCACTTTAAGCCAAAGTTCGCTACACGGGACATAACATCAGCAAGCAAAATATTTACAAAAAAAACAAACTTATCAAAGGTAAATAGCGCCACATTAACAGCCATATTTCACAGTACTGTAAGATTTATGTCCATTTTTCGATATAAAATATAATTGAATAATTCATTATTTACCACTAATAAATGAAATTAATTAGTTAGTTTTTTTTTATTGATTCGTGTGTTTTCTTTGACAACAAATAAAATAGTGTAAAGCTTAAAATTTATCAGATAATGGGAAGAAGAGAAATAACGTGTTCAAAATTTTTATCAGACAGACAGACAGACAGAGTGAATTGAAATAAGCTATGTAAAAAAAAAAAAGAACATGTTCTTTGTTGGACATCTGGTCACCCTAAACCAGCCTGCGATAAAATCCTATACATAATATTTAGCCTTATTGTAGATATGTTTGGACTACTAAAGATTTTTTTAAAATCATAGTTAATCACTTATCATAGATGTTAAGTCAACACACATTCTGAGACCAATTACGTTATCGAGGCTTTTGACCCAACCAACGAAGTCCACACCCTCGCAACCCACAGGAAACAGCCACCAACTTAACTAGCACACCACACAAGACAAGTCTTCCAAACAGGAGACAGACACCAACTTAACTAAACTAGCACATCAGACAAGACAAGTCTTCCAAACAAAGCAAAAAAAAAAAAGTACCACTAACCTTGTTGAACGTTGACATTATCCACGATCCGGCTTCCGGTGAAATCATCTGAAAATAACATTCTAACCTCATTCAGGGCCGCAGAGAAGATGTTCCCGTTAAGTGGTTGGCGAAGGACTTTGTTGGTCATGCAATTTGTCATTTTCTGGAGCAAGTGCTCTGCTATTTGAAACTTTTTTTTCCCAGCCTTGACATCATGATGTAGTTCTAAGATTTTATGGAAGAAATTTATCGTTTTTTTTTAAACACACCGAACAAGTCTATTAAAAACATTTAGACTACGTAGTGCAAAAGATGTATGTACATCAATATTTATGATTAGTTTTTATATATAAAAAAAAATTAATCGGACTCGAAGACAAGCCTTATTATTTTTATATAACTATTTGTTGGCAATTTAATTACATCTGTGTTCGTGTAATTTATCAGCTATTAGTATGCGTTTGACGTAATTGGCATAGAACCCCAGTGTTCCGCGATGCCTATGTGTTTCACGAATTATTGGAATAATTAACTAGCCAGAATTACTCTCTATACTAATTGAAACAGAAGTATTCCGCTAAATAATCAGAATGTGCGAAGTGTGCCGTTACACAAAAAGTTTGGGGAACATTGGAAAACGTTGGTATCAGAAAGCCTCTAGAAGAAACATCTAAAGAACCGTGACGAAGGTCTCGGGCACACATTTTGTAACCAAAAGAGAAACCCTTGTTGAAGACATGTGGTAACTGGGTTTGTGTAAAATACCGCATTTATCCTTACTCTTTGGAATAGAGAACAATGTCTACTGAGTAATTAACTGCTAATGTCAATCATTTTTTACAAAACTTATATAAAACTCACTTTATCTGTCTGTCTGTCTGTCTGTCTTTGTGGTGAAAAGCTTAAACGTATTTTTTCTCCCATTTCCCAGTCTCGGATCAAGTCGAAACTTAGCGCCATTATTCGTTGTACCTGACAAGACATGAATCAAAAAAAAAAAAAAATAAATAGTAAATTAATTGTTTGGTGGTTAATTATTTTGTTTGATTTCGAAATAAGGGAAAAAATGCTACATATAAAAGATGTCGATATGTATATGGATTTAATACATGAATCAATCCAAAAATTAAACAATTAGAAAATCATTTTGTATTAATTAATTAATTTTGTTGTATATAGCAGAAAAGGAGCTAAACCCTGTAATTTTCAGATAAATAGTAATTAGCAGTTATTTCCCCTTAGATAACCTTTGGTTTTAAAAAAAATATTCTTTTTTTTCTCTATAGCTTGTTATATTGCTAATTTTTTTGTCCATAAGTAAGATGATAAGGAGATGAGACTTTTGTTTCAGTGTGTACAATGGTGTTGTGTGGCCTGGACTGCACCTTATTCTAACATCTTTAATCTACCACCAAAACGTGTTTTAGTCATTTTGATTACAAAGTCCCACTAGTTGTCCCATAAGCAAAGGATGTAAAATGTATAGATTCATGCACTCAACCTTTGACTAGGGTGTCACGTGGCCAGCTCAACGACAAAGTAGTTTAATTACGTTATATCTGCTGGTCTACAGTGACATAGTTAGGGCTTTGGGGGCCCACGGGGGCTGGACCTCTTAAAGGGCCACTGCATTTTGATATTCGACATCATGACATGAGATAATGGCGTAAAAACATATTTCGGACACTCAGTTTGGGGACCCCCTCAAGGGGCAGCACGGGGGATTTTTTTAATTTGAACCCTTCCCATTCCTTCCACCCTAGCTACGCCACTGGCTGTACATCTAAATTATATATAAGTTGATTATTTCTATATGTAATGACAAATGAGCAAACACATTTATTTAAACTAGGATTTTTTAGAGACTCCTAGCGGCAATGATGCTGACGGAGCTATTTTTGTTTTTAGAAATAGAAATCAATTAATATTTGAATTGAGTGAAAACTTTGACTTCTTGCTCGTATAATGTAGGGAACCAATAGAGTGCCGTCAGTCTGTATTGAAATGACTTAAAGAGATTTACTTGTTCGTAAATGTGGTACAAGTCGTTACTTGAAATAGAACAATGAGATTAACTTGTTCTTTGTCGGCTTTAATCAGAGATAACGTAAGATTTCAATTATCCCGGAAATGACGTCAAGAGAGGTGGGGGACTAAAAAAAAACTCATACTGTTTGGTTGTAAAACATGTTAATTTTCTTCTAACTACTTGGTTAAGTGTCAAAGGCAGCGGCTTCCCCCACCCTGTCACTTGACTTGTCCAGCACTTACCCTTCCCAGCCACATTCCTCTTCCACACCCCCCCCCCCCACACCTCTACAGAAGTGCCACCTTTACTCCCCAGCCCACGTCATCCCTCCCCCCTCCGTATCATCATCACTCACTATCTCGTTCCCCGGTAGTCAGCGGGCTCGCCTACACCATCGCTCAGGCCTTGTTGTGCGGGTGTTGCGCTGCAGAGAGGTTCTCGCATATTGGGGCCAGTAATGAAATACTGCAACATTTGATTTGTTTCAATTGCAATGCATTTGTAGGCTTCTTAATTATGAACAATTTACATTTTTTTTTACTATCTACAACAAAGTGACTTTTATAATGTTATATCTTCTGGACTTTAATTCTTTAGTACAACCTTCGACTTGATACCATCTGCTGGTAAGGTAAATGTCTTATGAGTTATGAAAAGTTATATCTTACGATTCATAATGCATACCATCATTGATTATAACATCATGTAAGGCTTTTGTCATAATATTATACGTATATAACATGTATACATATATATATATATATATATATATATATATATATATATATATATATATATATATATTAGGGTTGCACCGGATAGTACTTTTTGATATCCGGCCGGAGCCGGATATAACCGGATAGTAAAATTAGATATTCGGCCGGAGCCGGAGACGAATACCTACATGACTCAAACAGCTCGTTTTACTGAAGTTTTTGCAAATCTTCTATACAACATACCTATATTCATATTATTTTGTTATTACTTTCTTACTTTATCACTGATTGATAAATTAAAATCAACAGCATTTTTTTTACAGATTTGCTTATCATAAACTAATCTTTGTAACATGAGATGGTGTGTGCGTATGTATGAGGCCGCTAATTATAAAGTAGAATGTGGGATAACTCATGCAGAATATATAAACTTATATGTAACTAATGTAAATCTTTCAAAGGTAAAGTTCAATCTTGGTTTTATAGCGTAAATCTCTCTTACGTACAATCTAAGTTGTATAGTGGGTAGATGTTTGTGTTCATGTATTTTACACCATCAACTTGTCATTAGACTCGTGTTTTAAAGGCCACAAACCGCTTCTGGTTTGTACCTTATACAGATAGTGGCTTAGTAAATATCTTAAGTAATGACAGTTTTCTCGAGATACGTTTCAATTTTCAAGCGATGTTTCAAATGCTGACAGCAAATTTGCAGCCGTATGCTGGCCATTAAATTTTGTACAATGCAAAACATAGCTGTTTCGGTCAAATGACTCATTCAACTAATGGGCAGTTAGACCAAAATATGATTCGGTGGTGTTATCAGCTGTCCAAGTGTCCGTTGAGAAAGCGATGCTTTTAGCTTCAGACAGCATTTCACGAAGCTTTGAGGAAATGTTGTCGTAGATATCTGAAATAACGCGATTATTATTGCTTTTCAATTTACTAAATGCCCTTGCAAGCCACTTTTATACCCGTGGCTTGTGTAACAAAATACTTATAGGGGTGTGTCCTGTAGTTCAGCGCTCTAATTGACATTTCTCTCCAAGTAAACAAACTTAGTGTCATCATCTAGTGACCTCTAGACAGTGTCAATATGTCTTAACAATTTGCGTTAATCCATTCTGGCTTAAGAATGGTCAATGTCTATATTCTCTATCAATACATTGTCATGGATTAAACAAATAAAAAGTTGGGGGTGTTGAGTCTCTTGAGCTTTCCCTTTAAAGATACCCTTGGTCAGTGTCTGTTTGGCTTGTAGTCCTGACTCATAATTGAGACTTAACTCAAAGTTAACAAACTTATTACCCGTCCATTAGTATAAAAGGTGTGGTTTGTGGTCCAGACCCTTGATTGACAACCTATCTCATAATAAACAAACTCATACCAAATTAACCTTATAGAGATTTGGCTTGTAGTCCCGCCCCTAATAAAAATTCTACTCTAAGTAAACAAACTCAGTTCCTTCATAAGATGTGACCTCTAAACACGTTGATATCTGGCTTAATGTGGTCAGCTGCCTATCTGTGAACTCAATGTTATGGACTAAACAAACAAAAGGAGGTGGGGGTAGCTCATCTCTACCTCTGGAGATATACCCGCACATCTAGACAGATTATAAGCGTGATGTAGTTAAGGAATATGACATGTTTACTAGACCACTCAAAGGTCAAGACAAGCCAGTGTGCCAGACATCGCTGCTACGTATGTAATACGAATTTATAATGTAAAGTCTAGTCCCCCCCCATAACAAACCTAGTTCCCTCGTGTGACCTCTAGAGAGTGCTTACGTCCATCGTATCTGACTTGGGGTCACCTGTCAATCAATGAACTCAATGTGATGGGCTAAACAAATAAAAGGGATCCCCAATAAAGATTAACTACTAAGTAAACAAACTCAGTTCCCTCTAAAGGTGTGACCACTAGAGATGTCTATACGCTGACATTAAACCTACGTCCATCGTATTTAACTTGTGGTTACCTGCCTATAAAAAACCCAATGTGATGGACTAAACAAATAAAAGGGGGTGGGAGTTGTTCATCTCTATCTCTGGAGATATACAGCTAGACAGACGTCTGGTCAGCATGATGTAGTCAAGGAATGTAATATTTTAACATGTTAATTAACTTACTCAAGACAAATTGAAAAAGTGCCAGCCATTGCATCTCTGTATGTAAAGCGCATTTATGATGTAAAGTTTCATCTCTATTTATATTAAGTTATTAACATGCCTTGTCTTTATAATAAACGATGTTTGGTGCATATTTATAATGGCTCTATTTTTAAGCACATTATTTTGTTTTCATATAAACATTAATGCATTCTATAACAGACAGTAATGGAAATAGGTCCGCTTTATGCATATTAAAAAGGTGTATTTTTTACTATCCGGTAGTGATATCCGACCAGAGTCGAATAGCACCGGATAGTAAAAAATGCCGGATATTCGCCAGAAGCCGGAGCCGGAGGAACTATCCGGTGCACCCTTAATATATATATATATATACTTGTCTTTGAATCCGAAGATTAATGAGGATTGCAGTATTTCATGTGGTACGCAGACCCAGCTGTGACCTACATATTTTGCTACAACCATGGCAAGCATAGCCATTGTAGTGAGAAAAAAAAAACAACAACACTTAAATACAGTAGAACGTAAAATGTCCAGATTAATTGGTAAAGGGGGTATGTCCGGATAACTGAATGCGGAATTTTCTAAACCGTCTATTTCACCGTCAATGTAAAGAAAACTCATTTCGCACCTTACCTTCAAGTCTAATATACCTCGGAGCTTAACGTTATACAGAGTATCCTATTATGTATTACATATTTAGAGAAATAATCGCTGATCTTTCGCTGCACATCAGCAAGATCACTGATCTGATATTATCTTATATAATACAGACGTTACTTCCAAAAAAGAAGATCTTTACGTCCTACGCGTCATGCATTCACTCATGACTTAAATTCTGCCAAGCCACTGGTTTTCCTGGCTAGCTCAGGCAACCCATTCCATGCTCTAATAGCACTAGGGAAGAAGGAGCATATGAACAAATTTGTCCTAGCATATGGGACGAGGAATGTGCCTTTATCTTTGTGTCTTTTTGAGTATTTTAGTAACTTTTGGTTTTGTATTTGAAGATTATGCAGTAATGATAGATCAAAACAACACAAAAGCAGCCCAGATATTGGACGTTCAGGATAACTGACGTCCGGATACATTGTATTCTACTGTGTTATAAAACGGTTTAAAATTCATTCACATCTGTGAAATACGTGATGGTTTAGAATATTGGGGTTGGGGGTGGGTGGGTATTAGGATGTGGCATCGAGATGAAATTGTAGATTTTCATTTTATGTCATTTTAATTTTCAGAGGCCGATGAAATCGGAACCGGCCTTAAGCTGATTTGAACGGTTCCTCCAACTCGGGCCCCGAACCTGCCTGGGGCCCCCGCAATTTACGTTCAGCATATCGCTATTAGTCATGGCTTTTGTCACAAGCTTTTAAAGGTGTAGGACTTAAAGGGTTAACATATTTAGTGTATCATACAATTAACGTGGCTTAATTAACCCTGCAGGAGGCGTGGTGGCTGAGCGGTAAAGCTATTAGTCATGGCTTTTGTCACAAGCTTTTAAAGGTGTAGGACTTAGAGGGTTAACATATTTAGTGTATCATACAATTAACGTGGCTTAATTAACCCTGCAGGAGGCGTGGTGGCTGAGCGGTAAAGCACTAGGCTACCGAACCGGGGTCCGGGGTTCGAATCCTGGGGAAGACTGGGATTTTTAATTTCAGTATATTCAGGGCGCCTCTGAGTCCACCCAGCTACCTGACGTTAGTTGGGGAAAAGTAAAGGCGGTTGGTCGTTGTGCTGGCTACATGACACCCTCGTTAACCGTAGGCCACAGAATCAGATGAACTTTATGTCATCTGCCCTATAGACCTCAAGGTCTGAAGAGCAACTTTACTTTCATTAACCCTGCGGCGCCTATTGCATGTTGTGTAATAATTGTTGATATAAAGATATAATTAATAGTAATAGTTATATTTCTTTAAAAAAAATAGAATAGGCGTCTAGAATCATTAGTGTGTTTATCTTGTACTCTTCTGATGTATCTTTCCAGTGAAAGTCGAAACCTTGTTTTCAAGTTGAGAGGGGGACGTGTCGGTGAAAATTACAATACCCCCCAAACCATTTCCTGATCTTTATAGAATTTTAGTCTTTAATATGTAAAATAACACTGGTTTTGGGTTTGTTTTTTTTAATTGTAAATAATTTTTAAAAAAATATGATTTAAAATTAATTGATATTTTAATTCCTTAACTAAACATAACAAATGGGTGTTTAAAAAATCGGCATAGTTCAGAGGTGCAGCGCGTATTTCCTATGAACTTTTTTCGTGCCCCTGAGGGTATGCGAACCCCAAATTTGGGAAACACTGGTCTGCATAAATCTCTGTTTTAGTGAACACAATCGATTTCATTGACTTTCGGAAAGTGAACGCTGTACTTTTTGTTTTAATCAATGTTTACAGTTATTCATTCCAAAACGTAATACTAAATGACCAACTCTGTGGTTTTCTTGGGTTCCCAATGTGTGAATACAATTTCATGTTTCTCAGTGAGCACCTGTCTTGTCACAGTCTAATGGCTCGCGAGCCACAAAGCGTAATAGCTTAGTGGGAAACAACAAGTGTAGCATGGCGGTGCGATGCAGTTTATATACGACTGGTTTTATATTTAACAGGCATATGTCTTCTGATTATCACCTATTTTAAGGAACCTTAACTAGCTTATGGAATAGTATTGGTTGTGCAAACGCCCTGTTAAATGCAAGTTTACATGTTTTACATGTTTCGAATGTTCCCTCGGAATTAAAAAGTATTAAATTCTAGCCCAAAACTCGAACACGATGGAGGGGATTAGCTTCTGACAAGGTTCAAACCGGGACCCTTGAGACAACATAGCACTCGACCAGGCAGACATCCATAGTTTGCAATATGCATTTTGTTTTAGTACACATCATTTGTGGGTGTCTGACATTGGGGGAAAGTAAACTTAAATGCTGTGACTCTGACACCAAAAATAACGTGCACACGCTGTTTCAATAAGGTCTTTGACACAATAGAATACATTGTTATTGTCAGAATTGAAAAAGACACTCACATTGTCTCTTATCATGTCTTTATATTTTCCATACATATCTCTGTTGAGTCTTTATAAATTCTATACATGTCTCTATTAGGTCCTTATAAATTCTATACATTGTCTCTATTAGGTCCTTATAAATTCAATACATGTCTCTATTAGGTCCTTATAAATTCTATACATGTCTCTATTTGTTCTTTATAACTGACATAAATTGTGTTTACTTGGTCCTTATAACTGTCATACATGTCTCTAATGATTTGCTGGAGATTCCATACATTGTCTCTATTAGGTCTTTATAGTTGACATACATTACCTTTATAAGGTTGTCATAACTGTCTCTATTGGGCTCTAATAATTAACATACATTGTAACTATAAGGTCCTTATAACTGACATACCCCTCGATAATAAATAAATTGACTGGTATCCCCCCCCCCCTTTTTCTAAACATGTGAAGAGAAATACAGAATAACGATCAAGTAGATATGAACAGTGTAGACCTATTCTAAACACCAGATATCTAGACCTGTGACTATAGTACACATTATTCCTCAGTTTTGTCCCTTGCTAATGGGAAACAAATATATTCCGTCAAAATTGATGCAAGGATAACATGCAACTGTTCTTTTACCCCCCCCCCCCCCTCGCTCCCCAAAAAAACAACAAAATTGTCCAAGTTATTATGAACAGCTTGCACACTGGACTACATGACTACAATAAACTATTTACCACAATGACAAATAAACTCTAGCACAGTAACAAAAACATAAATATTGATATTCATTATATACACTAACTTTATAGACGGATAAACCTTCAAATTTTGAATTATATACATCAAAAGCCAAAGTTCCATTTTCCCACCATGCAGTCTATTGGGTAGATGATGTAAAGGTCATCTGTTTCGTTGAGCAATGGTTAACGAGCAGGATCTCATGTGGCCAGAACAACGACCAGCCGCCTTTATTTTCCCCATCTTAAGTCAAGTACCCATTTGAGTTGGGTGGACTCAGCGGCGCCTTAAAAAATCTAGAAATTCAAAATACCAGTCTTCACTGAAATCGAACCCAGGAAGCCAAGTGCTTCGCCACTCAGCCAGCGCGCCCCCAATTTGAATTATTTGCAGACGGCAAATTTTGTCTTCGGAAAGAAAAGTTACAACAATTGCTTTTTTTTTTTTTTTATCTCTATTGTACAAATTTGTTTTGTATTTTGTTACAAGCTTTTAAGGCAGTCAATCTCCACTTTGCGAATGACTGTATATATTAAAAAGTCCTTTATATTGTTTATTCCCAGCCTGATAATTACCATTATTTTATTATAAGATAGCACAGCACCCTGCCTCCAATAATGATTATTAATGCTATAATATATGTTAATAACTTATGTTGATATTCTTGGAGACGATATGGAAGTCGCTTGTTCCAGAAACAAATTCTCACTGTAGCAAAAAGTTGAGAATACCAAACAACATTAAATGGAGTATGCAATCTATTTTAAAAAGCACTTTAGGGAATTAATGTATATTTGTATAGTCAAGAAAAACAAACTAATATAGATGACCTGTTTACCCCAATTTTCTTCTCAATGGAAGTACGTGCCGGGAGGAGAATCTCCCAAGTAATCATCATTTTACGTGACAAAGAGAATACCACATTATAGTCTATCCCTGCGCTTTCCATGATCTCGGGTAATTACAGTATGACCACTTCAGCTTTCAATCGAAAATTTCGTTCGCAATCAAATCATTCGTTAGCCTCTTTCCCCCCCCCCCCCCCCTTTCTCTTAGCCCTGGCATAGTGAAGCGTTTTCATCAAATTTGAAATAATCTTTAAAACTAACTAAAAAACTAAATGAAAATAAACACTTGCTGCTGGTTCTGTTCAGTGGGTTAGGAAGTACAGTTCTGCTTTAATCATGAAGAGATGATATTGTGTTTGTATGGCCTAACAAGTTTTAGATACTGCAGAGAAATGAACAATGGTATCCACATTTGTTGTTAGGTCATTATACATTATATAACCATGGCGTGTTAAGAGGGTGGTGGTGGCAGGTGGTTAAACGCCTGGCTGGCTTACCTGGAATCCTGGGTTCGAACTTCGGAGAAGAATGTGTTTTAACTCTTTTTCTCATAAAAGACGATACCAACGTTGATTTGACCCCATTAAATTAAATTATTATTTGGTTTTATAAACTTTAATTTGTGTTATATAAAAAGAGCATGCATTCTTCTATAATTATATACCTAATATAGCATTTCCTGATTACATAAAAAAAAAGTTATTGAAGTTTAATAAGTAAAACACAAATTAGTAAAATGAATAATTCCATTGGAACGTGGAAAATAATGAATAAATAATAGATGAATAGGTTATAAAGTACAATTAAAACGGGTTTACCCGATTTGTTAAATGAAAGGGATTATAAAGTAAGTCAGGAAGTCTAAATTCGCAGATATATGGAACGAAAATGCTTTTGAAACACAAAATTGAGGGTTAATGAAATCAATAGACTATCTTTTGTATTTTCATGTGTCAAAGTAAAAACAAAAGTGTAGTTCTTAAAATTAGTTCTAGATCAAGACTCTTTCGATCTTTTCTCATGTAAATATGGCCTATATCGATGAAGTTATAATGCTTTCATAGAGTTGGTCAACTTTTTTTTGAGGGTCTTAAGTTTGTTTTAGGGCTAGAATACATACACTACTGTCTAAGTTAGCACCCAAGGAACATTTCTGCCAAGTTTTATCAAGATTGGTCAAGTTTTTATTTCTATACGGGAACATACATACATACATATATACGCCTTACTTTTTACTTTATAATATATATATATATTATAGTAGTATACTAGTACACTAGTATTATATATATATATATATATATATATATATATATATATATATATATATATATATATATATATATATATATATATATATATATATAATACTAGTGTTGTATTTCATTCATATGTATGAAGTGATCGCTTTGCACAGTAAAAGCCTGGCTCAATGGACACTCAAGGGAAATAATTCAAACTACCTTTTGCAGTCCAACTTGAATTCATTTCTTAACGACGTAAACAGTGGGGATATGTGTCTATACTGGGTTCATGTATAAACAGCAGGCGCATCACGTGGCTGTAATTTCTTCTGTCTAATGTGACATATAACATTGACACAAACACATTATTACAGTGATGTAACACTTTTACAATTAAAGAAACCGGATAGTTACCGAATGAATATGTCACCAACCGGGTAACCATTGTGATCAAAGTCCAAGCATATACCACGAGATCAGCTAACCATAACTAAATATGCAAATAGGGCTTTTTATCTTATATATTACAGACGTAACTTTAAAAGAGAAGATGATTACGCCCTACGCGTGTCCCTGTGTCAATCTAGTCAAGCGTGTCAATTAGTGACTTACACCCCTGCTCTAATAGCACTTGAAGAGAAGGAGCATTTGTACAAATTTGTCCTAGCATATGGAATATGAAATTTACCTTTATCTTTTTTATCAATATGGAATTCAATTAACCCTTAAAACGCGTGTGGTAGTTTAGCATCTGAACATCAGAATTGTAATTCCATTTTTTATGCACTCATTGTAAAACAGCTCAGCACTTTAAGGGTTAATGAAAACTTTTTAAATACTGTGAGCTTAAACTATGCTTCACTTGTTATTATGTCATGTAAATTGTAATTCAGAAGACTATCACATTGTTTGTAAATCGGTCTAATTTTCTTACACAATTAAAATTCATAATAAATGATTCCAAATTACGTTTACCTTCTGTATCTGAGCCTTTAAGAAAATGTGAGACCTCCTTTAGTATGCTAAGCTGCTCCAGTTTGAGAATCGGGTATCCACATTTGACAAGCGAACTGTAGGGTGCAATGAACAAGTGTAATATTAGTGTCTTCTCTGAGTAGATTGAATTAAGCTAACTCTGTATCCTGAGCCTTTACAGATTAGCTAACAAATTCTTCTTCCGAGGCGTTCCGCTATATCTTAATGGATCTCCAAAATTAATTTACGTCCCGCTCGACTGCACATCAAGTTCAACTGAGAAAGTAGGTCAAAAAGCTAAAAATAAAAAAGCTTTTTGGTGTCCAGCAAAGCGTCAACTGTAGACCTTGACCAGTAGGGATTCGCCTCCATATTTGAAATAAGCATGTAGTAAAAATGAGATGAAGTTTTTAAATCCATTTTTGAACAGCTTGGTTTGGAGAGTACAGAAATACAGGCATGGGGTTTGGGTTCAAGTAGAAGGTAGTTCACATGACCACGATAACCCAGTTTGCCCAATCTGACGTTGACAATGCAACTGTTCACTGGAGGTCTACTTACATTCTTTTGCAAAACACGGTGCTCTGCTTAAGGAATGTCTGGTTAGAGCAGGGAACAGGCAAACAAAAACCGGAAAGAAATTGATTCGAAGTCTGTGTCATAATCAACAAAATATCAGGAAAAGAAATGCGTGCTGAATTGCGAAATTCTTACACAAAATTTGGAAAACATTACCCATCGGCTTTCCAATGAACAAAGCTGGTTTCCAATAGGATCAGCCACTTTTTCGATTGGATCGACTCTGGGCCCTGTAACAAGTTAGGCCAGCCTTATATATATATGAAATTGTCTAGTAGAGTTGTGCTTCGCACTTGGAACTCTAAGGCCAGCAAAAGCGAACAAATACTCCCATCTACCGCCCTGAAGTGGGCGGTAAGTTCCTCCTTTACGCCACCCTGTCTGGCGGGGTGGGGGGGAGGGGGGGAGACTCGGGGTAAAACTTAGAGTTTCATTTTGCGTTCATTACCAGTGGACACGGACATTCCGGACTCGCGGACTAGAGATGTGGCCGAAGGCCGCCCCAATGGGACCCCCGCAATTTTCCTTTAATCTACCAGGCTAACCGTGCGGGACACGCCATTTACGTAACGGCCCCTTGAGGGACGGCAAGCACCTAAGTGGTAAAATGAACCTGTGTACGAAATTTCTTGCAAATCCTTATCTGTTTGATAGTTTAAGAGATCTTTTAATTGTTATGCCACGATTAGGAATTAGTTATTTGTTTCGTAATTTGGGGAAGTTTGACTTAGAGACAATGACGCGACTAAAGCAAGGCTAGGATTTTAGGAAGAAAAGCGAAATATCAACTAATGTAAACAGACTAGTCTTTACGGCTTTAGGAAGATGAGCTTTTAATACAACTAGAGATTTAGCTTGACGACATTCGATGGTTCCCTTCCTCATTATTAAACTTCTCGTTCGACATTCAGTATCAGCGCCGACTATCTTCTTCTGTTGGCCTTTCGCCTGTGTTATTGGATTTCGTTATTTGAGTGTTACCTCTGTCTGGTTTATAAGCATTAGACACAGCGCGGAAACGCCTAACATAATACATTAATAGGTGCATAAGCGAGCAGAGCTTTAAGATAACTAGCAAATAGCTCTATCAAATATGTGACAAGAGAAACAACTGCAAATAACTGAAGAAGCTGAAAAAAATCTACATAAATACATGCACACATTTTGCTATGAACTTGTGGATTTATCACGCACTTTTCGATTCCCGTAGAGATGCAATTTTTTATGTTTTTATTAACGCGTTTTGTACGCCTCCTTTTCCCCATAATTCCACCATTAGAAACTCATAAAGTTTTGTTTGATGAGGTAGAGTTTGATGTGGATGCAATATGATGTTTAGGGTGTTGTTTTTGTTGTTTTATACGTTTTAGAAATATGCAGCTGTTAAAAGGTTTGATCTGCAAAAACAAAAAAAAAAAAGAAAACGCACTTTTACATTTTTTGACATTTGTTTTACAAAAAATTATCATATGCGAAGACACGACTCTTTAACCCTTCAGTGCCTGAACTAGGAAGGTCATGTCCTAGTAAGCTGAGCCTAGGCAAACAGAATTATTTTGTAATGAAATAAACATAAAATTTCCCTTTTTTGTGTTCACTATGTCACGTATGGGGGGACAAACGTAGGAGAAAATCAGCCATTTTAGGTGAGCTAAAATGTGGTCGACATAACAGAGGTGCCCCCACGAAAAAGCTTTAAAGACCAGCTTAGGCGCAAAAGTGCCTTAGCTGACATAGAAGAGAGCACCTGGTTACATGCGGCCATAGAACGTAAAGTCCGCAGGATACAAAATTTGAGACCAAAAAGAATCCGCTGCCGAGGACAAACGCAGACGTCGAAAAGAAAATCTTAATCGACCAAAGCGGACAATGGTTATGCTTGCCCTGGCAAAATATGTAGGTCACAGCTGGGGCTGCATAGCCACGGGAAATACTGCATTCTTCGTTAATCTTCGGACTCGAAGCCTTATTGTTATTATTATTATACCACTGAATGGGGATCGAAACGTCCATTATAATGTTGAATATGCTTCAAAGTTTCGATTTTTTACGTATATGTATTGGTTACTTAAGTATTTATAATGTAAATCATATAATAATAATAATAATAATAATAATAATAATTGTAGACGCCATCAATAACAAGGAAACACAGTGTTTTGAAGTGCATTTGTTAATATGTATTGGACTTTTGAATTTCAAGATGATTACTGTCTTGACAACGTAGATCCGAGAGAATTTTCTCGATGCCATTTAGTGTGATAGAGGTGCAGCGGCAGAGTGATAAAACGCTTTACTTTCGAAACGAAGGGTCCCAGGTTCGAATCCTGGTGAAGACTGTGATACTTATGGCACCTCTGAGTCCACCCAGCTCTAATGGGTACCTGACATTATTTGGGAAAAAGGAAAGTTTGTTGGTAGTTGTGCTAGCCACATGACACCCTCGCAGACCACGGGCCCCAGAACCAGATGATTTCTACTGTGTCTCTACTTCATAGTCCTTATAGACCACGTGGGCTGAAAGAGGAACTTTCTTTGCACTAAGTGTCATGGCACCAGCCACTTGAAATTCATAACTTCTTAAGCATGGCGTCCATTATAACGGATGTTGTATGAAATTCTAAAATACAAACAAAACAATATAATAATAAGGCTGTATTTGTTACTTAAATTAATTTTAAATGCTAAATACTTTAATTCTTCTGACATCAAAAGGTCGTTGAAAATTTATTTTTAAAAATTGTCAAAAATATAAGTCTGATATGGTCATGCATCTCGTATCAAAATTATCAAAGATTTTCATCTATATCTATTGCAGAAAAAAAAATATAAATAGCAGGCTTTTTGGTATATTCGGTGATAAAAGAACAAAGGCGTTGATAGACTATGTTTTTTTAAAGAGTTATTTTATAATCTGTGTGCATTGTAAGTACTACAGAATGAAATTTTCTAGGTGCTTACTTGTGTAGCTCTGCAAATGTTTTTGTAGTCTATTGGCAAGATTGAAGCAGTGGCGTAGCTAGGATGGGAGAGGGGTGGGGAGAATTTAAAATCTCTCAGGGCATCCACTTGAGGGGGGCACCAAATGATTGTTGTTGTTTTTTTACATTGTTTTTTTTTTACATTAAACATTATTCAAAATGCAGAGGGGCCCCCCAGATGATTGAACATTGCTAGCTACGCCCAAACATTGAAAGTCCCTTTAACGTCCTTGTCTTTGTTTAGTTTATGTTAAAAATTCCCTATATTTAAAATCCTTAGGGACAAAAACTAGAAGAAGTAAATAGCATGCCATCTCAAGATTCAAACCTAAGTCACGCACATAGGCATATATTGTGCATACGTACTGGGCTTATCATCAATTAACACTAATACACTCACACACAGTGTCATGATGTTCCCTGAACACATTTTTGTTCCTTTTTTAACATCATGTTCAATATAAAAAAACACTAACACACACACACAGAAAGGGAAGAAACTTAATACAAAACATTTGAGAGAGCATTTGTCTTCCCTTGTCTCAAGAGGATTTTTTTTTTTTTTTTAGTATTTCAAAGGAGATAACTTGTTGGAGAGTCTCAATGGGGATCACGCGCTCTTAAAACGTTTGCGCCCCCTGTTGTTTGAATCGGTCCATCATAACACAAGGTTTAAGAAGCTACAGAAAACAATAGAAAAACTCTGAAAATATTCGCTTTGTACCACTGGATTAGAATTACACAACTGAGCTAAAAGTGATGAGAAAGATAAAACCAAATACCGTGTTTACCTCTTTTAAAAATCAGGCGAAAAAATGTGGTTATAACAAAGCAAGTCGTGATCTGTTTACCAAACAGATGCAACATGACCAAACAAAATACAGACACAGACATTCAATAGTACTGTAAAAGTGGAAACCATTAGAGCATATATAGGGACACTTTGTGATCGCTGTATAAATAAATATAAAACATCGTCTCTTTGTTCAAAGACAAGTTAGTTAAATATTCTTAATTAGGTGTGGAAAGGTACAAATAATGCAACGATTTTTGTTAATTAAAGCCTAATATTGTGAACATGTGCTTTTATCTACTTGGTTTAGTCTAGAGACGCACTGAAGTAGACGGACTTTGAACGCGACATTTTAGTGTCGACATAGGTATTGGGTTAGAGATTATTGATGTAGACTTTTAGGGCATTTACTTTTAGACTTTTAAAGGGATAACATATTTAGTGACTGACTCGACTGTGGCCCATTCTGGATCATACATATTTTAGCACGAGTGAACTTAGTTATTGCGCATCGATCCTTTGTGACGATGTCTGTGCATTGTTCGTTCTCGCCTCTTTAAAACACCATACAGTATACCCTAAGGATTATTATCAAAGTACTGTAGGAATGCATTAGTCACAACTCGCAACATTCATCGTTACAGTGGTCAGTGTAATGACTTGAAAACAATTATATTCAATGTTAATGTCATGAACTAGAGAAAGAAATACTTAAAAACAGACTTGACTAGTTACAGTAGATGCTCCTGTATCAGCTGTATCAATACTCCTTTAATACCCTCTTCCAATTATAGTTTGTTAAAACAATTTTTATTTCAAGAACAATTCAATTTGTGGGTTAGTCTTTCCGTGTCTCTGCTTAGCTCTCTACCTGTCACTTGATGGGTTTTTCTAATTACCTGTCTACGTTTCTGTCCAGCTGTCTGTTTACTGACTGTCTACTTATGTTCGCTTGTAAAATGTTTTACATGTTTCGGATGATCATTTAGAGTTGAAGTTTATTTCCTAGTCAAAACCTCCCGCAGGACGACGGGGGATGGGAGCGGGCAGGGTTTGAACCCGGGACCATCGATAGATTTAAACGACAGTCCAGCGTGCAAACCGCACGACAAGGCAGTTATCTATCTATATACCTGTCTGACGAGCTTTATATCTATTACCCTAACACTGTCTATCTGTCTACCCACTTGGTTATCTGTCAGACAATCTACATATTTGCGAGTCTTTCTTTTTCCTTTCTTTCCCTTTTATCTATCCATTTATCGGTCTTCCCAAGCTAACAACCCCCCCCCCCCAAAAAACAACAACACAACAACCTGTAATTATGCGTTTAGAACTCTTATGCCAATGTCCGTTATTCTTGATCAAAATTTTTACAAAGTTTCAATTGGAAAAAAATTCTTTTGTTAAAGTCTAAAGAAAACGTTAAACATGTATTCAGGGGGAGTAATCTTTTATTGTATTTGTTTTGTATATTCTAAAGACATCCTGAGATTGACATGACATGTCACGTTTAAACAGATTCTTTGTTTATCTCTGAAGTAGTTTTATTGTGTTGATTTCTTTTTTCTTTTACTGTTCGACTTCACTTCTTTTTTCAAATACATTTTATTCATATATGGACTGGTTTTATTTGTAACAGGCTCAAGTGATCAAGGGTTGATATCTGCCTCCTGGGAGATTGTCCTACACAACAGACGCTACAAATGTCATACGTGACATATACAATTGAAGAATGCTACAGAGCAAGAAATACACAACTGTATTATATATTCAAATTAAATCACAGTCATCTGGTCGTAGGGCCTTATGTTATTGATATTATGGACATTTTGCTTGGTTGTTAGGACGATGGATTAAAACACGGTATTGTTGAGAAGTACTGTTGAGAAGTACTGTTGAGAAGTACTGTTGAGAAGTACAGATGAGAAGTAGCTTAGCGAATACATTCAACATTTAAGAAAATAGTAGTGCTCTTAATTAGGAAAGACAGCAAAAAAAATATATATATATATTTAAACTGTTTGTGAACCTGCAGACACTAGCTTACGTACGCCATGTCTTCCTTGACCATCCTGGAGCTAAGTATTAAAAATCTCAATGACACCGATGTGACTCGCGCCACAATGACCAGCAGTGAGTCTCCGGTCGAAAACGTGGACGTGTCCTGCCTTAAACACCACAACGATGTGAACATGGCCTTCACTGTGATCCGCACTACCCTGGCCGTGTTCGGGGTGGCGGCCAACATGGTCACTGCTGTGGTCCTGACCAACAGGCGGCTGTGGTCACCAACCTCCATGCTGCTCTTATCGCTGGTGGTCTACGACGCCATCTTCCTGCTGGCCTCCATCCCACCCAGTGTAAAGGGCATGTTCATCACAAATGACCTTCGGGGGTATTCCACCCTCATGGGCGTCTCTTACCCAATCAGATACATGGCACAGATGGGCTCTATCTACACAACCGGTAGGTCTATTTTACATTTTCAATATAACATATATTAGATTAATTGTACTTTATTGTACCTATGTAATAGTGAATATATTACTCTGAGAAGTACCAAAAAAATATTTTATGCCTTTTAATACCTTATCAATATTTACGTATTTTGTATACCGCATTGTTGTAACGGTTCGTTGACCTGTAGCACCAAACTGCTGGTAGACAACTAAACTTTTGTAGGCGTTTTAAATTTTAAATAATAAAACTTCAAATAAGTTGACTAACTTCTTTTTGTGAACAAAAATAAATAACTCTATAATTTTAATATAAAGAAAAATGAAATTGAAATGAGATAAATATTTCTGTAGTAGACTTTAGTGATAATATTCTTGAACAAAATCTAACTTTTTAATATAACACATCCTTTCAGTCTCACGTTCTGGAGTCGTCTCCCCTAACTAAGACCAGGTGACGACAACGCCACCTATGTTGCATCATTCACAACCACTCGCTTACCTCTTCCCTTCGTCACCATAGAAACACTCATATATACTCCATAACACGAATGCACCGATGAATCCAATTATACAATCTTACTGCTCTAAGAGTATAGTTAATATTGAAGTGCATTAATTGAGTTAAATACGATAACCTATATGCAAGGCCAAAAGGTAACAATTATTTTCAATTTTTATTATCTGTTTCAAGATTAGTCGTATCTTTTAATGTTTTCCTGAGCACCCTGCGTTGGTAGAGGATGGGCTCCACGGTCTCGCCTTCATCGTGGCAGTGTCGACATCTGTGATCGTGATTCTCCTGGATTCTAGAGAAGTAGACAGTGTCTAGTGCGAAATCGTGCTAAGATTGCTTGCTCCTTTCTGTCTAGTTGCCACCATTCGTCTGTTTGGGTGTTTGACAACTTTCCAGACTTCCCGTCCCGTGCTACAAAGGTCCCAGCTGTTGTACCACTTGGACTTGATCCATTCACAAATCCTTGCTTTTGCTCTCTTATATGTTTGCGGCTCCTCTGGTGGGTCTAGAAACGTTCCTGGCTTCGTCAAACTGTCGGCCCTCTTGCTTCCTCTGATTCCGCAGTATGATAGAATCCATTGCATCACCATACGTACCTGATGTTTCCTTCTTGTGATAGACTTTGATCTAGTGACAGAGTTTGATCTAGTGAATGACTGTGATCTAGTGACAGAGTTTGATCAAGTGACAGACTGATCTAGAGTGACAGAGTTTGATCTAGCTACAGAGATATTGTTTTAGAAATTAAAATAGTGACAAGAGTTTGATTTAGTGACAGTGACTTATCTCTCGGTATAGTTTGATTTTGTGAAAGATATTTGTCTAGTGACAGAGAATGATCTAGTAACAGAGATACAGTTACAGAGATTAAACTAGTGACAGGGTTTGATTTAGTTGCTGAGTTACACCCTTAGCCAGTGTTATAATTTTCCCTAGTGACAGAATTTTAACTAGTGATAGAGCTCAATTCAGTAACATAAATCTATTGACTGTTTAATCCTCTGGCGGAATTTGAGTCAGTGACTGATTTAAAAGCAATTTTTAAAAAAGTGTAGGACCTAAACATTTTTCAACCTTAAAAAATCAGTTGCTTTTTTTTTTTACCCAGATTCTAATACTATTAACTTAAAAGATAAGAAAAAGTCCCCCTAGAAGTCCAGATGACCAACAGATGACAGATAGTTTTCTTCTCTGACATTGTTTCTAGGGTCATTGTGTTCTTTCGTCTGTAAAAGAGTACGAAACCCCTGTCCTAGGGGACACCGTTGGAAGATCGAGTGTTCCCGGTACAAGGCAAGAGAATACTAGAAAGTAATAGAAGCATGGCTCTCCTGGACCCATTTGTTCACGGCTGTCGGAATGACTAAGCGTTGTCGTGGAAATCAATGTTAGAACCTTGTGTACGTCTCTCTGCTTATTGTAAGGTAATCTCTCGGCAAGATCTAATGAATCCATTGCGCTTTCTGGAGAGTAGTTGTTCTTTGTTTTATGGTAACTTTAGAGGGCGTTAATTGTTTACTTCGACTTAAAATATTTTTTACTTCAAAATAGGTCACGTCTTTATCAACTCGCTCTGTCTATCTAGTAAAAATTGTGTACATGTTTTTTCTCCCACAGCTAATCTCAGATCAAGTTGAAATTTCGCTCATTCCTTGTACCTGGCAATTCAACTAACTGACCCAACTTTTTCTTTTTATATACCACAGCAATATTATCTGGTGTTGGGCGAGGTGGCTGAATAGCGAAACGCTTACCTTCCAAACCAGCAAACTTCTGCCGGCTTTTGTGGTGTTTCTATGAGATTTTGGGATACTTAGGACTACCCTTAGTTCACCAAACTTTTAACGGGTACCTGGTATTTGCATAATTAGGTTAATGTTTACATTTATTTTTCAGCAGGCTCTTAACACATATTTCACTTCATCCATCCAATATACTTTATAAGCCTTCCGCTAATTGTGTATCATGAGAATCCGGTGCTATTTGTTGTCAGTGTTGATTGATTAAAGTCATTAAACGATTGAATATAATGAGTGACCAAATGATTTTACCTTTTGCAGGCTAATAGAATATATGGATATTCTTCCGTGTTAAAAAAAAAACAGAAGTACATCTCTCTCCATGCATCGGATAACGTGAAATCCGTTTACATCAGCGGTTCTCAACCTATTAAGCTCGGCGACCCCTTTTTACAATCCCTTACTATGCCGCGCCCCCCCCCCCCCCCCCATCCTCATACACACACACAGCAATAGAAGAATAGACACAAAAATCCATATTTTCGATGGTCTTAGGCGACCTCTGGGAAATCGTCAATCGACCCCCAAAGGGGTCGCGATTCACAGGCTGAGAACCCCTGGTTTACACACTGCTTCGTTATCCGTCTTTTTCTTCTTCTAGCTATTTTTTGGCTGCTGAGCTGTGAGCTCTTTTGCAGACTGTGCCAAGGAAAAATAGTGTGCTGTTTTCTTCAGTTGTTCAGCACTGCCGTACAGGGTGTTGGATATGTTGGGCTGTAGTGGAAGTAGGGTCTACCTAAGGTGGATTAGGAAGGGGCATTCAAAGAAGATATGTTTAACGGTTTTATAAGGGTGGGCGCCGTGTCTACAATGGGGGAGCTGTGTGGAATTTAGTTTGTTAAGACGGTAATTTAACAGAGTTGCGTGTACTGTTCTGTGTTGGAAAATTGTAGATTGTTCTTTGCGGGGGAGGAAGTTAATACTGTCCAGTTTGTTTGGCATGGTCATTCCTTGGTACCTGGCTGTGCCTGTGTTTCCAGATGCCCATTGGTTTAACCACTCCTCTAACTATGCTTTTAGTAAATTGTTTTCCTGGCTGATTCCGGTAACCCAAGGGAGTAAGAAGAACTTATACAAGTTTGTCGTCGCAAATGGAATATGAGTTGTGTCCCTTGCAGCAGAAAAAATTGTTACATGGTCCCTTCGGATTTAAAGATAATCTATATTCCGGCCCAAAGCTTCCACAGGATACAGGGGATGGCAGCGAGCAGGTTTTGAACCCGGGACCATCGAGAGGACCAAATGACAACCCAGCGCGCAAACCACACGACCGTCATAAATTTTAATTCTAAAGAATCCATTGAGTTTAGTCTATTTTTTCAATGATACTATTGGTTTTATTTCCCTTTCTTTTCAGTGACAGTGACAGTGGAGAGGTTCCTGATTGTACTGGTGCCACTCCAAGCAAGGGTCTTCTGCACTTTTGGTAACACCAGGAAGATTTTATTCGCTGTCCTGGTGTTCTGTATTGTGTTCAACATCCCCAGATGTTTCTTTAATCAGCTCTGGGATGCGTCGGACCAGGTGAGACTCCATTCTGATTTTTCTGTTACATATGCCTTGTAGGAGTCACGGTCTTAAAGCGCTTAGCTTCTAATAGGAGCGTCCCGTCTTCAAGTCCTAGAGAAGACTGGAATTTTAAATTTTTAATTTCTAATTAGATCTAGACTAGCAATAATACATCTGCACGATTAGAATTATTTTTACCTATTGTTTTATTTAGCGCAATTTCATGTTTTTAGATTCCTCAATACGCTATGAGACTATCACTTGCTTGGACAATTTTAAAATGGATTAGGGGAGAAAGAACGGGGTATCTGGATAATCTCGTTTACAACTTTTTTTTTTAAGTGAGGGAACGGAATTTGAACTCGTAGTTTCTCAATCCAACACGGAAAGCACTATGCTAGTGTATGGTCTATAGAGTGGTTAGTAAAAGAAATAATTGTGCAAAATTTCCGTTTGATCCGAGATTGAATGTTGGAGAAATAACGAGTACATATTTTTTTTTTTTTTTTGCATACGCACAGACAGACAGACAGAGTGATTTAAATAACATTTCATAACATTACTTGGCATTCTTCCGACTAAAAACCACCCTACTTAAAAGGTACCATACACTTTTAAATCATATTGTATTATTGTGATATTTATGCCGCATCGCTAGGTTTCTAATTAGTTAAAACGTAACAAACTTAGATGCTTTCAACGCGACATTTTTACAATACCTCTATTCAACTCACCTTTATGAGCCCAGCAGCAACCTGGACAGCTGATCTCAAAAACAGCTGGAGTATTTTTCCTTTAAATATTAACAAGTGATGTATATAGCTGAGAAAGAGTTACGAGCTAGTTGGTCACAATAGGAAAACTCAAGTTTGACTGTTATAAGTTTTCAAAGTAAAAATAAATAAACAAGAAAATTGTTTTTTTTTTAAATCTTTAAAAATAATAATAGAAAGCTAACCAAAAGGAAAGAACTCAGTCCTTAAAAAGGATCTTACCAATAATGTACACGTTTTTTGCTTTATTCGATATCCAACAAAAAAACTAATTGTTCACATTGTTTATATGAGTAGCTTGAATGATTCCCCTTGACTAAGGGAGTGAATGTTGGAATGTTATGTGTCATCTGTGTTTACAAAGTGTGTAAATAAATTCACTCATGAATCTGGTACTAGAGCGTTGGTGTTGTTTATTAAGTGTAGTGTCCAAAGCTTAACAAGTTGTAGCGGAGCGTGTAAGTAAACGTATTTACTTAGTTGATCCTAATGGCTACTAGGATAGAAATTCCATCATTTGTTAAAGAAAAGCCATACGAGTTGTATAAACAAGAGTTACTCGCATGGAATGAAATAACGGACCTGAAAGAAGATAAAAGAGCTATAGCCATTGCCCTTTCACTACCACAAAACAGTGAATCAGGGATCAGAGAGAAAGTGTTCGAACAATTAGACCTATCAGAGCTTAAGTGTAGGGAAGGCTTTGAGAGACTTTTGCAGTTTCTTGACAAGAACTTGGCCAAAGATGACCTGGCAGACAGCATTCACAAATTTGACGAGTTTGAAGATTTTAAACAGGGGGAAAACCAGTCCATACAGGATTTCATAGCAGAATTTGATACAAAATATAGCAGAATAGAGAAGAAAAAGATGAAGCTGTTACCTGAGATTCTGGCCTTCAAGCTACTAAGGAAGGCAAGAATAACTCGAAACGAAAAGATGCTTGTTTTGACTGGAATGAATGACGCCAATCGTGACACCTTGTACAAAGAAGCTAAGTCATCTCTGAAAAAGTTTAAGGGAAAAGAAAGTCAACTGAAGGACCAAGAGGCATGTATCAAACTTGAGCCACAACGTTTTTGGCTGAAAATGAAGAAGCTTTATGGGCAGCGGGATACCAAAGACGTGAACACTTCAGTCGCTTTGGGAGACGAGAAGATCAGACAAAATGTAATTATAAGCCTAAAGTGGGACATCAAGTAAGAGGTGGAGGACAAGGAAGGGGCGGAACCCGAGGTTTTGGATTCCCAAAAGTACAACGAAGTTCGAAAAATATAAACCCAGTTGGTCCCGACGGAAATGTCTTAACATGTAAATCATGTGGATCATACAGACATCTTTTGCCTAAGTGCCTCGACAGTTGGGAAAACATGTCTAAGAGGGTCAATATCGTTGACCAGGAAGAAGAAGCCTGTTTGTTCACAGGAAATCACAAAGATGAAACTTCCCAATTAGGGGTCGAAGCTTTTAACTGTGCCGTATTGGACAGCGCATGCAGTAGTACAGTGTGTGGAATGACATGGTTGGAGGCATTTTTGAGCTCTTTAGATGAAGAGGACCGCAACAAAGTGAAGTTAAGAGAAGGTTACAGAATGTTTAAGTTTGGTGGTGCAACAATAATAAAATCAAAAGGTGAATATGAGTTACCTGTCACAGTGGCTGGAAAGAAGGTTAAACTTCTGACTGACGCTGTAGAAACAGACATACCATTGTTACTTTCCAGTTCTGCTATGAAAACAGCAGGAGTAAAAATGGATCTGGAAAATGATACAGCTGTTATATTTGGAAAAGAGGTTGCTTTAAACTTAACATCTTCTGGCCATTATTGCATTCCAATTGACAAGACAGAAATGATTCAAATAGAAGAGGTCAACACAGTAAAAGCAGTCGACGAATCCCCTGAAAAACGCAAGGCAACAATTAGAAAAATACACAGGTAGTTCGCACACCCTCCAAAGGATAGACTTAAGGCTTTACTTCAAGACGCTAACAGTTGGTATGAGGGTTTTGAAGAGGAATTAACAGATATAGAAAGAAGCTGTGAACTAAGCAAAGTATTTGCCAAGACACCATCTAGACCTGTAGTGGCCTGCCCTAGGGCCAGAGACTTTAATGAAAAAGTTGCAATGGATCTCAAACAATACAAAGGTCAATGGATACTGCACATGGTTGATATGTGGTCAAGGTACAGTGTTTCTGTACTAATCAACCGGAAAAAAACGTCTAATGTCATTGATGCCTTGATGACAAACTGGGTAGGAATATTTGGAGTGATGAAGGCGTTGATGACGGATAATGGCGGCGAGTTCAATTCTGATGAGCTTCGAGAAGTAGCATCAATCCTGAATATCCAAGTTGGTACAACTGCAGCTTTCAGTCCATATCAGAATGGCTTGTGTGAACGAGTCCACGCTATTACCGATCACATGCTAATGAAACTTGAGGCTGAAAATTCAGATGTAGATCTTGAAACTCTCTTATTCTGGGCTAATATGGCTAAAAACTCTTTGCAAATGAGAAAATGGTTATAGTAGCCATCAGCTTGTGTTTGGGAGAAACCCTAATTTACCTAACATTCTGCAGGCAAAATTACCAGCTTTAGAGGGCAGCACAACAAGTGAAGTCTTCCATAAGCACCTGACCGCTCTCCAGGAGGCACGTAAAGCTTACATTCAATCAGAGTCAAGTGAAAGAATACGACGAGCCCTGCGTTCTAAAATTCTAGCATTAGAGCAGGTGTTTCAAAATGGTGACAAAGTGTTTTACAAGCGTGAAGGCAAAGAGAAATGGTTAGGACCCGGAAAGATGGTATTTCAAGGTGGAAAAGTTGTTTTTGTGAGACATGGCGGTGTATTTGTCAGAGTGGCACCAAACAGACTTTATAAAGCGAGCGTGGAGGAGGAAGAGAGTACAGAAGATAATGAGGAGAACACAAAAACAATTCATGACGGCGTCAAGAGTGGTGTAAGCGAAATATTTGATGGAGATTGTGAACTTATTAGAGATGAAAGTAACACAAAGATAGACATTCATTCTGTAACTTGTTTGAAGCCAAATGAACAAATAGAATACAGAATGGACGAATCAGAACAATGGACAAAAGCTACCATTCTCGGAAGAGCAGGCAAAGCCACAGGAAAGTATAAGTATTGGTATAACATAGAAAATAATGTGGACAAAGAAAGAAAAAGTGTTGACCTTGAACGAATTGAGTGGAAATATTCAAGGGAAGGCAATAGCGACAATGTATGCTTATCAATGGTTGAATCAAGCAAGGAGATAGATGAAGCCAAACAATTGGAGTTATTGAAATTAAAACAGTTTGAAACATATTAAGAGGTTGAAGACTGTGGACAAAATGCTATTTCTACACGTTGGGTTATAACAATGAAAAATGGTTCACCAAAAGCACGTCTTGTTGTAAGAGGATCTGAAGAGCAAGACTTAATACCAAAAGATAGTCCAACTCTTGCCAAAGGCTCCGTGAGAATTTTCTTGTCAATAGTGGCTAGTAGACAGTGGCAGATTAAAACAACAGACATCAAATCTGCATTCTTACAAGGAAAACCCCTGGAAAGATATGTACATATTATAACTCCAAAAGAGAGTAATACTCCAAGTAAAGTTATTTGGAAACTGAAGTATGGGCTATATGGACTCAAGGATGGTGCAAGACAGTTTTATTTAAGTGTCAAAGAAGAGCTTATTGAACTTGGTTGCAAAAAGTCAAGCCTTGATTCAGCACTGTTCACATTAATGACTGATGGAGTTGTATGTGGCATCATTTGTTGCCACGTCGACGATTTTCTTCATGCTGGCAATGATGTTTTTGAGAAGACTATTAGTGAATTGCGTCACCGATTTGTGGCAGGAAAGATAGAAGAGCGAAATTTTTATTACATTGGATTCGACATCAGACAAGTCACAGATGGGATCATCCTGGACCACACAGCGTACATCGAAAAACTTGATCGCCCAAAGTTAGACCCAGCAAGATGTTTGCAAAAGGATTTGCAGTTGAATGATACAGAACAGTCTTTGTATAGAAAACTCATTGGCCAGTTAAATTGGGTCGTTCAAGGCTCCAGACCTGATAAGGCATTTGAGTTAGTTGATCTTAGCACAAAGTTAAACAAAGCTGTGGTTACAGACCTAATGCGAGCAATAAAAGTCTTCGGAAAGCTAAAAGACTTAAGACCCATACAATTGTATAGAGGTCTAAATGGAAAACCCGAAGACGACAGGGAGCTGCTTCTGTTCTGCGATGCCGCCTTGGGTAATCTTAGTGGTGGTACAGGAAGTACAAGTGCCCATATTGTATGGATTAAAGACAAAGACGGGCATTGCTGTCCAATTTTTTGGCGAGCCTCGAAGATCAAAAGGGTAGTGAGATCTACCATAGCTGCTGAGGCATTAGGCTTGCAAGAAGGCCTAGAGTCTGCCATCTTTTACAGAACTGTAATAGAAGAACTCTGTGGTATTGAGAAACAGTCGTTGCCTATCACAGTTTTCATTGACAGCAAAAGTGTCATTGAAGCGCTGCAGACCACCAAGCTAGTGGAAGACAAAAGGCTGCGTATTGACATTGCTTCCATCAATGAGATACACGGACTGAAAGAATTGAAATTCGCTGGTGTCCTGGAAGAGCGCAACTAGCTAATGTGATGACCAAACGAGGCGCATCGGGACTTCTACTTCTGACCATACTGCAGGAAGGAAGACTCCCGGATGAGTATATGTAAGCAGCACTGGTATTTCATTTTTTTTTTCTCTATTCACTCTATTTCTATTTCTAGTAATGTAAATATACCTATGACCCTGCCATATTTTTTGTTTGAATATATCATCTTTCCTAGTTATGTGAATATGCCTACAATTTCATTTTGTTATTCACCATATTTGTCCTGTAGTTCTAATAGTAGGTTTAACAAAAAAAAAAAAAAAAAAAAAAAAAAAAAAAAAAAACACGTGACTAAAACAGATTGTTTACTTTGTTTGATGTTTGAGTTATTTTACATTCTACTCTTGTCACGTATAAATACTTGTTCATATAATATGTACTGGTATTTCTCGGTTGATTTTCCTACATTTCTTTCTGATTCTGGATTTTTGCCTTTAAAGTTGAAAGTAAGAATGAGTGAGAAACAGAGAAGAGAAATTGTGATGAATGTTGACATTGTTTCTAGGAGTAGCTTGAATGATTCCCCTTGACTAAGGGAGTGAATGTTGGAATGTTATGTGTCATGTGTGTTTATAAAGTGTGTAAATAAATTCACTCATGAATCTGGTACTAGAGCGATGGTGTTGTTTATATAGTGTAGTGTCCAGAGCTTAACACTAATTACCAATAATTAATTGACTTATTGACTATTTTTGCTTATGATTCATGTTGCGTTAGTTACAATAAATAATTATTTAAAGTTTCAAATTTCTCGGGAAATGTGAGAGGGAGAAATAGCATTAACAATTATTTAAGAGGACTAAACCCAACACATTTTGCCATATCTGTGAATACTGAAGTATTAGTTTCCCTTGTTGCTAGGTTAGGCAAATTATTTCATTGATTCAATGAATAATTGTGCGAAGTTTCAGTTTGATCTGTGAATGGGTGTGGGAGAAATAACGTGCATACACTTTTTACCAGACAGACAGAGAGACAAAATGTGTTGATACAAGCTTTGTAATAAATGTAAATTTGGCTTGACTAGACTTACAGAAAAACAAATATGACGTAATCACACCTTGTGTATCGAAATTATACGATAAAAATAAATTTAAAATCGCTTGTATTTTATTGAAAGAATATCTAAGCTGCATTAATTGTTTTGTTTACATTTTGTTTCTAGATCTATAAGTAGATCTAGATCTATACTAGATCTTAAGAGATTTACATCAGAAGTCTACGTGTAGTATTAGATCTAGATGTCCATATAATGATAACATCAATAAATAATCGCTAACGTAGGAAGTCCCTGTGGCTTAATTGTTAAATGCTTTCACGCATCTGACAGTTTCCAAATCACCGGTTCCACATCCTGTTTGAACCAAATATTTGTTTTTACTAACTGTATCTTAACTTGTATAATGGAGGGTCTTGTGTTTTAAAAAAATGTATTTTAAAGTGTTTTTCTTGTTTAATGATTTCAACATATATTAACATATATCCGAGGGCTAATAGAGCAATTTTTATTAAGATATATATTTTTTTTTCTTACAATGGTGAACTCTTCATAATTATTTGTTGTATTCATTTTTCTGTTTGTTACCTTAGGGTACAAAATAATTATGCTCTAGTTGGCTTCTCGGTATGTTCCAAGGAGCACTTAGAGGCTGGTCTAGCATTCCAAATGAAATTGAGTTTTCTTCTCTCTAGAAACTGTGCCGTCATGAAAAGTTCCGTTTTGATTAAGATGCCATTTATAGCTGTGACGTCAGAAAATAGTATGAGATATCCCGACATGCCAGAGTAAAATTTTGTGCTTCTGTAAAATGAATGATTACAGAGTAACTAATACCTATTCTGAAGCTTCTATTTGTTATTGTGGGAAGCGTGGTCGAGAGGCTAAGTGCACTTGAACTTGGCTTGTCTTGGCTACCTAGAAGGCTGCTCGAGGTTCGACCCCCCCCCCCCCCCCCACTGGTTCACAAATGAGATTGGACCAAAGCGCTCTGAGCATGCTATAAGCATGAAAGTAGAGCTATATAAAAGCTATAATAATAATAATAATTGTATGTATGTTGTTCTAATGTTTTTTTTAAGAGATATACTGTTAAAAAGCCTAGGAGCGTTTATTTTTAATAAGATAGCTGGTTAAAGACATTATGGTAAAGGTGATGTCGGTATCTGGGGTTATCCTGTTCTGTTTTTAATGAGCACAGAATATCGTTGTTTGAGATTTTGACTTCAAATAATATTTTCTCGGAGATCCAAGATGTAGAGAATGCTTTGATTGTTTTAGTTACACGTTTCAGCACTAGTATAAGTATAAGACAAAATCTGGTAAATAAATGTATATATTATAAGATTAATAAATCATCCTCTTGAACTTCGTAGTAAGTAGTGGGTGTCTGTAATGATTTAAACTCAGAAGACGCTTTTTTATAACCATTGCCTTGTCTTGTCTAAAAATAACTTTTTTTGTCACTTAGCCATTGGGAGCATTAGCATTGTGGGATGCATGGTCGAGAGACTACGTACGCTTGAACTTGGCTCGGCTTGGCTACCTATGAAGGGGGCTTAAGGTTCTTCACCCAACTCGATCAGAGTTGTGTTAACTGAGCCCCTAAAGGCAGCACGGAAAACCTTCTCCTAGCTACCCCTTCCTCCCACAAATGAGATTGGATCATGACGCTCTAAGCATTATATAAGCATGAAAGTAGCGCTATATAAAAGCTATAATTAAGCGAAGACTCGCAAACTTGTGGTTTTAAGTATATGACAAAAAATTGAAAAACTATTTTATTAAGTTTCCGAACTATTGTACATGACCTGAGGAGCTCTTCTTTACAGACGGTGTATAGCAGTCCATCACATCAGTAACACGATCCTACTATCCATTTTGTTCCTCGAGGCTAGTGTGTAAAGGAAGTCCAATGTGCTAGAACCCCGGTCTATCCGTCTTCTATTGTTTCTGGAAGCACTCCCCCCCCCCCCTTACCAAACAACCCCACCCCTTTTTCACTTAATATCATTCCGACACGTAACTATTTTTTTTTGTTGTCTGTCTCCCGTTGAAACGTGTTGGAGAAAGAATGACAAGATGAAGATGACTACAGCAAGGTCAATAACCATTAGATGGCATCGCCAAAAGTAGCGATGAATATGGCAGCGTTCAAAGACGTTGAAAGGAAACATCAACAGAGTTCTCAAGAAATAAGGAATGAACCCTAAGGCAATCAGTCATGTCTTCATGTTTTTGTTAGACTTGGCTTCTCCAAGTACCATGCCATCTTAATACTTGACTCTCAAACAATCATCGTCTCTTATGGGTGTGTACTGTTAGAACGTAGGAACAAACTCTTTTTTTTTTCCCTATAAATTTGACTGTTTCGTATTGAACATATATAATCATATTTTTTTAAACAATTAATCATATATTTTTGGGTCTTAAAACACGCCCTGCAATCGTACAAAGTATATTTGTTTGCTTCCCTTACTAATGCATTGAATAGAATTGCTAAATCATTTCCGGAGTGCATTCCTTTTTTTTTTTTCCTATTAGAAATCTCTAAACGTATTCTGATAACTTAGTATAGCGTCACGGCACTGCTAAACGCGGAACACAGATAGTCTGTAGATAGCGAGAGACTATTTTACTTAATTGGTGGAATACTGTATGGCTTTAAACTATATATAATTTTGGTTATTTGTCATCTTTGTTTGTGTGTTTAATTTGGTTTTTAATATGTGCATAAGTTTTCAGTTTGTCGTTAAGTTGCTAGCCATAGATAAATAAAACTGGCGCATCGAATAGAGAATTTGTCGACTCCACGGGGTGTAAGTATGATTGTGCTGAATGAGCTCAGCTTTGCATATGGAACGTCGCCAAAGTTCTGCACATGCATATCTTCAAAAAGAACTGTACTTAAACGGCAGCGCCTTTAAACGGTCGCACCAAAATAATTCTGCGCCAAAATACGTATACTTTATCTGACTTTACGTAAGGTCAAACTGAATTAAAACATTAAGAAATCTCTTTCGATATGCTGTTTGAAGAAACTGGATCCTCTCTTGTTATTTCTTCTAAAAAACTGGAACATTGCTTGATCTGCTTTCTTAAAAAACAGGAACAACTCTAGATCTGCTTTCTTAAAAATAAAAAAACTGGAACAACTCTAGATCTGCTTTCTTAAAAAACAGGAACAACTCTAGATCTGCTTTCTTAAAAAAAAACTGGAACAATTCTAGATCTGCTTTATTAAAAACAAAACTGGAACAATTCTAGATCTTCTTTCTTAAGAAACTGGTACATGCCTTGGTTGGCTTTTTAAAAAAAAACTGAAGCAACTCTGTATTTCCTTTTTTTAGAAACCAGATCTGTTTTCTTAAAAAAAAAAAATTGGAATTATTTTAGTTTTGTTTTGTGGAGTAACTGTTCAAGAGAAGTCAACAACCTATGCTTACAGATACATTTGCTGAAGAGTACACCAGGTGGCGTTTTTATGCTATGTTAATCAAAATTTTACAAATATTCCGTCGCCCTAAGTCGCATGCCAATAGATCATGTAGCTTGTGCTGTAGAAGGTTGGCATTGAGAATAAGTAATGGGGCTGTCTTGAACATTGATTATCCAAGAGGCGTTTGCGGTATAGAAACTGGTGACTGGTGATAAACTTGTTCAAAATTTAAATAAAGCTCAAGAAGAAGCCTTTTAACAAATATTTTAAGATGATAGAGATGGTACCAGACGCAACCTTATAGTCAAGAGTCAGCATTCTCATAAGAATTTTTCAAGTTATGGATTAGTCTTGAGTTGCAAGTGCAACAGAAAAATATGGTTCATGTAAATGCTTATTACAAGTGTTAAGAAAATTAACTAGACAACTAAACTGGACGCGGCTTTCGCTGTAGTGCTATCAATAGTTAACAGACTCCAATGGGTTCAAATACTTAAATTGTACTCAACAATATATTAATATTATAAAATATTTCAAACATACGTAAAAATAAATGATAATAAGGCTTGTCTTCGAGTCCGAAGATTAATGAGGAGTGCAGTATTTCCCGTGCTACGCAGCCCCAGCTGTGACCTACATATTTAGCCACATCCAGGGCAAGCACTTATATATATTTACAATATAAACTACCATATTTAAAAAAAATAATGCGATCTACAGGGGGAATAATAAGAATCTCATTTCAAAGCACAATCAACGAGGATGTCATGTGGCTAACACGAAAACCCAAACGCCTTTACTCTTCCCAACGATGTCAGGCATCCATGAGAATGGGAGGATACAGGGGCGTTCTTTAAAAAGCTCAAAATCCAAGACGCTTCTTGAAATAGAGACCTCAATGTTCCTCCCCACTAGTCCATAGGATGAACCAAAGCGTCTCCGTGACAACAAGGGTCTAGATTTAAATGGTGCACAAAGCGACCTACATATTGTCATTACCGGCTAGGACGCTGGTGAACTGGAAATTAAATTGAGCGTAGATAACTGTTAAGAAGAGTTTTTTCTAACCCTGGGGTACACTGATCGTTTTGGACCACGCTAAAAATCGATAATGGCAGATAAAGCCTCTAAACAAAAAAGAATACATGCTTGTATGTGTGATCATGTGTTCATGTGTGTGTGTCAGCATGTGTGCATATGTGTGTGTCAGCATGTGTGCATATGTGTGTGTCAGCATGTGTGTATGTGTGTGTCAGCATGTGTGCTTGTGTGTGTCAGTATGCGTGTCAGCATATGTGCATGTGTGTATCAGCATGTGTCTAGGTGTGAATCAACATGTGTGTATGTGTGTCAGCATGTGTGGATGTGTGTGTCAACATGCGTGTATGTATGTCAGCATGTGTGTATGTGTGTGTTAGCATGTGTGCATGTGTGTCAGCTTGTGTGCATGTGTGTGTGTCAACATGTGTGCGTCATCATGTGTGCTTATGTGTGTCAGCATATGCGCATATGTGTATGTATGTCGGCATGTGTGCATGTGTGTGTCAGCATGTGTGCGTCAACATGTGTGCGTCAACATGTGTGCATGTGTGTGTCAGCATGTGTGTATGTGTGTGTCAGCATGTGTGTATGTGTGTGTCAGCATGTGTGTATGTGTGTGCACATTAATATAAAGGAGAAAGTGGAGGGGTAGATGGCAACGAAAAAAATAAATTCCAAGAGACTCTTAAGAGAATACAAGCTAAGAAATGCTTGCTCAGATCAGAATGTTATCTGCCCTTGTTTGTCTAGCGTTGCGTCGCTTCAACCAAGGACGTAACTTTTTTGGCAACATAAACACCATAAATAGCTCTGGACTAGGCTGTTTGTCCAGGGCTCTAGGATAAGACAAGCGAGGGTCATGTAAATTAACTTCCTGGATACATTGTCCCTTCACATTGAAATTGTGTGTTGTGTCTCTAATTACAACATTTTGTTCTTTCCTCAAGTTTCTTTTATTGTTATATTCCCCTGTCAATTTTCCTCTGTATTCTCTCTCTCTCTCTATTCTTTCTCTCTCTCTTTCTCTGTCTCCTTCTTTCTTTCTCTCTATAATCTCTCCCTTTGTCTCGCTCTCTCTCTCTCTCCAATACCCCGCACTCTCTCTCTCTCCCTCTCTATCTTCATCTCTCTCTCTCTCTCTCTATCTTCATCTCTCTCTCTCTCTCTCTTTGTCTCTTTATTTAGATCTTATGACATCCGATGCAGCTCACGTAGACGACTCTCTGCCCATTTCGACAGTTGGACAGTCAGCACTGACATATGAATGATATGTTCTTCTTCCACCACAGACTTTGTCGGAACAGCGATTCATTAAAAAAAAACGCGTCACGTGATATCATCTACTCTCTGATTGGCCCTAGTGACAACGAATCAGCTTTGGAATAATCAAGAACAGTCAAGATCATGACGTTTATTCTTGATATTTAATGAATGTAAAATAAATAATTGTATTCAATAATAAACTTCGTATTCGTAATTTGACCTTAGAAAAAAAATCAGTTCATAAAACCGCCATTCAACGATAAATCATTACACAGAAACTTATCTGGTGTAGGGTGCTTCAGAAACTCTATTTGGCTATTAATTTCATAATCAACAACTTCCTTTCCTATATATTGCCATCTGGTTCACTTTTCATTTAAAAATTTATATCAGATCACTAATTAAAATAAAATATTAAGATCTTTAATTTCTTTGATTCGGCGAAATTGTTCTGTCTTAAATTTGGTAAAGAGCTGTGGCAATAAAATGAGGCTGATGAGACAAAAGATAAAATGTTTTCCCAGTTTTCAACGAGATTCCAGGGCTAGATAACCGCTAATTAAATCCATTTATCTAAAATACCACGTCTAGCTCCCTTTCCGAAATATAAAACAAAATGAATTACTTAGTACTAAATGATGAACTAAACGGTTAAATTTTGGATTGATTTATGAATTGTCATTAACTATGACTAATCATGGCGAAATTTCGACTTTATCCGAGAATGGGGAATAGGAGAGAAAACGTGTCGAACCGTAATAGCGGGATTAAATCCATATATACATCCACATCTCTCATCAAGTAGCACTTTATTCAATTTATTTCGATATCAACAAGATAATTAATCGCCAACAATTAATTAGCTAATTGTCCTGTCAGGTTCAAAGTTTAGACTTGATCCGAGAATAGGAAATGGGTGAAAAAAATATGTTCAAACTTTTTAGAAGACAAACAAACAGACAGACAGAGTTTATATAAGCTTTGTAAACAAATGAATAGCAATCTGGTTGGGATGACCACCTCTGGACTTTTATACCCGAGCGAAGACGAGGGCCGATTATGTCAAGTTAGGGAAAAATTTCACGTGACTGTCACTTGACTGTTATGAGCCAGTATTGAAAATGAACTCTCGTCTGAATAATACGTGTGGCAGAAGCGAGATAGTCTGACATTCTTTCCTCGTGCAATGACGTCTGGCTTATGTAATACGTCATTTGTGACACTGTTTGTTCGTCCATGCTAGCCAATTTTAATTCACACAAGCGTTTTCGCTCGGTAGCCACTTCGAGAGCTGCAAACTTGTATCTAGCATCTAATGGAACTGGAATTAACCGAATGATAGCAAGCCACACAAAAAAAGCTCATTTTCTTGTCCCAGTACACTAATGGTAACACTGGAGCCTGGTTAAACTCGTCAGTTACACCAGACACAAAAAATAACAACACTTTTCTGGAATCCTTACTGAAAGTGATAGTGGGTCTCAATTTGCGTGCGATGTCTGGAGATAAAAATATAAATAAGTGGAAAGCTGACGCGGAAATCTAGGTTTACTGATGTTCCACTGCAATGCTCTACCACAGAATATGTGATTTCAGGAAAGCTTATTTTAAGCTATGAATCAGTCAACCTTTCATTAAGAATACAGAAAAAAAAAATATTTCGTACAGATTACTTTCAGGTTTGTGCACTTACAGCTCATTATTTATTATAATTTTGTTCCATCAAAACCTCACACGTAAAACAGTTTGAAAGTCTTTAGGACAATAAACAGTAGTACCTCCGATTCTCTTGAAATTATTCTATCTATCTATCAATCTATCTATCAATCTATCTATCAATCTATCTATCTATCTATCTATCTATCTATCTATCTATCTATCTATCTATCTATCTATCTATCTATCTATCAATCTAGTTATCTATCTATCTATCTATCTATCTATCAATCTAGTTATCTATCTATCTATCTATCTATCTATCTATCTATCTATCTATCTATCTATCTAGTTATCTATCTATCTAATTATCCATATATCTAGATATGCATCTAGTTATCAATCTATCTAGTTATCTATCTATCTAGTTATCTATCTATCTAGTTATCTATCTATCTAGTTATCTATCTAGTTATCTATCTATCTAGTTATCTATATGCCTTTCGTATTTATCTATATGTCTGTCCGTCTATTTTTTTTCTGTGTTTATCTATCTATATCAAGAATTCATCAAAAACAGACAATTTAAAATACTAATTGAATGAAGAAAGAGTAAAATAGTCCATTGCAAACAGGTGATCTCTCGGACAGTCACTGAGCAGACAGATAAGCACTAGAGCTAGCATCCATGATCCACTACTCTTCTAAACCACCCAAGCCCCCAAGTTTTCCTAACTGACTTCAGGGCAGTTCTGCAGGGTCTGAAAAAAACTCTGATTCTGTCTTTCTTTCTCTGTTTGTCTGTCTGTGTACCTATCTATAACAAGTATATAATTAATGAGCGTTACGAAACTTGCCAGGTTGTATTTGCTGCCATGAAAGTTTCATTGATCGAACTTCTCACCTAATCCTTAAACTCTTAAATTCACCTGTATCATTGTTTCAGTGTAATTATTCCTCATCTGTTTAAAGATAAATGTCATTGAACCAGAGGCGTAGTGAGGGAGCAAGGGGGCACAATGCCCCGTGTGCCACCCTCCGGGAGGCCGCAGAGAGGCGCCATAAAACAACAATCATTATAGACAGTTTAGTTAGGTAATACAACCTAACGCTATTTGTATTATATTATTATTATATATTGTTTTAAATTTATAAACCTCTATTTCTATGTGATGTTCATGGAAAATGGGGGGAGGGGGCGCCAATAAAAATTTCATACCCCGGGCGCACGTTTTGCTCACTACGCCTCTGCATTGGACAGTTGATTTTATCTTTTTCATGTTTGTATTGAAAAAACAACAAAACTCGTTGCAACATGAGAAGCTTGCATTAAAAAATTAAGACTTTTTTCAATCGGGCACATATCTGTGAACTTTGTAAAGTCAGGATGACCTCTACATAAATTAAAAAAATGGCTTGGAAACGAGTTATTTTAATACTGCGCTGAGTTGGACACCTATCATAAGGAAAACCAAAGACGTCCTGCATAACGATAAGCTCCTTTTTTTTGTAGTTATTTCCTACGAACTTGAATATCATGGCCAGGCTTAGGCCATGGCAAAACTGGGAAGCCTCCTATGGACTCCGATTGGCTCTATGTCTACTAGCCTAGTTCTACTATGAGCCATAGTAGTGTTTAGATCTATTTTTTAGACTAAATATGTTCGAAGACCATTTGTTTCTTCATTATGGTGAAATGTGGAAACGTTAGTTCAAGTCTGGTGACCATGAATCGTTCATGAAGCACATTAATGCTATTGGCACCTTATGAATGTTATGTTCTTCTTCTTCCTCGTTCTCATTGCTATGTTGGAGCGTTCAGATGACTAGACCAATACATGAGATGAACTGCGCAGTGGTTACCAAAATCAGGGAGCCCTCCATATAGTTTTCTTTCTATCGGGGTGTTTTGGGGCCAGTGTCTTGTACGAGCCTCTTGGTAAAGAGAGCAGTTTTGGAGGACGTGGTCGGCATTCTCTGGTGATACTGCATATGGGCAGATTTCACTGGTTCCAATTTTGAGCTTCCGGTACCTATGTTGTCGATTTCTGTTGTGTCCGGTCCTGAATCGAAATATATGACGCTGATCTTGTCGGGATAGCTTATAATAGGCGTCGTCTTTCTGATGATTTGGGTGAGAGCTTGTCCATTTCTTATTTATTTTACTTATTGATTTAGATATAGATACAAGACAGTTTATAAATCATTGCGTATTTGTCGGTCTTAATTTGACCTTAGCGCCGCACTAAGCATACTGTAAGAATTAAAGTTGCTTTATATTAACGCTATTAAAAAAATAATGTGGCTATGTTAAAACCAAATATAATAGTTTCATTATAGTAATGGTAACAGAATAATCTAACTCAAGAAGAATTGTTTTTGTTGTCGTTTATGGTCACTCCTGTTCATTTCGCCTACCGTTTCGCCTCGTCTAGGGCCTCTAATTACCTAAGATCATTGCTGATGTCTGATCTTATTGCTCTTTGCTGATGTCTGATCCCCTTGTTCTTTGCTGATGTCTGATCCCCTTGTTCTTTGCTGATGTCTGATCTTATTGTTCTTTGCTGATGTCTGATCTTATTGTTCTTTGCTAATGTCTGATCTTATTGTTCTTTGCTGATGTCTGATCTTATTGTTCTTTGCTGATGTCTGATCTTATTGTTCTTTGCTGATGTCTGATCTTATTGTTCTTTGCTGATGTCTGATCTTATTGTTCTTTGCTGATGTCTGATCTTATTGTTCTTTGCTGATGTCTGATCTTATTGTTCTTTGCTGATGTCTGATCTTATTGTTCTTTGCTGATGTCTGATCTTATTGTTCTTTGCTGATGTCTGATCTTATTGTTCTTTGCTGATGTCTGATCTTATTGTTCTTTGCTAATGTCTGATCTTATTGTTCTTTGCTGATGTCTGATCTTATTGTTCTTTGTTGATGTCTGATCTTATTGTTCTTTGCTGATGTCTGATCTTATTGTTCTTTGCTGATGTCTGATTCCTTGCCTCTTATCTTGAAAGTTTGGCATTCGTGGCTTCAACCTATGAGGACATAGGACGTAATCATCTTCTTTTTTGAAGTAACGTCTGTATTTTTATAAGATAAGCAGACCTGTGTTGGCTGAGTGCCTAAAAGCAGCCTGGAAATATTCTGCCAAGTAACACCCCCCTTCTCAACTTGTCAACAATGGAGATTTGACCACTGAGCACTAAGAATGCTGTAGGAATGAAGATTGCTCTTTATAAAAGCAATTTAAAAAATAATAATATTGACATGAATTTGGCTTTGTTAAAAAACTAATAGTTTCTAGATCATATGGTAAACAGAATATCAAATCAAATGTCAGACATAATCCAGAATATAGTCTCAGTTCTAGGTTAAAGGGCTCTGTGTTGCTCTTTTAAATATATTATGTAAGGTAAAACCAAGCGAACAAATAGACTATTATATCTTCTCTAATTTTGTCGGGAAATATTATACTTTGATCATCCTTTGACCTTAACCTTTCAAAGCTTAAAACTATTTCTTGTTAGCTTTGCCATATATTAAAACTTTAAATAACAAAACTTGAACTACCGGATTGATGATGATAATGAAAACTTTAAAAAAAGGCAAAGTTTATTTGGTGACTGACATGAAATGTTCATACGTTGCTATTTAAACTTATTTAACATTGTAAATTCAACAAAGTCTAACCTCTAACAAGTAACTAAGAAAGTAATGAAATGTGGTCATACCATTTGAAATATTTAATTCGTTGCTAATAATTATCCATAGCATATCAATAATATAACCCAGAATACGTAAAATCTAATTAGAATATATCCTATACTCTTAAGCGAGCAATTCTTGTATATATATATATATATATATATATTATTTCGAAAACGGCTCTAACGATTTTTTTTTAATTTGACGGTATGTGCATAGTAGTGAGAAACAAAATCTCAACTCATCGGCCACATCGAGAAAACTCGAAGTCGACCGTTATATCGGTTTAAAAATGGCTCATTATCGAAAAATTAATTTTGGCTAGAATGTTTTATGAATGAAACTTTCTATATGACGTCAATGGGAAAAAAACTTGACACCGCTTACGTCACTAGGCTCACAGCAGTACACTAAGACATTTCTTTGCAAACAAGAAAAAGTTTTAATGATTCAATTGGCGTAATTAAACATTTGCGCACCATCATATTGTACATTGATCCATTATGAAACTATGGAAGAAAAATAATGAATAAAATATCTTAATGTATAATTAGTTTTTGTGTTTTATAGGGTTTATAAATTGATTACAATTCAATTGCGGACACCCGTACTTAGCTTTTACTTTGTTATTATTTCGCTGGTGAATTATTGCAATGTGTTTAAGCTTCGAAGTCTACTGTCCCATACCAAAACATAGGAAATTGTCAGAACACAGCTTATTTTTGCCTTATTTGCACAACCAGGGCCGGCCCTAACATTAGCGGGGCCCTATGTGAAATGGATTGCGCGCAGACCAGTAAAGGTAGGGATAAGGATCATAAGTGAAAATAAAGATTTTGTATTAGAAAATAAATTCGTCTTAGCATTACATTTTTATTAAATGAAAGCTGACACGATGCCGTTTTTTTTTTTATATCACGCTTAGGACTGGCGTTTACCATATTGATTGACACCCCAAAATGACAATTTTGTCTTTTTAAGGACATTTTTATGAGCTTCGGGAGATTTCCAGGAGCTCCTTGAAAACAAGGAGTCCACGAGAACCCTATTATAAATTATAATGGTTTAATTTAATAATTTACACCTAGAATTAGCGCGGGGCTTTTGAACCTTCAGGGTCCACTGCGGCAGCTTAGGCCTAAGGCTGGCCCTGATGATATCCAGCTCGCGGTCATCGAATTTTTATCACGCTGCTGCTTTTTTTAGTTACCCTATAAACCTCGGTAAAACAGAAGTCATGTTCCAGAAGTCACCCAATAAAACCTACTCAGCCCAAAGATCACCGCGCATAGACATCCCTTAACGTGGTAGACAGCTTCACATATCTGGTAAGCATAGTATCAAATGACGCATTGCCTAAAACTAGGAAGGTTGATATGTGATCAGGGATAGTCGTGCTTTTGGACGCCTCCCAGCGAGAGTGTGGCGAAATAAATCGCTCCGCCTGTCTACAAAAATCAGTGTCAACCAGTGATTCTCTCAACCCCTCTATGTGGGTCTGAGACATGAGTACTTTACAGAAAGCAACCAAGACTTCTTGAACGACTTCACCAAAGACCGCAATACAGACAGCGATATTCTTGCAAAATGGTATGAACTTCTTATAATCCGACAGTCACGCTCTGCTTGGCACTTATTCGTATGGATGACGAACATATTTTTGGCAATCTTTTTTTAGCAAGCTGAAAGGTTGTCGGAGTAACAAAGATGCCTCACAAAAACGCTTCTTTAGAATACTAACGCGATGTTTTTCAGTCTCTTAGGAACAAATGCGCAATTTTATTTTGTTACCAAGTGCACGTTTTACACTATAATGTAGAGATTTCTCATCACTTGATGATTCTTACTAAAGCCATAATAATAAGGCTTGTCTTCGAGTCCGAAGATTAGTGAGGAATGCAGTATTTCCCGTGGCTGCGCAGCCCCAGCTGTGACCTACATATTTGGCCACATCCAGGGCAGCATAACCATTGTCCGCATAATTGTTGCATAATTAAAACCTTTGAATATTATCAATATTTATAACAATTTTAATTTCCCTTAAGGGTTTTACACTTGTTAAAGTAGCAGAAATAAATACACTTGAGTGCATTATTTTTCCTTTTCATTTGGAAAGCTCATTACATAAAATTGGAAGACAGCGGACATAAACATCATTAACATCCCACAACGCTGGCTATCTAAAAATAGAACAGCCTTGCTCCATAACGAGTCAACGAAACCTTATAGATCTTTATAAACAAACTACAGAGTCAGACTCAATATAAACTGATTAGTCATAAACTCTTTTAACTTCCAAAGACGCAACACAAATTAACTTCCGTGCAAGGCCGGATCCATAGTTAGCCAAGTCTGGAAATGTACTGTTAAATGACTGATGTGGGTCTTGGGCATTAGCTTGACAAAACTTGACCTTACATACAGATCTGAGACCTAAGAGTTTATTTGTTCTTTTAAACAAAATATCTGTCCAATAAAAAAAAATTTGGAAGACGAATGGTAGACTCCTTAAAAGTTGTAAATAAGTATTTAGATCCAGAGGCGTAGTGAGCAAAACGTGCGCCCGGGGCAAGGTACATTATTGGCGCCCTCAGCCCGCATTTTCCATGATCAATACGTAGACATTTAGATTGCGTGTGGCACCCACTCTAATGGTAAAATACAGGGCATCGTGACATCCTTGCCCCCCCCCCCCCCCCACTGACTAAGCCTCTGTTTTGATCTTCTGTTTTTGGCAGAATGTCGCCTGGAAAGTGGAAGACAACAAGAGGATGTCACGTGACGATTTTAATTACAATGACAATGCTCAAACATATCTAAATTTCGAAACAAACAAAATTAAAAATAAAAGATTTTAAATTTAGTTTACAATGATCTAAACGATTATGTTTATTTTTTCTTGGGGACTTGTTGGTTTTTGAAAAGTGATTAAAACGGAGGTCTTGAAATATGACCATGATAGCAATAATTTTGTTATTTAGGTTTCGATTTCATTTGAACCGAAACAAAGAAATATTAAAACAGAAATAAACGAAAAAAAAAAAAAAAAAAAAAAACTCCCTCTGTCTCTGTCTGGGTTTTTTTTTCTCTTTCTCTTTACATATATAATTTAAGAAGTTATAACAAAATACATATGCATGAAGCTAACCCCGAAAGAGGAGCGATTAGGGTTGAAGTGGGGCTAGCGACTCCATCCTTTAAACCATCAACTTGTTACATAATCATAAACGGCAAAGATCGGAACACAGAGATAACTTAACCACACACTACAAACGATCAATGCCTGTTACGCTAAATTCGACAGGACAACCAACAACAGGTACATGACGACCATTTCAATTTACAGAAACGTACTCGTATAGCATGACGTCACATCTGGGATCACAGGGCAGTAATAAGCTGTCGGGAAGGAGTTGTTAACATAACTAGAGACCGATTTCTACGGAGACACCTAGCACCCCAAATCGCCGAAATTCGCGGTGGATGGAGATCCAAGTCTAACTTAAGTAGAAGTGATCCAGTGCTTCACCCCGAAATTCCCAATGCACGTACATAAGACATAACAAAATAACAGAACATAAGACAGAGCATAAGACAAAAGATAAGACAGAACTTAAGAACAGATAAGTTCCTCATGGTCAACCTTGTAACTGCCTAGGATTCAGAGTATCATGCCGAATCCTCAGATAATCTGAAAGTCACATTATGGGAAGCAGTATAAACTATTCTAACTGTCCTTACTGTCTAACGGACGCAGGACAACGAGGCCGCAATGTCCTGACTGAATGTCTCACAATATTAACTTTACAAAGAGACAAAGACATATAGAGTCTAGATCCAGGTCTAAACTAGATCTATATCATATCTAGAACTAGTCAAGAAATCTAGATCTTGTCTAGATACACATTCTATATATATTCTATATTCTGGATCTAGTCTAGACCTATTAAGTAAATAGAGTCTAGACTAGTCTAGAGCGATTATGATTAGGATTAGTAGGTTAATAGTGGTTAATAGTGTATTAGCCAGTTGTTCGCATGGGAAACCTGTTAAGATGTGCAGGCCCCTTTTTTTATTTCTTACTACGTCTACTCCAATATATTAATCGAAATTGTTGGAAGAAGTAGGTATCTTGGGGCAGTGGCGTCATTAAGGGGGGGGGGGGGGAGGTGCGGTCCGCACCGGTCTACACCATTTTGTGGGTGACAACCAAGTTGGAAAAAATGAAACTTGGTAAAAGCAGACACATGGGAAGATGTAATCAAACAATAGCAAGATATATGCCCAAATATGCCTTGACACATCTAGATGGTACTGTAAGTACAAATGATACAGCACAACGTGATACCATTTAAAGTACAACTAAATAAACCTGTTTATATGATGTTAACTCTTTCTCTCCGTAATTATTTACCACATTCTGGTGGAATCAACGCTGGTATCATCAGTTAGGAGAGAAAGAGTTAAGTCTATTTATGATTTTAATTAGGTATTATTGTAAAATGTGCAATAACAATTGAATAAATGTAATTAACATTGGGATTTTACATTTGAGTAAAAATCAATAAAAGTAGGTAGTCATCTCACACTGTATCGGGAGGTTTCCATGCTGATCTTAGGTGATCACTTAACGCTACTCTGCTTATTCCAGAAGAGCTAGAAGAGTCTTATCAAAGACGGCATGTTGCACTGTTTGCTTTTATGTGAAAAATAACGCCAAATTTCTTGAAACGATCAAAACATTGGTGAATTTGATGGGGGCCGCCTCTGACTTTGTGTTATAACACAAACTCTCTTTGTAGTCTTGTTATTTTTTAGGAATTTTTTTAAGATCCATACAATTAATCTCAGTAACAATTTTACTGTCCCAATGAACGCAACTCCACGTTCTAAAAAACAAAGCAAAAAAAAAAATTCTTTAAAAAAATTCTTATTATATTAAAGTCATATTAATAACTTACAATACCAATTTTAAGATGCTTTTGTCGCAGTATTTTTATTACCCAGCCTATGACCTAAATTTTCACAAATACGAAAAATGTAATATGCATTAATTAATCCAACTGGGATACACGTCACATGGGGGCACTGAATCTAGTACAGATCTGTATATGTATCTTCTTTTATTTCAAAGGATATATTAAGAAAATAATATTTTGAACATTGTATAGGACATAAAGAAAGTGATGATTTTGTGTTTAATCAAAACATTAATTCAAATCTCTCAAAAGGTGTATACATACCGTTATATTAAGAAATACAAAAACAAACAAACAACAATTTAACAAAGACAAAACAATTGTGTTATAGGATGCTTTAATATTGTTTCAATATTTAGAAATGTTACTGACCCAGTTACTGTTATAATTCTCAAACTCAGCACTTTGACATTTTACAGAACGCTTTCCTAACAATGTAAGAGTTACCTTTCTTTGAAAGTTGTCCTACTACAGTAGTTCATTTTATATTCATCTATTTGTCCAGGGTTCAAATCTCGGTAAAAAAAAACCAACAAGTTATTAAAGACGTCATTTAGTCTACCCAGCAGTAAATGGTCTGAAAGGAGTGGGTTTTTTTTTTTTAATTGGCTAAAATTTAAAAAAAAAAATTAAGTAAAGCTTCTATTGCAGGCTTTGCGATCTATAGGGTAGTTGAACACTCGTTTTCGAGACCTGTGTCCACCCAGAGTTTTTATTGTTGTTGTCTTTTGACTGCATGAAGAATTTGAAAGCTGATAAGAGGAAATGTAGTAAAAAAAAAGACAAGACATAATTGTGTCAACTCTCTATTCTACATAAAGTTGACTAATAAAGACTTTGTATTTGGGCCTCAGACGCGCGTCTTGTGAAACAAGTGTTCGATCCAGATTGGAGCTCTGTTTATGATAAACTATGAGACAACACGCACAAAATTCTTTTAGTCACCTCCCTGGACTCCCTTGACTTTATTACTCGCGCCATTAGACTAATAATGGTCCTTGAAAGGAAGTAATTGGGTTAGACTATTTCTGTTTACTTCGTAACTTAGTAACCACTCTCAACGAGGAGGACAATGAAAAAAAAATTTATATTTTCGGTGCTGCTATTTGTGAAGCGAAGTAAAGAGTTCGAACTATACTATGTAGGTTAGTGCATCGTGATTTAAACGAAGTAGACTGAACTTAAATATGTGGCTCCTTCTATCTCGAAAGAAAATGGATGCGCCAAGATGAATCACTGGATTGTTTGTTTTTTCTTGCGTCAGGGAGAATACGGTTTGACAAATTAAGTTCGTCTCGTGTGGATTTTTTTAAATCTCCAATCGAGCTCCTCTCCAGAAGGCGGATAGGGGAATGCCCTCCAGATTTGGTGGGTACCGGGGAAAATAAAATACCGGGGATGGACCAAAATTAAGAGATGAAACTGAACTGTGGCCAGCACAACTACCAACCGCCTTTTTCCAAACTAATGTCAGGTACCCATTAGAGATGGGTGGACTCAGAGGCGCCCAAAGATCCCGAATTTAAAAATTAAAAGGTTTCGGTTTATCCTGGCCACATGACCATCTCGTTAATCGTCGGCCATAGAAAAAAGATTACCTCAATATCATCTGCCCTATAGACCGCAAGGTCTGAAAGGGGAACTTTACTTGAATAGCTCTGATACTGAAGAAGAGTCTTGATGTCAATTAGAATGTACAGCTATGATATTTGTACTGCCCTTTTGTGTGATTGTAATTATTTTACATCATTGGCTTCGTTGTTAATCTATAGATTAGAATGTAATGGCTTAATAGTTGAATGAGTGGCTGAGAGGCTTAAACCCCTTGGCTTACCTACCAACGGGACTAGAGTTCGAAACTCAACTCGAGCTGAGCTGTTTTTGCTGAGCACCTAAAGGCAGCACGGGAACCTTCTCCCCATTTCCCCTTCCCTCCAATGAATTGGAGATTGAATCATTGCCACAAAGAATGAACGTTGCGTTATACACAAGTAATTAAAAATAGTCTTATCACAATTTCAAATTTAGAAATTATATAATCCAGCGGTCTTTTCAAAATATATATGCTAATTTTCGACTGCTGTAAGATGACTAATGACCTGCACAAGGCAAATATAATTGCACTTATTTAAATAGTCTCAAATTACATGATGAATTACATGTAAGACATTTTAGCCTATGGTTCTATTGTTACGTTTAATTATTTTGCTTGAAATATTCATATTTTCTACTACTTTAATTGCAGCAACAAATTAAAGCATATAACACTCGTGAATACATTGCTTGTATTCTAAGTAAGTAGAGTAATAGAGCGTTGTTAATCGAGGTGTTCTTATGGATTAATTAAAAAATAAACTAGAAAAATATTTTAAAATACTTGTTATTAAAGAAGGTATCTATTATATAACTTATAATAAAAAGAAAATAATTAAACATTATTATACTCTTGAATCAATTAATCCTTACATTCTGAGATTACCGAAAGCGATTGTCTTTTTCAAGGAAACAATAAACCCTTTCATGTTGGATAGCTTTAAGATTTCTGTGTTTGGTATGTGGTCGGACCATCGAGGTAGTAAAAAGGTCCCAACTTCGATGGACGGGACATGTAGTCCGCATGCCAGACAATAATCTTCCCAAACGACTTCTGTACGGGGAGTTGTGTGCAGGAAAGCGCTCCCAGGGAGGTCAATACAAGCGCTATAAAGACACTCTCAAGAGCTCCTTCAAGGAATGCGATATTCACGGCTGGGAAGCACTAGCACTCGAGCGCTCCTTATGGCGTGAAGCTGTGAGTCTCGGAGTCTCAAGATTTGAAGCAAGAAGGGAGGCCATGGTGAAAGAGCGCCGAACCAATAAAAAGCTGAGAGAAGAAGCAGGCCTATCTGCAACTGTCCAAAACAACCCATGCCACGTATGCGGCCGGCTTTTTAAAGCAAGGATTGGATTTTATAGTCATCTTCGAGTCCATAGGAAATGAGACATGTGCTAATCTTTGACCACGAAGGAGGAGCTATATATATATATATATACATTGTTATAAACCTGGAGGTGAGACTGATTGGGGTAGTGCTGTGTGTGTTTTAGACTACGCAAATTGCTCCAGTCCAGGCCAGCGCTAGACGAGCGGTCAACTGTGACGAACGACAGTACACGTCAGTTCGGCAAGGACCTGTGTTGTAAATATTACGCACGCAAGTCACGGCGAATGTGATCAACCTGACCGGTCAAGCGACGTTCCATCCGGTTCTAGAAGGTCTGTAGGGACCCTATATAAGAGCGAATTAGTTGGAGCCAAGGGACTTCACGTTACCTCGCAATGTGACCAGTACGGTGTGTGAAGTCAGTCCGGAGTAGGGGCTAGGTTTTTGGACAGTCATTGCAATGTTGCTCCCAACTCTACAGTATTTGTGATGTTTTTTGAAATGAAACTGATACTTGTAGCCCCGAATTGTGAGGTTCTTGAAGTTCGTTGTGTCGTGTGATGCAGTTTGCAGAGAGCCTGAATAGTGGAGAAATGTAGCTATATATAAAACCTTTCAAAAGTGATGCTAGATGTTGATCTAGTTCTCTAGGCGAATTTAAATTTCTTTTTTCTTTGAAAAAATTACAACGTTCAAAGCATAGATTGTCCCTGTCTGGCCTTCGAACTAGTATGCGCCACTACGTAGACCCCTCAGACAAATTCGCGCCAAATTTTTGTCCGCCTAAAATCCGACGAAAAAAATGTGGCGGGCCGTATTAGCCGCCATATTTTGTCCGCCAAAAATTCGCGAAAAGGAATGATGCGCCGTAAAGTTTTTTCTTTTCCAAGTTTTTCTTGGCATTCCGTTTTAAAATCGATTGCATTTTTAAATAAAGGTCTCCGGAAGTTTGATAAAGAGTTCTTGTCTAATGTCAAATTACAATTCTAATTTTATTAAACCCCAGTTAAAATACAATTTAAAAAAATAATTCAATTAATGTAAGTTACCGGTTTTTTTTGTCAATAACACGATTTATTATCAATAATCTGTTTTATAAAATAAATGGCTCAGCGATCTTCTACTTCTACTTGTAAAAAGGTAAGCCTGTGTATAAAATAAATGGACTTATGCCTAATTAAGCCTAAATTAACTGTTGCAATGAACTATACTAGCTAAATCTATAAATAATGATTTGTATGTCTTATCATTTCTATGTAACAATTCTACATGATGATTTTAGGTGAACTCAAATGTGAGTAGATGTCATCTAAACCGAGAAGAGAGGCAGTTTGTTACCAAATTACATGTAAAATCTAAACCGCCAAGCCAACATGGAAATTCCAAGGCCCAATGCTGGAGATATTTTGGTGGCCTGTTCTCTGCTGTTGGGAGAAATGTTGACGAAGATAGGGTCTATTGTCAGCTATGCCTGACTACTCAGCAGTCACTGGGTGACAAGGGTCACATTTCAAAAGTTACGAATTTAGATGCAACAACATCAAGTGGCAATATGAATCTTCATTTGAGTGTCAAGCATGATGTAGCAGTACAAAGTAAGGAAAAATCAAACAAAATTATGGGATATTTAAGTAAGTATGGAAAAGGCGCCAGTCAATGTCAGGCAACATCAAGCCATGAAGTGACAAGAGATATTGTCCTCTGGTTTTGTAGAGACTTACTCGCCTTTGATAATGTAGCTAAAGAAGGTTTTGTTGAGTTTTTCAAAATTAATTGCCCATCTCTCAACATACCTGCACCTGTTACACTTGCTGGAATAGCCCGGTTACCGGTTTGATAATAAACAGCAAACGATCAAGTCTAACAGCTGATAAGCTACATCGTGTTTGTTTCATCCATGACAATTACAAACTGATATATTGAGTGGTTAACTTAAAAAATGGACTGCATTTTCATGCACTCTAAATAATGTAAATTATGACAGAATATTAAAGTGTTTTTTGTATATATTTGAAATAAAGTTTTTCCTGAAGTCTTTTATTCATGAAGTTTTATTACTATATTATTGGCAAGGCTAACCCGAACTAGCCGAATATTTTTATAATCAGCCGGAAACCAGCTACAAATGCAAATTCACGGAGAAATCCGGCTAATCCAGATATCAGCCGAAAAATTATGTCAGCCAGCCGAAATCTTGAAAAAAATTCAGCTGGCAGGTCTGGCCACTAGAGGTGTATGTTGTTACAGGCAATTTATTATTGAAATGATTTATTTTGGTGATGCTAGGTCTAGGGGTTTCTAACGACACCATAGACAAGCGCGCATTAAAAGGATGGGATTCATTTGGGAAACAGAACACACAGAAAGCATACAATAAAGATATGCTAGGACAAATATGTATAAATTCTCTTTCTCCTCTAGTGCTTTTAGAGCATGGAATGGGTTGTCTAAACCAGCCAGGAATGATTTGGCAGAATTTAAGTCATTGGTTAAAATACATGACGCGTAGGACGTAATCAGCTGTAGTCCTCTGAGACGGTTATCCCTCTGCCTTGATGCTGTAGACTGTTCAAGTTCCTTAGCGTGAGTATCAGCGTTGAGAGGTGCCAGCTTCAGCTGAAAACTCCGAGATTAGAATTACCCAGCCGCTGTTGTATGTCCTCAAAGTTTGGAGGACGCAGCGGAGGTAAAGCAAAATCAACGAAGAAGGGGCGGGCTGAGGGGGCTGAGAATTGTCTTGAGATGGTAGCGGTTTCTTCCTCCAGTCGAGGAGTTTAAAATGGATTCAGTCCCAGGAATGCGTAAGGATCAAACACAGGAACGCTAACCAGAATCCAGATCCAGTAGCAGGATACGAGATTCCAGTCAAAGGTATTCTGGTACCGAGAAAACAGAAAGTACGAGGATACAGCACCAGGCAGCAACCAGTCAGTGTCTCTTGCCGCAATTAAAAAAAAACCAGAGCTCAATATACATTATTTATAAGGGAATTGTATTCTCTTTGGGGCATAGCCGTTAATCAGAGAATCACATAAGGTTAAATGACACTTTAAAAACTTTGTAGTTCAGTGAGATCAGATTTAGTACAAGGGGAATGAATCCATAAAAAAAAAAAAGAACAGTGGATAGTGGTCAGCGACCATGACGCCATTGTTTACATACGGCCGTTGGCCGTATAATTAATGGTCCACTGCATCAGTGGATTAAAGATTTTCTGATAGGGAGAGAACAAACTGTAATAATAAATTGCTCTAAGTCAACACCAATAACAGTAAACTCAGGTGTACCTCAAGGAACAGTCTTGGGTCCACTACTATTTTTAATTTACATAAAGGATTTACCAAATTGCATAACTTCAGGAACAAAAGTCAGATTATTTGCAGACGATTGCATAATATATAGAACAGTAAAAACAACACAAGACACAGATATTTTACAAAGAGAATTAGATGAATTACAGAAATGGGAATCAAATTGGAGCATGTCTTTCCACCCAGAAAAATGTCAGTTGTTAAGAGTAACAAAAAAACTAAAACAAAATTAATTCCACTTATCTTATTCATGGCAAACCAGTAACACAGACTAAAAACGCAAAATACCTAGGTGTTATAATAAATGAAAAACTGTCATGGAATCAACATATTGATGAAACTATAAAAAAAAATCAAACAAAGCATTAGGGTTTATTAAAAGAAATTTCTATACATCAAATAAGAACATAAAACTAAAATGTTATTTTAGATAAAGGCACATTCCTCGTCCCATATGCTAGGACAAATTTGTACAAATACTCCTTCTTCCCTAGTGCTATTAGAGCATGGAATGGGTTGCCTGAGCTGGCCAGGAAAACCAGTGACTTGGCAGAATTTAAGTCATTGGTTAATATGCATGACTAAATGCATGAGGCGTAGGACGTAATCATCTTCTTTTTTCAAATAACGTCTGTATTTTAATAAAACTTACACGTAGAGAGTGCCGGTTCAAGGGGCACAACTCTAATCTAAGCAAAATGGACAAGGGGAGTTACTTCTTTACTATTTTCTATGCGGCAGTGTCACTGGGTTAAAAACATCACCAAAGCGATCAGCCGAGATTAAAGAAATAATATAAAATGTACCAATATTTACAAGGCTGCTTCAATTATCAATTAAACACATTGTGGTTAGTGGTTATTGCAATGGACCTCATCCACCATAAAAAAAATATTATCACGTGACCGTTCGTTTTTTGGTGAATGAGGTCGGTTAATAGATATATACACATAACACATACACATGGCACGATTATGTATCATACCACTGTGAGAAATACACTTATTGTACATATTAAATTGAAATAAAGAAGATCCAAATTACAAGAGTCCATCAATGAATACTATTCTTACCACCACAAGGTCAATGAATTAGAATAAGGGAGCACAACAAATGGAATATGTAAATAAAATATAAAAGGAGCGACTATTCGTGATTGAAGACGTTTAAGACTTAAATGCTTATAGGATTGCGCAGAAAATAACACGTGATATGTCAAAATAGATATGTGACTTTCGGTCAAAATTAGCGCGTCTTACTCTTTCGCAAACAAGGCCAGAGGTCAAGGGTGACGTGCGCCCAGGGTCTAGACAAAGGGTAGGGTAAAGTCCAGGGGTCGGCAACAGTTTGAGTCGGAAGAGCCAAAAATTACACTTGCAAAATTTCAACGTTTCTAAAAAGCCACAAGATTTTTTTTTCCGAACAATTCGTTAAGAATTCTTTAAACTGACGATGGTAGAGTGCTTTCGACAAGATGCTGTTAAAAATCTTGATTAACAAATCATGACCTCAACTACCTTGTCCAGAAATGTTTGGACACAAAGCGCTTCTTGGTATATTATGCAGTGAAACGTAAAAATTTCATGGTTTAATTTTGCATCTAAGAATCGTAGTTGCCCCTTTATTTTTTTCCTGTCATACTTCTGGCTCCATCAGTTGCTATTGAAACGATTTGTTTATATCGATTTTATTGTCTTCAATGTATCTTCGCACGACCTTAGCTCTATCTTCTCCTAAAGTTTGTCACGAGTGCGGTAGCAATCCTAGAAGTTCTTCTTTGGAACTTGGGAACACATATACCTGACAAAAAGACCAATTTTGATAAGGCAGAAGAAAATTGAATATCTCCACCTGCAAATATGTTACATCTCAAGACATGGAGAGGGGTGCGCTGAAAAGCGAGTACAAGTGGTTGAGAGATAGAATCAAATCAGAACAAGTTGTAAAAATTTTTTAAAAATAAAATAAATAATATTTGCGCATGGAACTAAAGAGCCGCAGCTTAACATCCAAAGAGCCGCATGTGGCTCGCGAGCCGCAGGTTGCCGACCCCTGGTATAGTCAGACCACCTCGCAAGATGAAAGGAGCTTATCGTCAAGATTGACAGACCTGAATAGAGCCATTGGCAAGATGGCTAAACTGAGGAGCAGCAATCGCTGTTGGACTTAGGAAAGTCAATGTGCTTCGAGACAGTGGGGACAATAGTCTAGACACACAAGGCGCTTAATATAGAAAATAAAATAAATAATGTGAAGACTGTAGATTTGGGGTTCATTAGCGCGCCTCTGAGTTGCACCCAGCTGACATTATTTGGGGAAAGTAAAGGCGGTCGTTCGTTTTGCTGGCCACATGACGCCCTGCTCTTTGATCCTTGGCCAAAAGAAACTGATATATTTACTTTAACATAAGCAGGAGGCGCGGTGGCTGAGCTGTACACCCAGCTCTAGATAGCACTTTACATTAGTAGGAAAAAGTAAAAGGAAGTAGCTTCGTTGTTCTGGCCACATGACACCCTAGTTAAACGTAGGCCACAGAAACGACCTTTACATCATATGCCCTATAGACTATAGAGCATATGGTCTGAAAGAACTTTACTTTTTTTTTTTTACATAATCCGATGAGCTTTACATCATCAGCCCCCATGTATCGCAAGGCCTGAAACCATTAGGCCTGCTACTTTGCATAGAGTGCTTCTTCTCATTGTGTGCATTGTCTCAACAGATGTCCAACTTTACGAGAAACTGCCGAAATGAATCCTTCCCTTGGGCTCACAGCAACTCGACAGACGTTGAGGACACAGAGTCGGACTACTACTACTATCTCTACTTCCGGGTGTACGAGCTGTACATCAGTGGCGTCCTCTTCTACTTGCTGCCCTACGCCCTGATACCCATTCTTAACATTCAACTGCTGCTTGCCATCAAAAGAAGGCGAGTGGAGACACGAATGCTGAGTGTCAGGCATGAGCACCAGGTGAGTCAGCTCCACACTTTGTACGCTTTGTAGAGGGATAACTTCTTATTGTACATATCTCACAGTAAGGATCGATGACTTAATTCTTACCCTGAGTAAGAAGGGAGAATGATTAAAGCTACTAAGCTACTAAAAGGGATAAAGAGTCCTATTATCTGTTTAAAAATTAGATGTTCGATTAATTTTTTATATTTTTTATGGGGGGGGGGGATGCTATAACCTTCCTCAGGGCGAAAGAGAATGATAGACCTATTTAACTTCAAGAGGATCCTTACGACATACGACAATCCGAAGCACACCTTAGACTACCATCCATACTTATGTTGATTAAAAAAAGTTAATTTCTTCAGTAGCGGAATGATCTTAGAAGACCTGTTTTTAAATTTCTTATTCGAATGTTTTTTTTTGTTTTTTTTGTTTTGTTTCTATAAAGAATATGGTACTAAATTATCAGAGAAAGACATATAAATACCTCTAGTGGCTAGGATGAGGATTCAATTCTCCTAGAGCGAACAAAATAGTTCGTTGATTTTACTTGCCAACTTTTAGCCTTTCCTAAAGAAAGATTTTCAAGTCTAATAAAAATGTTTTCAAACAATGTCCCTAGATGAGAGCGGGAATGGTTTAAACTTAACACCATCTAAATGACATTTAACGTCGTAAATGACGACCAGGAAACCATTAGATTGATTGAACGAGGGAAGCTTCTAATTTTTGCGAAATACTTATAGTGTACATTATATAATTGTTTATCCTGTGATAATAGTAGTTTTGGCTTTTAATAATATGTATAATCTATTAATAAAGTTTGTAATACCAATTCATTTTGAATTCACAGCAAAACTTCACCAGAGCCACAGACCTGGAAGATGGGGTAACTCTGATCGTCTTGGGGATAACCGCCTGCTTCTTCGTGTGCTGCTTGATTCCCGCCATCTACAACATGTCCCAGATTGTGGAGCTCCCGGACGATCACCCGTTCTTCTCGTTCCTCCTGGTAGCCAGCGATACCATGTTGTGCATCAACGCCAGCACCGACTTTTTCTTCTACTGCCTCTGGGGGCGCAAGTTTCGCAACATCTTCCTCAGGCTCTTCTGCCCGAAGAGATACTTTAACAGGTCAAGGACGATGACCAGCCTGAACCAAAGCTACTACAGGAATAACAGAACCATTAGTGAGACCACTTACCATTCAGTTTGATGTACCGCATTGTTCTATTTACGTAACAGAGGGAATTTCGAGAGGAATAATGATCTGACAGGTTTAATTGATGGGCTGCTACTTTGACTAACTACAATCAAAATCAAAAATATCATGTCTATCCGTAGTCTATTTGCGTTTTTAAATAATGCTTGATATTTTATTCTTAAAAGTGATTCATTTATTCATCAATACCATTCCATTGTCGAGTTGTGTATAATACTTCAAGTCAAAGAACATCATTATGTATACAGTATTGCATTGATAGCAAATAATATGACTCATCTACGACAGGCCTGAGGATGATGTGGAACCTATAGCGTACACGTTGCGCAGGCCATTTCTGTCTTAGGATGGGATGTTGTACGCTGTTTTGTCTTCTGGTATTCGCTCTAGACTGTCGTCCGGTGGTCTCAAAAGCCCCTAGTTCCAATCAGAGTGTTGGGATGGAATATAACTATCTTCAGAATCTACAGGAACATACGGAACATGTCAGATATTTTATAAACATTTTTGACTACACTAAATATGTCAGTGGGCGAATGCCTCATCTGGTCACTTCGCAAAGCCGGCCTTGGTTATTTCAATATTTCTTCATATTTTCTTGTGTTTGTATTTCAGCACATGATTAAAGGTCTGCGTGTTACTTAAAACTTGTATAAGAACTCGACTACTGATAGCGATTTCTGACCGTCAAGGTGTAGTAAGTAAATTTAAAATAACAAACTTTAGCTTGTAATTTTAAAAAAAATAGACAACAAACACAATGGCATTTGACTCGGCTCTGTGTTGACAGTACTTAAATCTCATACATTTCAACCATTGATTTTTTTCTATTTCTGAAAACAATGTGCATGTCATTAACTCAAAATGGAATTATATCTAGACTATAACAATAAAAATAAGTTGTAATAAACAAAATGTATTTACGTGATATAGTGCATCTATTTCAAGATATGTTATTGGAATAAGTTTCTAACATTTTATAAAAACAAAAAGCTAGTTGTAATATAATTCCACTTGAAGAATATAAACTTTTTCTGAACTATTTGCTACGAACATGATTCCATTGTATGGTTTTATTTGCGAACACGTTCTCTATGCTAGACGTTCTGACTAGTTGACGTTCTGACTAGTTGACGTTCTGACTAGTTGACGACCCTGTAGTCCTTGAGTTGACAATTACTTTCTATGTCGGTTGATGACCAGAGGACTATAACTTGAACTGACGCAGAATCTGGACAGAATATTTTGTCCCCTTTCTTTAGGTGAGTTGGGGGGTGGGGGGTGGGGGGACATTCTGATTACTCCTCTCCCACACATTCACTAACACAGGACGCCCGATCGCTTTGATTTTCTCATGAGCTTATGACGTGTATTTTTACTGTTTTTTTTGTTTTGTATTTAATCTCTTCAATGAAATTCATGGATATCGAAAATTTGACAAATACAAATGTTTCAACGGCATTTCAACAGTCGCCTCCCCTCCAAAAAGAGAAGTAAGCAATATTTAAACTTGATATAACACAGGGGGGCATATCTGACTGAGGTTTGGCTGTAAATGTTTGTAAAATGTTTTACATGATTCGAATGTTCCTACAGAGTTGAAGATAGTTTACTTCCTAGTCCAAACCTCCCGCAGGACGACGGGGGATGGGAGCGGGCAGGGTTTGAACCCAGGACCATCGATAAATCCAAACGACAGTCCAGCGCGCAAACCGCACGACCAGGCAGCCATCCTGAGTATAAGATAATATCTAATAAGAAAAAAAAAGAATAATAGAAGGACATTAATCTCCTACGGGTCCAGTAGCCTTATTTATGGGGCTAGCTTCATACTTATTAGATATTAATTATATAAGATGAAAAAGTAAATATTATGAGCGAGAGAGAGAGAGAGAGAGAGAGAGAGAAAGAAAAAAATAGTAAGGCAAAGTAAAAGATAGGAAAAGGGTTAGTTTTGGATGAAAAATAAAAAGGTAGACACAGAAATAGAGAAAGGAAAAATGATAGAAATAAAAAAGAGAAAGATATGAACAAAAAAAAAAGAGTATATTTAAAGACTGAAATTAAGAGACCAAAAAACAAAAAGCGTAATAATAACGCCATGGGATGTAATAGTTGACAACCTTAGATACTCATTGACTCATTCGAAGTGGAACAAATACTATGGCAACTCACTATATTTTTATGTATATTTCGAAAAGTTATTTTTTTTATGACACATGGCATGTCTAGCAAAGAGTGAAAGTCGTTAGTCTCATTGAGGACCTAATAGGTTCTATAGAGAAAAAAAAAACTCGTCTAAAAATATTTTCCTAAGAACGTGATGTTCTAACTAAAAGGTTACTGATCCCCCACCTTTCCCCTATTTCAATAAAGGCGAAGAGAAACAAAATTATTCTAAAAATAACTTTCTAAAAACGTATCGATATTTCTTTAAGGTTATTGACCCCCTCCCCCGCCACCTCCATTCGATAAGAATTCAGGGTTTCTCAAACTTTTTTCTTTAACGGAACACTTTGCACATTCTAAGTATTTAGCGAAACAATGAGCTTATATTTTAGAGAGATTAATTCAAGTAGTGGCCTACTTGTTAATTATTCCAGTATTTGGTAAACACCTTTTCAGGCCTCTTGGTGCACTAGGGCTCCGCGGAAAACAGTTTGGGAAACACTGCATAAGAACATTAGAATAAAAAGCGCAGCAAGACACACACATAAATTTGTGCTTTAGCTTCAGCGCTACGTAAGACGAACTCTGTCACTGGCACTGAAGGAGAGATAGATGTGAGTGAGAGATAGCTTTGTGGGAGAGATAGCTGTGAGTGAGAGATAGCTTTGTGGGAGAGATAGCTGTGAGGGAGAGATAGCTTTGTGGGAGAGATAGCTGTGAGGGAGAGATAGCTTTGTGGGAGAGATAGCTGTGAGGGAGAGATAGCTGTGAGGGAGAGATAGCTTTGTGGGAGAGATAGCTGTGAGGGAGAGATAGCTGTGAGGGAGAAAAAGCTGTGAGAGAGAGATAGCTTTGTGGGAGAGATAGCTGTGAGGGAGAGATAGCTTTGTGGGAGAGATAGCTGTGAGGGAGAAATAGCTGTGAGGGAGAGATAGATGTGAAAGACAGCTGTCGTGACACTTTGCTGTTGTATAAGCAGCGCAGACCCAGGGTGACGACAGCATTCATTATCACGCCGATGACATATGATTACCTTGTTAGCTTAGGATGAATGTACTTACACCAACCGGATACAGGGATAACTTAGAGCACCCAAGTGACCACTGGACCGAAGGGTCATTAGACTAACTGAAAAATTGATTAGACGAGTCTCACACTGGTGTTGTCAGACACTTGCGGAATACCATCTCCTTCTTAGTTCGTATTTTATATGAAAACTTGCTTGCCTTTTCATGTAAAGTACAAACTAAGTTGTTTCCCTTTCAGACATTGTGATCTATAGAGCAGATGATGTAAAGATCATCTGTTTCTTAGGTCCGTTGTGAAAAAGGGTGTCATGTAGCCAGCACAACGACCAACCGCCTTTACTTTCCCCCAACTAATGTCAGGTACCCATTGGAGCTTGGTGGACCCAGAGGCGCCCAATGATCCCGAATTTAAAAATCCCAGTCTTCACCAGGATTTGATCCCAGGACCCAGGTTCAGAAGACAAGTGCACTACCACTCCTCCATTCTATAGCCTGCTTTCTTTTTGAACTCATCATTCAAAATACCAACTTCATAAACTGTTTGTTACATAGAAAATGGACATCATATATCAAGTCTATATACTGTACAATGTTTGACTAGTGTTTGCTATGTACGCTGTGTACATTTGAAATGTTACAAAAATAAGAAATTAGTTGTACAAATTGTTGAAAGAGTTGAACTTTACATTTGTATATACTGTAGAGTAGGATTAACTCAATTTTCAGAACTTAGACAAATGTACAAATTATATTTTTTTTAAAATATCTTTTATGTAGTGCAACCTTCATACTTGTAGCATGTTCAGAGCGTATTGGTCCAATCTCATTTGTTCACAGGTGGGTGATACTGTATCTGATCTTTAAGCGCTCAGTATATACAGCTCTTCTCGAGTCGGGTGTCGAACTTTGAGCCTCCTTAATACGTAGCCAAGGCTAGCACAAGCGTACTTAACCTCTCGGCCACACATCCCTATGTATTCAATTCAAAAGTTGAACATTACATTTGTATATACATTGCATCTAATAAGATGATCGATTTTAACTAAATAAATAATGTACACATTCTTGATCTATACATTCATCAGCTAAAACTGTAAAATTAACCTTTTCCACCGTTCATCAAGTTTTAAGTTTCAGATTTAACTGCTATCTGTTCTAAAGTGTTCAGCCTTATCATTATGATTTGAAAGAACCAACGTGTCATGTTTAGATTAATTAGATCTTGACTAATGATAACGTCACAATGTTTGATAAAAATACCTGCAAATTTATTGTCTTTTATTTGTGAAAATAAAGTAACAGTATTCTTGTATTTTGTTGTTGTTAATATTATAATCTTTGTGATAAATAAACAAGTTGGTTTTTTTGTCTTTTTTAATTTGTTAATTACTTTAATTTTATTGCTTTGAGTTTTTCATAATATGATCTACTAATCTCTATACGATAGTTTCCGTAGACCTTTGTCTGTAAAGCATAAGATTAAAATTACGGAGTAAATAATGACAAAACTAGATCTTTTCATAGACTGAATGAATATTAGCTGCATTTATTTAAACACTTGTACTATGTAGAACAGCGGTTCTCAACCTTTTAAGCTCGGCGACCCCTTTTTACAATCCCCCACTCTGCCGCGACACCCCCCCCCCCCACACACACATACGGCAATAGAAGAATAGACAATACCAATCCATATTTTCAATGGTCTTAGGCGACCCCTGGCAAATGGTCAATCGACCCACAGGTTGAGAACCTCTATAACGGAAGATCGCTCATATAATTAAAGGTTAGTTATATGGGGTAATTTCAATACTTGCGGTTATCATCTCTTGGATTACATTTTGAATTTTTAGGATTCGGTTTACTATCTTCAAGCAATAGACTTAAAAAATATAAGTAAAAAAAAAACAAGGTTACAAAGATTGTGTGGAAACAACTTACAATTTACCCTACTCAGACAAGTAAAATTGTGCCCGGTTGAGATATTTCAGCTACAATGAACTACCTTTCAACAACCACAACTCTATCTCCGCCATTACAAAAGTAGGTGACTTAAGAGACTGAAAGAGTTAGTGATATAACTGGATTATTAGTCCGACAGACGACATGACACCACTAGAAAGCCGTTATTAAAAACAGGCGCAGATGACGAGATAACTTCAACAGGTCGCTCGCGGACAACGAATTTGACTTTGTACGAGAATAATATGTTGATCGCAACTGGGATTTCATAGTCATATGAAACACTGAGCTCATCCTTAACCTTTGAAGTCGAAGACATTGCTATTGTTATAATTTAATTAATAAATTATATACTAATGCATTCAAATAACTGATAACTTATAGATATGACGATGGGTGGACTATTATAAACTGGACTGTGGATGATTATGTAATCGATTAGACCCACATGGTTTTGTAAAGGGTCAATTTCTTATTCAAAGAGCCTCAATAAAAAACTTTTCCTTTTCATTAAATATTTGATGGTATTTTGTGTTCTCCGTTGTATTTTGGGCTTCACTTGTACAATAGGACTCACTGCTTCTTAATCTTTAAATTTAAATTTAAGTGTGAAATTTTACAACGTGGACGTAAATGTGTTGGAAATATAATGACATATTACCTCCCTTCGTTTCAACGTAGATAACTTCATGTTTCCGCCTCGCACGACAATGAACCACACAGTCACACAAGAGTTCTCCTCACTGTCTTTAAAGCTTTAAATCCATCTTCTTGTTCACACGTGATTTTAATTTTTTCAGAAACTCGTGCTACGAGACAGTTGGAATACACCAAGATCGGGGAGCAATGGGCGAAGTCTCACATCAGCACACTTTTGATAAAGGCAATCCGGATATTTGACGTTCTGTGTAACTGACGTTCGGATAAAAGCGGTTCTACTTGTTCGCTGTCACACTGCTACCCCAGAGTATTGAGTAATGATTGTATATTGTTCTATTTCAAACCAACAAGACACAGATCTAGTTTTTATAGTTAAAAAAAAAAAAAGTAAATTTCCATTTTCAGACCTTGCAATCTATAAGACAGATGATGCTAAGGTCACCTGTTTCTTTGGCCAACGATTAACAAGCAGGATGTCACGTGGTCAGCACAACGACCTTACTTTACCCCAACTAAAGTCAGGTACCCAATAGAGTAGGGTGGACTCAGCGACACCCTAAAAATTCCCGAGATTTAAAACCCCAGTCTTCCCGAGATTCGAACCCTAGGTTCGGAAACTAAGCGCTTAACCTCTCAGCCACTGTGCCTCCTTTAGTTTCAATAATCTCATTTTATTGTTTTATAATAATAATAATAATAATAATAATAATAATCTTTATTGTCCGTATGAACATTTGTTTTACAATTTGTGCACCAAACAAAAAACATTATAACTATAATTCACACCAGACTCACCTCATAATTTACATGTGAAATGTTTATATCAGATTGTTTCTATTTAATGATTTGATTGCCAGGGGAACAAAAGAGTGTTTGTGTCCATTTGTCTTTGCTATCATAAATACTTCCAAAAGATAAATAGAAGCATAAGAAAAAAAATGACAAGGCCGATTCAAACCCACTCCCTCTCAGGAATACTTGATTAGAAATAAGTTCTTTTGTGTTCAAAAAGAGAGACGGTACAACAACTGTGAACAAAAAGAAAAAAGCATGTTTTATTGGCATGCGACAATTTCTAGAAAAACTGCATTGGCTGCATATATTCTGATGTAACCATGAGTATCCATTGCAGATGAGGGGTTAAGATTGATAGATAAGAGTTATAATAGGACTTCTATAACAACAACCCGAAACATAAGAGAAAGTGTTTTTACGAAAAACAGTAGTTTAGGAAAACAGTAGTTTAGGAAAACAGTAGTTTAGGAAAACAGTAGTTTAGGAAAACAGTAGTTTAGGAAAACAAGTAGTTTAGGAAAACAGTAGTTTAGGAAAACAGTAGTTTAGGAAAACAGTAGTTAAGAAAAACAGTAGTTTAGAAAAACAGTAGTTTAGAAAAACAGTAGTTTAGAAAAACAGTAGTTTAGAAAAACAGTAGTTTAGAAAGGAATTTAAATATTGTTTTAGATCGTTTGATATGTCTTTCATACATTCGTTCTGAGCATTATTAAAATTGACGTAACTAACAGCTACAAGGGTTAGAGCAGATGTCAGGGGCTTCTACGTAACGATGACCCATAACGACAGTACTCTGTACGTAGTGATCTATACGCAAATGGCTGCCTGGTCGTGTGACCAGCGGTCTGGACTGACGTTCAGTGGTCACGAAGGTCTCGAGTTTAAAACCCTGTTCGCTGACATCAATCGTCGTCCTGTAGGAAGTATGAGCTAGGATGTAATTATCTTAGTCTGAAGAAACGTCCCAAACATATAACATTTACAGACACCTCGATTTACGACATTGCACGAAAGGGGATTACTTAAAGTTAAAATGGATATCTACTCATCCTTTGCTGTACACTGGGGGTAGTACTTTTTTAAAAAATTTCCTTTGTTTTAGACATAACAGTACCATTCTCATTTGTATCACACTTTTGATACCAATTACTTTTTTTTATCAAGCACTAATGTCAGTCTGTTGGTGTTAACGGGCAACGCTTGGACAAGATATGTCCAGGGCTGGAGAGAGTGTTGTTTTAAGTAAGTGCCACTTGTAACGTATTCATGACAATTGATTGGTCTGTCCACTTGGTAGGCCATGGTCCGAGTAACAAAGAGACGAAGAGGGCCGTAAGTAGTTACTGATGTTGAAACAATGTACTGTTCTTTAGGCAGGTCAAGGTCGAACTAAGATTTAATATGAACTATTGAACTATAAATAGGTAGATAAAGAGAGAAGGAGATAGATAGATAGATAGATAGATAGATAGATAGATAGATAGATAGATAGATAGATAGATAGAAAGATAGATAGATAGATAGATAGATGCGGTTGCAGTGGGCCCCGCACTTTTGTAGGCCTCGCGCTAATTCTATGTGTAAATTATAAAATTAAAACATTATAATTTATATATAATAACAGGGTTTACGCGGCTTCCTGATTTCCCAGAGGCACATTTAAATCTTCTGTAATTGCAAAATAAGCGAAAAAGTCATTGAAAATCTCCTGACGGAAAATGTCTCCTTAAAATACACACAATTTTCATTTAGTTGTGCCAATTCGTGATTAAAAAAAAGGGCATCGTCAGATTTTAATTAATAAAATATAATTGCAAAATCAATTTATTTTCTAATACAAAATCTTAATTTTGACATTATGCTTATCCCTACTCATGACTGTGCCCCTCGCAATAGGGCCCCGCAGTTGTTAGGGCCGGCCCTGTCGATAGAGGGACTTTGGTTGATAAAATCAGTTGGGATAGCAATAAATCTCGTCTGAATTCCAACATACGTTTAAACTTATAAACACATGCACACGAAAACAGATACTCCTGGTCCAAGTGCTTTGAAACATGCCCTTAAGATCATTTGCATCAATCAATGTCATCTCCACAACCTCTGTAGAAGTCTGTCCTGAACATTCTATTGCCCGAAAGAGCCTCTTTCCAGACGCCATTTCACGCACGGACGGGTTGCCTGCGAAATACGTCTTCCTTCCCCAAACTAAACAGGGATGTTTCTAGCCAGACGATCATCCCCTTCCCCCTTTTTTCATGTCCATTCCCATAATACTTTATTCCAGTGCAAAAAGAGTGTCAGCGGATGAGACGCGTAAAACCTAAAAATGTGTTTTTAAACTCAACAAATGACATGCTCGCTGGCCTCTCGAGAGCTCGTTCCATCACATTGAAAGGTCATGCCTGACCGCTAAAATAAAGACCTCAGCAATATTGATCCTTTGGCTAACAGGCTTAAAAAAGTGTAATAAAATAATAAATGTCTTTATCTTAAAAACAAGAAAATAGAGAACATTCGCTCAGATAAAAAAGCTTATAGTAAGTGTTAGTAAGTATTAGTTAGTTTGGATCGGACATGCAATTAAATTTGTAATAGATCAAGACTAACAACAAATATATTAGAAATATTTTACCAATTGCTTTTGGTTAGCGTAATTCCATGCTGTTAGCTTTCTCAATACGCTATGATCCTTACACTTCTTTAGACCAGTTGGCAAAATGGGGGGAGGGGGAGGAGAATGAAATAGTATCGACGTCAATTTCACCGTAATTGGTGTTTGAATAGAATTAACATATAAAAAAGTGGAACGATCTTGATTCGAACTCGTCGCTAACGCCTCCTTGGGCCAACATGCTAACCACTCTGCTAGTGACATTCTTATGACTAGAGAAGACTGTATCTTATCTTATCTTATATAATACAGACGTTACTTCAAAAAAAGAAGATGATTACAATTTATAGTGTCTACCTTTAAAGGAGACCAAAGGAGACTAAGTCATCGTAGGCCACCACTTCAGTCAAGCAAAGTTTCTTTTCCTTGTTCGAGATACCATATAAAATAATTAATCTCCAATAGTTATTGAACTAATTGGATTTTTTAATATGGATTCTTGTGTTGTCTGCTTGATCCGAGAATGGATGTGGGAGAAAGTCTGCCAGACAAACATTGGTTCCAAAAGAAAAGTACTAGTACAAGACAGTCGTAGATTACATAAACCAACCCACTTAGGAACAGACTACTGGCGGACAGCAGCTTGACTGCATTCTCGCTGTGGCATTTTACTTCTGGAGAAACGATCTTTTCCCTTAGCAACTTCTTGTGTGACTAAAGAGGCCAATCCTTGATACACAGCTGCGATCACAGGTTGGGCATATATAATCACCAGGCGCCGTTGCATTTTCACCCTTCTTTCTGCTTCTGTTGTGTATGACATCTGCAATCTTCGACCCTTCCTTCATGCTCTCTTTCCATGAGGATCTGTCCGGTGCTACCTCTTCCCAGTTGCCAGTGTCGATTTTGAAGAGCTTCATATCGTGTTTGCATACATCCGTATAACGTAATAGTGGGTGACCAGCGGCTCTCCTGCCTTCTATTAGATCGCCATACAGGATGTCCTGTGGAAGTCGACCTTCTGGCATTCTACGAACGTGGCCAAGCCAGCCAAGGCGTCTGCTGCTGATAACAGAGGCACCCTGCTCTTTGTAGCACTTCCTCATTGGTTATCTTATCTTGCCACCTTATTTTAAAGATCCGCCTTAGGCATCGGAGGTGGAAAACATTCAGCTTTTTTTCCTGCCATGAGTAGGTTGACCATGTTTCACTTCCGTACAGCAAGGTGATCAACACATAGGTCCGGTAGACTAGGGCTTTAGTACTGCAATATGTTGTCCCAGACTCTTTTCTGCAGCCGTGACATGGTGGCCATTGCCTTGGCTATCCTGTTGTTTATGTCTTTATCCAGTAGAGTGTTGTTGGATATGATGGAGCCAAGGTAACAAAAGTGATCAACAATTTCTAGTCGTTGGCCATTAATGCTTACTTGAGTTGCAGTGTTTGTGTTTTGGACAAGTATCTTAGTCCTGCTTTGACTGATGTTTAAGCCGAATTTCTGGCAGATAATTTGTCAACCAGGCACTGTAGCTGAATATCAGAGTCAGCCACAATAGCTGCATCATCAGCATACAGGAGTTCCCTGACGAGTAGCTTCCTAACCTTGGTTTTTGCCCGTAGCCTTGATACATTAAATAGTTTTCCTTCGTTTATGTCGTTGTACGCATAATGCAGTAGACAGGAGAAGAATATGCCAAACAGAGTAGGTGCAAGCACACATCCCTGCTTGACACCACTGAAACCTCAAAAGGTGCTGATTGGGCTCCATTGAATTTGACAGTGCATTTAGTTTCCTCGTGAAAACACTCAATGAACTGCAGTAGTTTGGGAGGGCAACCTATTTTCCTCAGGAGTTTGAAAAGGCCACTTCTGTTGACCATGTCAAAAGCTTTAGTCAGATCAACAAAAACGATGTAAAGGGGTATGTCTCTCTCTCTGAATTTCTCCTGCAGTAGGTGTAGAGAAGATATCATGTCTACAGTGGATCTACCACTCCTGAATCCACACTGAGACTCTGGGTAGACTCTAGAAGCTATCACTTGCAGCCTGGATAGTGCCACTCTAGCAAAGATCTTGCCCACTATACTGAGGAGAGAGATACCCCAGTAATTGTTGCAGTCACTCCCATCCCCTTTGTTCTTGTATACTGTGACTATAGTTGCGTCACGCATGTCCTGTGGGACATGACCTGTTTCCCAACAGCGGCAGAGGAGAATATAGAGTTCAGGGAGCAGGAGTGATTCGTTGACTTTCACTACTTCCACTGGGATACCATCACTCCCAGGAGATTTTCTATTTTTTATGTCTGTCAAATGGCTGTGTGAAGCGTCTAGTGTGGTAGCTTGACTTGTTGCCACCTCTGGCTAGCATCTGTGAAAGGGGAGCAGTTTTGTAAGTCTCTCTTGCCAGTACATAGCCTCTCCACAGCAAGTCCTATGCAGTACCTCCTCGTGGTGGCTGATGGAAACTGAGGCTGCGAAGCCTGAGGCTAAACTGCAAGGGTCTCGGAGGAGGTTAGGCCCCAAGATGTGAGGGAGGCATGGCCCGTCGGCGTGCGGACACGCCCTGTTGCTCACAAACCAAACCCCTAGCTATAGGTCAATAGCCGCACTGCCTTGTGTGTGTGTCCCTGTAAGGTCTAAGGCTAAGGGAGAAAACCCTAACAGAAAATCCGGTCCTGGAGCCCCGTAGGCGGGGGGACAGTAGTAAGACTACTGCTCTCTGGCAAACTCCTGCAGCCACCTGTCCCCAAATTGTGATGGCTCGCCATCCCTTTGGACCTGGTCAGTATGGAAGAGAGGCGTGTGCTGACGTGTGGGCAGCCCAGCACTCGCAAATTTACCGCCCAGGCTTTCCCCCAGCAATGGAGAGGTCACTCCATCTCTGACAATAATGTCTTTGAAAAAACACGGAGAGTGGTAGTTACCGGTGATAAGTTCCTAGCTGATTGGCGTAAGCTGGAACGCCAGGGCCAACTCTTGACGGTAGGAGGGGCTTTTTAGCCTCACTGGATAGCTACTGCCTGCCTTAAGCCAAGCAGCCCTCGGACAGTAAAGTGCTATCCCGCCACAGCTTGCCGCACCACTGGGTGCTTGGTGCTAAGACAAAATCAAAAAGCAAGCTGCTCACCCGCACCTGCAAATACAATCAAAAGAAAACCCTCAACATTAATGCGTTTAGCAAGCTGGAACATACGGACAATGTGTCCTGGCTTCATACTGACCCTGAACTCGTCACCGACATGCGTCAAACAGCTATCATCGACAGAGAACTCAGCAGACTAAACATTGATGTGGCCTGCCTGCAAGAAACCATACTGGCAGACAGCGGATCTCTTACAGAAAGCAACTATACATTCTACTGGCAAGGAAAACCAGAACAAAGCCCTAGAATACATGGCGTCGGCTTCGCAATAAGAAACAGTCTCGTCCCCTGCATCGCGATGTTTCCCATTGGCAATGAAAGAGTAGCACAAATGAAATTTGCATCACCGCAAGGCAAAGTTAATATAATCTGTGCTTACTCACCAACCCTTGCTGCACCGGAAGAGGACAAAGACAGATTCTTTCAAGCTCTAGAGGAGGTAATTAAAAGTATTCCAAAATCCGAGCACTCTATATAAATGGAGACTTTAATGCCCGTGTTGGTGATGGAAATGATGCATGGCCACAATGCTTGGGACCTCATGGTGTTGGCAAAATCAATGACTGCATTAGTATTGGAAAAAATATGCAGGTCGCAATTGGGTTTTCAAAGCCATGTGAAAACTTGCATTCATTTTTAATCTTTGAAATCTATCTATCTATCACTACAACCCCAAAGAAAAAAAAAACATATTCCTTAAGAAGGCTATGAAGTAACAGAATAAAATTTGATGTCAATTATCATTTCTAAATTCAGACGTGTGTATAGTGTTAAGTGGTTATGTCACGTGATTTAAATCGTCACGTGACATCATCTTGTTGTCATGCACTTTCCAGACGACATTATGGCGAAAACAGAGGCTCAGATTACTTGTTTACAACTCCTGGAGAGTCAATTATCTCTCTTCACATGTTTTTTCGTATTGAACAGATAATTTTAAAAGAAGAAATAAATAGACTCTTAGATCTATACGTATTAAGGTCAAGTTTTTGTCATGTAAATGCCCATGACCCACCTTCTGTCATCTAATAAAACCTTTTTTGTACACTTCCAGACTTGCTAAATATGGAAATGGCCTTGCACGAAAGTTTGAGTTGCGTCTTTTGGAAGTTAAGAGTTCATGACTAATCAGTTTATGTTGAATCTGACTCTCTTGTTTGCTTATAAAGCTCTATAAGGTTTCTATGACTCGTTTTGGAGGAAGGCCTGTTGGGATGGTTTTATTATTAGATAGTCAGAATTGTGGGATGTGAATGATGTTTGTCTCTACATTTTTTGTAAGTCATAAAATAAACTTTGTGCATGACATGAAAACGTATTGCACTTTAAAGATTTGTTTCGGCCTAATTGAAAACTATAAGGCCACATAAGAAAAACAAATTCTAAAGCATTTATCAGGGACCAAGATTTAAACTAAAATAAAGATTTCTTTATTAATTTTTGTGAAAATTAGTTGTGGTTAAAATAATTTTTTTATAAGAACACAGCAGAAAGCGTTACATTTTTTTCCAAGAAATTACAATTCATTTAATATCTACTAATTTGTAGACATTTTCAAAAAGAATAAAAAATAAAACATGAGTGGTCAAGAAATTACAATTCATTGAATACCTACTAATTTGTAGACATTTTAAGAAAAAAATAAAAATAAAATATGACTGGTCAAGAAATTACAATTCATTGAATATCTACTAATTTGACAACGCTGAAGTTGTCAATTGTAGTCAAACTGAATTTCCATTAGATTGGATCAATCAATAAAAAAAGTTATCTTATATCTTGAAGACATTTTCAAAAACCGTTACATGCATAGAAGAGTTTATAGAGTGACTATACCGTATGCTAGGACAAATTTGTACAAATGCTCCTTCTTCCATAGCGCTATTAGAGCATGTAATGGGTTGTCTGAGCTAACCAGAAAAACCAGTGACTTGGCAGAATTTAGGTCATTAGTTAATATGCATGACTAAATGCATGCCGTAATCATCTTCTATTTGAAGTAACGTCTGTATCATATAAGATAAGATACGACGTCTTGGTCCATTTCCAGTTTCTAAGTCAACATGTAGTGTTGATAAAGTCTGACCGAGCTAGGTACGAACGAGATTTTTGTACCGATCCGTTCTAGCCTTGATTGACAGGAGTCGCCCACTTTGCGACGACTTCACGTAGCTATAACGGAGCGGGCGGCTGCTGTCTTCCAAGATTTCCCCGATTTTTATGAGACATTTTGGGTTCAAAAAGCTCATTTAAATATGGTAGTGTTGTGCGTGCTCTTTTAAATGCTCTTTTCGTAAAGTTGTCTAAGCGCGCAATAGTTTAGATGCCACGTTGCCTTGCCAACACGTTATTCCAAATGTTAGCACATTTTGCTGAGTCGCGCAGTAAAATGATCTAAGATCCTCTTAGCTTGAAGCTGTTTGTATAGGAAAAATAGCGGCTGTGTGATTTTCTTTGTCAGAGTGGTGGTTTGTTATCAACAATGACAACTAGATATTTGTATGTTAGAAAAATTTACAACTGAATAATCTATGTAATAAATTCTACTATTTTGTCGGAGAAATTTGTCAATGATTTCCTTAACTCTTTCTCTCCGTAATTATTTACCACATTCTGATGAAATCAACGTTTGTCAGGAGAGAAAGAGTTATACAACGCTGTAGTTTGATCAGTAAGTTTGTTTGAAAGTATTGCATGCATTTTCAAATAAGGATGATCTATTCTGGACTATGCATGCAATACTAGTATGAGACGAAAGCTGAGCTGGTTTGGTCATATTGTAAGAAATGACTCACTGTCTAAAGTCATCCTTCAAGGTACAGTGGAGGGAGCACGAAAAAAGGGCCGTCCGAAGAAAGGCTGGCTGGACAATATAAAAGAAAGGACCGGACTCTCTCTTGTTACGAGGTCACAGCACCGCTACGACGAAAGTCAAGGGACAGACAATGATTGATGATGATATATGCAATAGGTAGTTATTATCAATATATCGAATAGACTGAACATACTACACTATTATGTTAGAGATTTCTTCTAGACTCTGTACATTGTTGTTTGATCAGATGTAGATATTATCTGTAGGGTTTAGAGATTTCTTCTAGACTCTGTACATTATTGTTTTATCAGATGTAGAAATTATCTGTAGGGTTTAGAGATTTTTTCTAGACTCTGTACATTGTTGTTTGATCAGATGTAGAAATTATCTGTAGGGTTTACAGATTTCTTCTAGACTCTGTACATTGTTGTTTGATCAGATGTAGATATTATCTGTAGGGCTTAGAGATTTCTTCTAGACTCTGTACATTATTGTTTGATCAGATGTAGAAATTATCTGTAGGGTTTAGAGATTTTTTCTAGACTCTGTACATTATTGTTTGATCAGATGTAGAAATTATCTGTAGGGTATAGAAATTTCTTCTAGACTCTGTACATTGTTGTTTGATCAGATGTAGAACGTATCTGTAAGGTTTAATATCAACGTATCAACTTTCCGACTCAGAAACCAAATAAACTTTATTGTGTTATGAAAGTTTCCATTATTCTCCTTCCGGAAGATATAGCTTTGTTATTTAAGTTTTAATATATGTCAGAACTAACGGTAAAAACATTTGAAAAGTTAATGTGAACGGATAATTAAAAGTATTATATTTCCTGACAAACAAAAGGGAGGTAATGATATAGCTCATTCTATCTTACTAAATAGCTTTGGAATAGCTACCATAGAATCCATTTAAACTGAGAATAGATACTGGAATTTCGTTTGACATTTTTTTTTATATTTGCTTTGTTAAATGATCTAGAATCTTTCCATTGTTCTTGGACATATCATGTTTGTATGAGGCAATACCTTACTTTTCATAACACTTATAAGAAGTATAGAATTTCATCGTTTAAAAAGTGGTAGATAAGCTGTTGTTTTGAACCACTGCCGTAAACAAATAAGGTGACATGATACATCTGTGCACTCAATTTACACTGTAATAATTGCGAACGTCTTTTTTTTCCGCTTTCTCTAGAAGTCCGCATAAAAAAGTACCTTATTTTAAATACTTAATTAACTTTCAATAGTGAATGGTGAGTAGAAGTCTGTAGCTCTCTGTAGCACAACAATTCTCAAACTGTGGGCCGTACCCGTTAGTTGGTAGGGATGCCCTCTTAATGGGGGGGGGGGGGGGCGCGAGGTAATGACATAAAACGAAAGAGGGAGAAATATTGATAAAAAGGTCCGCAACATGTTGTCTTAGTAGTCTTACAAAATACGAAGATGATCACAGACGTACAAGCGCAAAATGTACCTCGAATTTCACTCGAATATAATATTGGCTATTGCTGCTTTTCCACAGAGCCTATATCGAGTCACTCTGTCGGTCATTGGTAAAAAGTTTGTACACGTTATTTCTCTCAAACACAATTTCGGATCAATCTGAAATTTGTAACTGACAAAACAATAATCAACAAAAATAAATTAACCAATTAGTTTGTTAACCATCTTTAAATAATCGTATCTTCTCTTTATTCTATCATTGTTCCGAAGCTTCTTCAAAAAATGAAATAAAAAAAAACGTCTAACACCTGGTACTATAGTTGTGCAAATTTTAATTAGAGTATTCAAAATGGTCCCCTGACACCTCATCATTGCAACGTTTCATCATTATAGCATTTCATCATTGCACATTTCAACATTATAGCAATCCATCATAATCGTATTTCATCGCCATAACATTTCATCACTAAGATGCCCGTGATCTTAAGATCACAGGAAAAAACTGGCATCGCAAAGAAATTTCTTAAAGTGGCGTAGCTAGGGTGGGGGGGGGGAGAATTTCAAGATCCCCACGAGCCCCCACTTGATGGTAGCCCCCATTTGAGTGTCTGGAATTTGTTTTCAAATAAATTAACTATTACGTCACTGTCATGTAATCTGGTTCTTCACGTTGTTATAGAAGTTGGTGACCCTGTTGCATGTATTCCACACAAATTATTTACACTTTCCGTGCTGGGTTACTTTCAATTTCAAGGAGTAGTGCTGACTAGTGTCGTGTTACTCTGAGGAAGTTGCTTGGTATATAGTTTGTGGGACCAGCTTTTACGTGGCAAACAGGATGAAACCAATCTGTCCTTTAATTTAATTACCTGTACACATTTACTTTACATCCCAAATCCTCTTCAATGTTTGTTCCATTAGTTGCAGTGTGCAACAAAACTGCAAACTGCTTCAACATGTTGGCAACATTGCTCAGTATGTTAATTACTTAATTACACCCACATGTATTTATGTTTGCAAAATGCACTTTATGCAATGATGACATGTTATGGTCATGAAATACTATAATGATGAATTGCTATAATATTGAACTGTGCAATGATGAATTGCTATAATGATGAAATGTTGCAATGATGAAATGTCTCATATGATGAGGTGTCTGGTCACAATTCAAAATATCCAGTACCACAATTACAACAAAGAAAAACAATTAAAATAACACGACACTATCTTAAAACTTGCATACCTAATACAGAGCGAATCACGATGTACTCTATAATGATGAAGAAAAAAGATGTCAATGTAGACCATGCCATGCTAGGTCTCCTTGATCAATACAAACAATTTTTACTTTCAGTATTATATTATTATTTTGTACTTCCTTAACATTATTGTTTCAATGATGTAGGACTCAAACCTCGCATGAACTCAATGTTTCACTGTGAGTTGAGTACCCGTAAAGGGAGGTGGAGTTTAAGCCCCTTGATAACATCAATAACAGACACCATCTGAAGACATCGTCAAAGAAAGCTGGGGGGCAAACAAATGACAGGTTGAATATGGAGCTTTGAACTATGACCTAATACCTTAGTACAAACTAGTTCATAAAGAATGATGGTCTAGAAAAAAAAGCTATTTAGCAGACGTGAGGATAAATAACTTGAAAATGATGGCTCGAGGCAATCCTAGCTGTTTTCTTAGAGAAGCGATCAATTCCTTTGATTCTAGAATCCCATTCGACTGAAAAAATAATCCGCTATGAAAGGTGGACAATTCTACTATGAGTATGTATCTTGCAGTAGTCTGCCCTTTGATATCACAATGTTTGTTTGTTCTGTATATATTTTTTAAATTATGCATTAAAAGTACAAATGTATAATTAAAGACAGATAAATTTAAGATGTAAGCATTTAAACCAGGTAGAGATAAAAGTATCCTCTCTTGGGTAGCAGTGTTAACAATAGCTAAATAACTGTTCTATTTGTATTTGTTGTAGTTTCAATCTAGTTATTTCACTACAATTAATGATCGTTGATTTAACTTTCTTTCGACATATAACATATAAGTTTAGTATATAAGTTACTAACATTTTCCTAGGTATCGTAACTGAAATCATGCATCTATTAGAGTTGGTGGACTCTGGATGCACTAATAATCTTCAAATTAAAAATCCCAGTCTTCACTGAGATTCGAACCCAGAACCCCATGTTCGGATGCCAAGCGCTTAACCACTCTGCCACCCTGACAGAAATCCTCCGAAGAGTGGGCCTGCAAAGCATCCACACAAATCTGATGTTACAGTTGAGATGTACAGAGCAAGTCAGCAGAACAAACAGCTCCTGCACTCTTAAGAGACCAGCTAACGCAAGAAAAAAAGTAAGCGCAAAGGGGGGGGGGGGGGACAGAGAAAATGATTCAGACAGCCTCAAAAGGTCTACGAAAGCCTTGAACATGGATACTACTCCCTTGTAAACGGAAGCAAATAAAAGAGCATCTGACGACGCACTGATAAAAACTGGCGCAATAATTACAGAGGACTAGAGAAAAGCGCCAGAGAAAAAACAAATCAAAGAAACTGACACGCTTTCCATCTGGGATGTTTTGCTACTGCGTGGCCACATAACAAATCACTATTCGAGCAGATCTGTGTTTGCTGGGCGCCTAAAGGAAACACGGAATCCTTCTCCCAGAGATCCCTCCTCTCCACGCTGGTCCACGAAAAAAAATACGACCTTAGCGCACTGGATTTTTTATCAGAGGCTTTGTAAGACGCATTTCATTGAGAGAATTTTATAGGTAATGGCAATAACAAAGTTCCGGAACCCTTGGCAGACTACTTTTTCATATACCTTCAGACTTTCAACATTTCTTGAAATAATTAATTTTTTTAATAAGTACAAAAAGTTTGGTAAGATTACGTGTGTGTTCTTGTTCTTTTTTTTAAAAAAAAAACAACTAATAGGCCTGTTATGGGGAATCTTGATTCAAAGATTTTAAAGTTATATCACTCTTGAATATGTCGTTCTATGGAGCATAAAAAAAAGTTAATTACTAGCCTAAGCAACGGCTATTCATTAACACTCTCAACAGCTAATATTTTCTTACATCCGATATAAAATTGATATGTTTTGTTTAAATATAATCCCGCATCCTTTTTCTGTGAACTAATTAGTTTTAATTTTTTTTTTCATTTAAAATGTACACTTTTATTTCTATGTATACAGAGCACTATATCAACGTGACAGATTAGTCTTTAATAATTAAAAGAGCAAAAAAAAAAAAAAAAACAGGCTAATAAAATATTCATTATAAGTTTTTTTTACTTATTTATTTATTTTTATTACAGCTGACATGCTTACATTAATGGAAAAACAAATGTTTTTATAATATGAACTGCAATAATAGCACAATTTTTAATATTATACTTGACGATTGCAAAAAAATATAATGTTACTGACAGTAAATATAGATAGGTCATTTTCTGTAAGTAGCAACAGTATATAACAGTACATGCATGACTAGATGCATGACGCGTAGGACGTAATCATCTTCTTTTTTTAAGAAACGTCTGTATTATATAAGATAAGATAACAGCAAGATAAAATGCAAGTAAACAACTTTATGAAGAGTTTAAAAAATATTACTTTTATAGAAAATAATTTCTTATCTACATCTTCTTTATAAACACGTCATAGCAGCATAGAGCAAAGATTGAGGATCTATAAGGCTTTAATCCTGGCCACATGGCTTTATAACTCTGAGACTTGGACATTTTACAGAAGACATGCAAAGAAGCTCAATCCCACCCATATGTCCCTCAAGAGAATCCTTACTAACAAAGAGCAGAGAACAATACATAGCTTTGAAGTACAATGAAGAGCGACGTTTTCAAAGTGTATGTATTCTATATTAAAGTCTTGACAACAGTGTGCAGGCAAGTGTCTGCTGAATATGAGACTGCCGGCAATCCGAAGAGAATACGATTCCGTGCAGGGCCGGATTAAGAACTCTTGGTGCCCTAGGCATAAAGTTCCACAAACCCACACGGGTGCCCCCTCTGCCCGAGCCCGGCCCGATCCTCTTCCTCCACTGACCGCTGGTAGGCCTATGTTCAATACTATCATTATTATGCAGTATTAAAGTTATTAGTTAATTAATTTTGTAATAATAAAAGACAAAAATACTGAAACTTTTTTAATAGATAAAAAGATGATTAAGATCATAAGAAAGTCGAAGAAAGGACACATTTACATTTTGAAGTTCTTTTTTCTAGATTTACGTCTGGCAAAGTTTTTGAGTACATCATCAAAGTTAATTTTGCGCAACAAGTTTGCCTCAATCATCAGCAGAGATAAGGAATCAAGCCTTTCTTGTTTCATTGTCGATCTATTTGGATTTTTTATACGTTTCAACTGAGAAAAAGAACGCTCAGTTGAACAGTTCGTAACCATTACTGTTAAAAATATGCGCAAGGCGATTTCTACATTTGGAAAGGCACACTCGATGTTATCTGTAACTATTAGTTTGTATAATTCTGCATGACTGAACGTGTTGTTTTCAGATTTTGATGCACGAAACTTGTGGCGAATATATGAGTGGAACTGTTGTAGTTCAGTATATAAGTTATTGTTCAGATCTTTAGGAAAAGCATTTATTAGTCCTTCACAACACTGAGATGTTTGTGTTTGTGATACATCGACCAAACAAGAAAATCGAACTGCTATATCATTATATACCTGTCCTCGTCTACTCATCTCTGTCTCAAGTTTATCAACATAGGCGTAGAAAGCAGATATACGAAATTTGTCTCTGGCATTCAGAGATACCTCAAGGGCATCACCATCATTGACCACTGTCTTTTGTTGACGATTACGGGTCAAAGTTGACTTATAATCCACACCTTGTGTTATTTCTTTTGCAGCTTCTTCAAATCTTTCAAATTCATTCCTAGATTCATGCAAGTGATTTGCTAGTGAAGAATACAAATCAGCACATGTTTTCAAGTTCACGTGCTCATTTTGTAGAGCTTGACTAACCCTGTGAAAATGTTGTAACACTTCTTCCCAAAAGACAAGCATGAAACCAAATTCTAATTCTTGCATCTTCTTTGCAATGTTTTCTGCTTCTCTTCTGGTGTCCCCCTTCTGTGACTGGTCTTCTTGTAAACATTCTAACGCTTCTATAATCTGAGGATGAGACTTAAGAATAGCTTCAGTTGCAACAGCATGTTAAACACGTTTCATCTTGAGTTTAATTAAATTAAGAATATATCAAAATATAAATTCTAATTTAATTTATTTTCGACAAATTAGCACTACTAACAATTGTTAGCAGACTAAAACGGAAGCAATGAACGTAAATAGCCGCGCAGAGGCAAGAAGGAAGTGTCTCATTGTAGCCTATGTAACACCAATGAGTGTGGCGCCACTCCGCGGCCACTAACGAACGGGGAGTAAGCCTTCCATTAAGCCAATGGAAGACAACCTATATTTCTTTTTAGAAAATTAGTTTTGTTCGTAACTTAATCGACCGATTTTATTCGAGGACTTGTGGTACCCCCAAAGCGCTTGGTGCCCTAGGCACGTGCCTTGTTTGCCTAATGGTTAATCCAGGCCTGATTCCGTGGATGGAGAATTTGCAAGTAAACGCGAGTTGGACAATGAAAATAATTCAAAAACCTTCTCCAAGTTGGGTCTGAGAGTGCCCAATAGAGACAACTCCTCCTAAAAGACTGTAACTTATGACAGAGCATCCTGACACAGCGACGCAAGAACTTAGTTGAGACTGGCTAGTCCTTTGAAATGTCAAGGCAGAGCAAAAGTATTTAATTGTAAACAAAAGCATAGTCCTACAGGCACCAGCTGCAATATTACGCCGAAGCTATACTGGAGCTTTTAGAGCTGAACTGGGCATCAAAATCCACAGCTGAAAGCACAGAACTGAGGCGCCAGCTTTCACCATCTTAGATAACAGAAGTAGTTCTCATGGACAATAATTGGATACAGGATACGCATGAATCAAATTTGATTCATACACAGAAACATACTTTATTTATGTATTCACAAAAATACCCCCCCTCCGAAATGAAATCCCCTCCCCTTCGGGGGAGGGGGTCGGAATTTAGTGACTGATTTTTTGCATTGATTTTGTTTATTATTTTAGGTGAGATTTTAATACTAAACTATCACTTGCCCCAACGCAGCCAAGTAGGTTTTGAATTTAAAACCCCCTACCAGGGGGCTTTGCAGTTAAATCCCCCCCCCCCTAAAACAAACAAACAAAAAATAATGCAAATGACATTCCCCAAATTCCAATAGCATAGCTAAGGAAGATTTTGAATGTAACCCCCCCCCCTTTTTTTTTCCAAAATAAACGATGAAACAGAGTTGCCTACAATTTTGTTTGTAACAGCATCCAAAGAATTGATTTAAATCACAAAGAAAATTTCACTGTGTAAAAAAGTGTATCACTATTTCTATATCTTGTACAAAACAAACTAAGATTCCATACTAAGCAAGCTGAAGAGAATGTGCAGTCTTCTTCACACACACAAAAAAATCTGTATCTTTTAAAATGTCCATCTCTATCTAGGTACGAAAGAAACGAAATGTTCTGACCAACTTGTCATTATATCTGTAGAAATGTTCTCCATCGTAATTCATTACAGCTATTATGACAGATAACGCTGTGTACAATGTGACCTTATCGAACTTACATAAGCAGCTGAATGGATGAAGATATTTTCAATAATAAATTCATCGATCAGAAAGCGACATAATAGAAACTTCTTTTAATGTCTGGTTTATGAAAGAAATGGACTGGATTAGAATGAATATTTTATGAACAAACAGAATTCTAGTTTCAATTCAAGCTCGCCTACTCTTTTGTGTCAACAGAAACAGAATTTCTAATATTAATTTGGTGTTTAATTGAAATGGAAACCTTTTGTAATGTCAGTGACAGTATTATTCTGTCGATACACCCAGCTCCAACATGTTGGTATAGTTAGATCTAGTTGTTGGACAAAAATTAAGAGGAAATTTAAGACAGTTAAGGTGACATTGTTAAAGACGGTCAAGGTGACATTGTTAAAGGTTATCACGGTTAACGAACTTACGATCTTGATGTTAAAGAGCTTGATGTTTCTCTCTTGTTATCAAATCGATACATGACATAATACCCCCCGTTCTCTTTAGCATTTCGTATGGAATTAAAAAATCCGTATATGTGTACATATCAACATGCGAAAAAATATATGAAATGTCATAAATTTTAAATAGAATAAGTGATTGTGATAGTACATGCCAATCTTATATTTCCCAATACCACATTCCTCCTTTACATTCGACTTGAATAAAACTCTTTTTATTTTTTACTTTTAATAATATTGTTTACATCTCATTGAAATCTATAATAAAAAGCACAAAGTAAGGGGTAAGTATGTATGTATGTATGTATGTCCCGAATAAAAATCAAATCCGTTTGACCGATCTTAATCAAACTTGGCATAAATGTTCCTTAGATCATGGCGGAGACTGTAGTGTATGTTTAATGTCCATCCCACAAACACAGGGCCCTAAAATAGGACAAAGAGCACCTAATTGTATCTTTTAAGTAAAGAACGAAACCTTTCAACAAATCGGGTAAACCCGTTTTCACAGTATATTATATATGATATGAATATGTCGGATGAACGGGTAAACCCATTTTCACTCTCAACTTTTATTTTCGTGACTAAATAAATCAAAACCATGTTTGACAGATCTAAATTTAATCCTTTAGATCAGAAATACCAAAACTAAGGCCCGCAGGTCGCGGTTCATATCTGGCTAAGACTACAATAAATTTAAGTGAACAAGTTATTTTGTGACGAAAGATTCTGTAACTTAAAAGGAGCACAAGAAGCAGAGTGTATAATAAACAGCTATTTTGTCCCTAACTCTCTGTTTCAATCCTCCTCATGTTTCAATCCCAGCCTCGTTCTGCATCCAAGCTAGCCAGGTGTTTTTAAATCGTGTCAATGAGGCCTGACTTGCGAGAGGGCGCGTGCGGCCTGACCGCTGCTTGTGGGAGTGACGTTTACAGTTGATATTTGAATGACGCCAGCATTCAACTAACTGTTAAGGACCTGCCTAGCTTCTTTCAACTCGCAAGACAATCTGTTGAAATCCTTTCGAGATAAACTTCTTTGCAACACTGATCTCATGCAATTAAAACATCTTTTCTTTTTTTCTGTTGGATTTAACTTTCTTTACTCCAGTTAGTGTAAATATAATGGCACAGGACATGAGCTAATTCTTTCTTTCATTGTAAATATACACTGAGTCTTCACGGTTTGTTTATTTGTAGGCCATTTCTCTGTAAGTCTCTTACCTGGTTTCTCTAAAAGAAAAGGTGAAAATATAAAGTGCTTTAATTACCTATTCCTCTAGCAACGAATATTCATTTCATAGGAAGTTTTAGTGTGTAACTTTTGCCTTGAATTGGGGGGGGGGGGGGAGGGGACCTTTCTGTCAAGGGCCTTATAGTAAGAAGGATCGAAGCCTAACGATCAGTGAATCTTTAAATGTTATGTAAATTTAGGTCAATGATAATAGTAATAATAATTTATTTTATACAGCACTGTTTACAAATACAGTGTTGGCTCAAGGCGCTGTGATAACATTACATAATCACGAGAGTTAAAATGAAAACTAATCCAAAATTTTTTTACAGACGGGTCAGAATGTTCTTTTTGAATGTAATGAAGCATATCTGTGAGAGTTCAACGGAAAGTGAGTTCCAAACCTTGGTCCGTGAACTGAAAAAGCCAGCAAACTTTTGAGGGAGAAGAGTGGCACCACTAGAGGCGTTGAGTTCATTGAGCTCAGGGCTCTCTGAGGGACATATGAAGTGATCAGATCGCTAAGGTACAATGGCATTTCTTTCTTCTAGATACACTGATGATTTTGCTAGTACAGAAAGCCAATGGAATGTACGCAAGAAAGCAGGGAGTTTCTTATATGACCTATCATTGTTGAAAAAATATTTGGTTTTAACGTACGTTTTCTATTAATGATCTTTAAACATATTACCAACAGTGATGTAGAAACAAAGACACCACCTTCATATTACTTATAGAGCGACTGTTTTTCTTTTAAAAACTAATAAATTTTAGATTAACGTTACAATACAATGGAATATTATGGAGCATATAGGTATTTAGAATCTTATCTTATCTGCTCCATGTTGTTGCTGGCTATCAGAATCGACGCAGAAAGAAATTAAACTTTGCTGCTGTAAGACCGCTAGAAGTCCGGACAGACCTCTCAGCCTCTACCCGATAGTTTGAGACAATACTATTGATAGTGGAAATGACATGATGCTCCATTGCAGTAAATCGAAAGGGATCCATCAGAAGGGGTAGTTAGTGCTGTACCCCCTCTTTAAACATTTGAACAACAAACACAGTTATTTTGGAATGGCTTACTACTTATAATAGCTCCCAAAATAGAGATTTTCATAAATTTATTTTTTCACACAGGTAATTGGTGGTCGCTTAAAAATGTGGCCTCACATTTTACAAAACCCTTCACTGATAAACAGGTACAGTAGAACGTCGTTTATCCGACTCAATTGGGACCGGACACCGTTCGGATACGCGATTGTTCGGATAACCGAAAACCGAAGCGATCCATGCAGTATATGCAACCGGACACTATACGAATACATGTACATGTGGTTGATAAAAAAAAAAAAAAAAAAAAAAAAAACTGGTCCGGATATTTGACGCTCCGGATAATAAACGTTCGGATAAACGACGTTCTACTGTACTGCCATACACATTATATTAGATTTCAATAATTATGTATAATCTTTGGAAAGGGAGGTAATACAAGAAATATTGTTATGATTTTCCCATAGACATAAATAAATATAGACTGGCCGAAGGAAGTAACTTCATGTAACTTGAAAACATGTATATCTATTGTATTCAAATTTCCGAATTATGAAACACTAGTGAAAATATTTAAATACTTATATAGGTTATGTGGCTGAAATAGAAATGAATACTTATCTTTTATACTGCTCATAAATGCTGTATAATAAAGTACAAAAAATTGCAAGACAAATTTTCGTTTCATAAAACTCTTTAATCGGCCAGTCTGTAATTATTTATGTCTATGGATTTTCCATACTTTGCTCACCCATCTCAGGTGTGAGTGTTTGTGTTATAATGTGACAACATTTAGAGAGTCTTATATGGTAATTATTCGTAAGTTTAAAAAAAATATATTTCGGAAAAATGAGACATTTAAAAACTGTCAATATTATTCACAAATTTTCAAATGACATCGCTTACAATTATTTGTATTGAAAGGCCACTTACTCACAACGAAATATAAATGCACAGTACAGTCATTGTTACATAATATTCCATTAGAAATGGAAACATATAATAAATAGATATAAATTGGATATTTCATTTATCGGCAGACGCTATTCTGTCAAATCAATGCTCAGTCTGGGAGCCAACTCTGCCTTTGTGTTAACTATGAACTGATTATTTCAAGGCTTCTTGGAGTCCTCCAACCTCGGGCTATAAGAGCTTGTAAGCCGATAGGGGGAAATGTAAAAAAAAACGAAAACCATTGGCTACCAGTTGCTTACATTTGATTCCCGCCTCTGACTACAAGGTAGTTTAATTCACCACAATTAATGCGGCACTCGAGTGACATAGCTTTCAAGGCCGTGTATTACCTAAGCTAATCTCAGTGCATAGCTTATTGAATCACTGTGGTTGTTTTCACCTTTGTCGCGAATCACGAGACACACCATCAAAACCTTTTGTTAAATCATATTGTAAGTTCTGGTATTACAATCAACATTCTTTCTTATAGAGTATTTTACAATGCATGTAGTATGGCTGCCTGGTACACACTGGACTTTCTTTCAGTTGTCTCAATGGTCGCGGGTTCATATCCTGTCCGCAGCCATCCCCCGTCGTCCTGTGAGAGGTTTGGACTAGGAAGTAGATTATCTTCGACTCTGAAGGAATATCTAAAATATGTTAAGCATGTTTTATTCATGATTTTGGACATAACTTCGGAAGTAGAATATTAGAGTTAAAGTATGGAGTAAATAAGTTTAGAAATGTTCCCCAGATACGAATGACTTCCAATACTTTGTAATGCAATGTAACTAATGCAATGTAACTAATGCAATGTAACTAATGCAATGTAACTAATGCAATGTAACTAATGCAATGTAACTAATACAATGTAACTAATGCAATGTAACTAATGCAATGTAACTAATGCAATGTAACTAGTGCAATGTAACTAATGCAATGTAACTAATGCAATGTAACTAATGCAATGTAACTAATGCAATGTAACTAATGCAATGTAACTAATGCAATGTAAATAATGGAAATTGTTGTTTTCTCTGGTAGATGATTCAAACAGTTCTATACAGACATGCTACACTTATTTGGCATGGCGTCTATATGCTAACAAAATGTTAGGTCGTACAAAGGACGAACGCAGACGTTTTTAAGACGGTGCAGTTGTTCAGACTGGGAGCCAGTTCTGTATATGTGTTTATAATGAATTCACCATTTCAGAGGCTACCTAAAGTCTGCAAATTTTACGTTATATTTCAGATTCTACCTGATGTTTACGAATCTTGAATTATGTTTCAGAGGCTACCTGAAGTCTGCGAATCTTGGGTTATAGCTTCTATTTTGTATATGTATAAAAGGGAGACAACACTGAAATAAAAACGAAACTACCTGATCTAAGTTTCAATAGAGACTCAAAAAAAAAAATAAACCAGGGACCTGGACTCTAAGAGCAAACCATAGTGTTACACTTGCTCAAACGTCTGTGGCTCTGTCGGTAAGTCCCGCGCACGCCATTGCATTTGCCAGTGGTTCCGGGACCGTTCCAACTGAGTTATCAATGGCTTGTAACTTCACAATAGAGCTGGTTATAACATATGCTATAAATCAACCTTTTATAATAGATATATTGAAAAGTGAACAATGGTAAGATGAAGACATTGTAAATAGATATTTATGAACTTATACCTAAACTCGTTCTCTCCATATATCGTATTGACGAGTAAATGAAACATTTCTAATGGGCTAGTTACATTCAAATTTAAAAGACTTAAGGAGGGGCATCTTCGCACTCGTTCACTAGACACATTCACACTGGCGAAGTTGTTGTACTTCGCATTCATATTAAAACATTGTCTGCCCTTTGTCAGGGTGGGTTTTGTTTCCGGGCTCATCAAGGGTATGATGTACTTCGCCGGCCTCCCCACCTAAACATTGTTTATTAACTTTCTGCCGGGTTGTAATTTAGCCGTGGCTCGTCTGCTTGGGTACCCCTAACAGTCTAGCAATCAATTTATGCAATGCATATTCAGGAACGAATACACCAACTATTAACGTATACCAGTGAATAACAATATTGCCTATAACAACAAAGGTTTAATGGGTTAATGATATGATGAGGCATACATTACGAATAAATATAAAAATAGCATTTACAAGGCAAATAAAAATTACATTCAAAGGAACTATAGTACACCTTAATCTCAGTGTCATAGTCGATCAGGGCTCACAACGTCCCACCCCAACGCCACGGGCAATAGTCAAATACCAAGCCTACAACTCAGACTTGACTCCAGCAGAGTCCCAAGCCTGCGTCCCCAATACTGGGGCAAGAAAACCACACAGAGAACTCCATCTCAACGCAAAACAAGAGAGCGATGACACCAATATAGCGCATCCATAGAAACTAAAACTAACAAAACCTTATGGTGCACAGAAGAAAATACCAAGCAAGATGCGCAAGACACCCTTCTGCTAATCTAACTATCGACATATCGGTCATTCGTCATTCCATAATATCTTGCTGGGTGTTTTGTTTTATGAAACGAAATTGACCTTTTTCGGGAAAACAAAAAATAAAAGTAATAAGGCTTGTCTTCGAGTCCGAAGATTTATGAGGAATGCAGTATTTCCCGTAGCTATGCAGCCCCAGCTGCGACTTACAATTTTTGCCACATCAGAAAGAAATACTGAAGCTTTATGTCTCTTCTTTTTAAGTCTGAGTAATGTAGCTCATATTTTAACTCTGCAGTTACAGTCATTATCGCTTTAAGAGAGTTAATGAAAACTACAAGGAACAACTAATTGATATACGAGTCATATTTATATCTGTTAGGATCCTATGTTTCCAGTCATAGACATCCCCAGATCTAAGCCATTAGCTGACTATTTTAAATTACACTTGAATACATAGAAATAAATATAATCTTTATTAACGTCATTGTGCTAAATTACTAGTCGAACTTTCTGGAAGGTACAAGCTTACACTCTACCACTCACGCTCTATTCTCTCGACAAAACTAAAAAAATGTCCTCAAACTAATGTTTTTATAAAAAAAAAAAAAAACCAAACCGAGCCGTTGGTTGAAAACCTTCAACTACAATTATCGCGCCAGCAAAGATCAGACAATCAGACGAAGAAGTGTCACTAGGACGCAGACGTGCTTTGGCTGGAATAGACTTGGTCTTGTTTGGCACGTGATCTGGAACTTCTAAAACATCAATTTCGTGCCCACTTTACGAACAAGTCTTTACTAATTATATATTCTTTGTCTACACAACTAGGTCGCCAAGACAGTCAGTCTGTTATATTTGTTTTGGACTTGTGTTTAATTATTTAAATCCTAAACATTGTGTTGAGTTTTACATTTTTAATACCAAAAATAAAAATATGGTTGAAAAAGAGAAACAAAAAAAGCGGTGGCTGGGCTGTAGTATCGCGCACTCTAATGTGTACCTAATTTAGTAGGGAAAGTACAGGCGGTTGGTCACTGTGATGGCCACACCCTGCTCCTTAACCGTTGGCCAAAGAAACAGATGGCCGTAACATCATCTTCCCTAATGATAGCAAGATCTTTTTTTACTTCAAGATATAAACAGGACACGACATTTAATATAAAGACATCCTTCATATTTATAAGATGTTAATTATATTTTATAGGTACTCTGCACTATCAACAATAACCTAACTAAGAGACTTTTGACATTTTTAATTTGTGTAATAAAATATCGACTTTTTGTAATTGCATTGCTCTAATGGCATCATCGCTTCAACGACCCTGAAATGATTTCAAGAGTAAACTCTGTACAGAAATTTTGCTGAAAATTGTATAATTATTAACGCAGGGGCGTAGCTAGGAATTTTCTATCATTTGGAGGACTGGGGATTGATCTCTTTGAGGGTCCCTGCATAATATTTAATATAAAAAAACACTCATTTCGGGGTCCCTGTAGGATTTTCAAATTCCCCCCTACTCCACCCACCCTTGCTACGCCACTGTATTAACGTATATTACAATCTTGATAGTCGGTAATGTCACTTATAAAATTGTTTGTTTGTTTGTTACATGCAGGACACATTCCGTATGGGGGTCGACAGTATGACGAAATGAAAGGTGATCGACGTTAGAAAGGTGCCTTCCCCCAACTCCAGCAAAGTCTTTCAAGACCAAGTTAGGTGTCAGCTTGCTTTAACTGACGTACAAGAGTGCACCTGACCGTGACCTGGCAGCAGGTGGTCTGAAAGCTGGAGATTCGGAGATTCATTACAAAGTCCACCGGATACAGATTGGAGACCCAAAGGAAATCGTCAACCGAGCCGACGTGACGACAGAACGAAAACCCTAACCAACTAAAGGCAGACAACGACTATGTATGCACTGGAAGTAGCCAAATATGAAGATTATAGCTACGTAGTCAAGTGAAATACTGCACTCTATCTTCTGAATTTTGTATTGAGCTATTGAGATAAAAATCCAAAGGACAACTTCTAGATGTTAAGACATGCTGTCTCAGAAGGAGTTTACAGAATCTGAAGTAAGACATACTGTCTCAGAATGAGGTTACAGAATCTGAAGTAAGACATGCTGTTTCAGAAGGAGTTTACAGAATCTGAAGTAAGACATGCTGTCTCAGAATGAGGTTACAGAATCTGAAGTAAGACATGCTGTCTCAGAAGGAGTTTACAGAATCTGAAGTAAGACATGCTGTCTCAGAATGAGGTTACAGAATCTGAAGTAAGACATGCTGTCTCAGAATGACGTTACAGAATCTGAAGTAAGACATGCTGTCTCAGAATGAAGTTACAGAATCTGAAGTAAGACATGCTGTTTCAGAATGACGTTACAGAATCTGAAGTAAGACATGCTGTCTCAGAATGACGTTACAGAATCTGAAGTAAGACATCCTGAAGTAAAAATTGGATAGCAGGAGAAACAGGATGGCTGCCTGGTCGTGCATCATTACCGCTGGACTGTCGTTCGGACTAATTGATGGTCCCAGGTTCATACCCTGCCCGCTGCCATCTCCCGTCCCGTCGTCCAGCGGGAGGTTAGAACTAGGAAGTATATTATCTTCAGCTCTAAAGGAACATCCGAAACATGTAATACATTTAACAAAGAAACATTTTATACAAATAAATGTAGAAACAGTTAAGGTATGTGTATGAGATTAGGAAGGGGGGGGGGCATAAAGAAGACAGGCAAGAAAAAAAGTCAAACACAGACACAACAAACTCAAGCCCACGATGAGTAAAATAGAAGACAGACAAGAAACAAACAGTACACACAAAATACTTAAAAAAACAACTTATACAAAGTGTATTGATTAGTTTGGATTAGTCATGTAATTAAATGTATAAGCCTCAGACGATAATCTATAAAGGGGACTAATTCAGTTATACAAAACGCAACAGTCAAGTAATATTTCTTTCCCTTGTTTGAGATTAAACATAAGGAGTAATTTAGTATTATTAGTTTTATTATTTATTTTTTTATTTAACTATTATTTATGTATTATCACCAATAGTTAATTAACTATTTGATTCCTTTTTAAAAATTCATTTTTGTGTTGTTAGGTAAATGGAATAATTTGCAAAATTTCAGCTTTATCTGAGATTGGGTTCAATAAAAATGTCGTGCAGAAAGTTTTGACCAGACAGAGTGAGTTGATAGAAGCTTTGTAAAAAAAAAAGTTAGTCAATCACACACACCAGAAACTCAAGCAAATGATCAGTGAAATAGAACTAGATCATGTAAAAGAGAAAGAAAGATATAACCGGCCAAACCTTGAAAGAAACTTAAACACGTCTTACAGACTGATCTAAACACACGCACGCACACACACACATACATATACACACAGACACAAAAACAAGTCGGTAAAACCTGTACGTATGTCTTCACAATTCAGAACTTGAACTTTAAAATAAAAAATGTTTAGACTGACACTTGAATTGCCGTCTGCTAACAAGTCTGTTTAAACTATCACGTACGCCATTTTGTAAGGGCGATAACTTTACTTCCTGTGCGATGTCCACTCCAGTGGCTGAGCCCGACTTACTAGTCTCCTTATGTTACGTCACGCAGACTTAGAAAAGAACCTAATTACCTAATGTCAACCAGATTATGTGGTATAGAATGGTTTCATCGTATAAACAATTCTTCACACACACAATTAGTTCAAATGTGTAAAACCTAGAGTCGTTAGCTAGATGTCTTACAAAACCGGGTCATCCTTATACCAAAATCAAGATGAGGCTTTTTTTGTTTGAGAATAATTAAGAAGTCTTAAGTTGAAATGTTATTATAGTCTCCTTTATTAACTTGTAATTATAGAGAGAAAAAAAGCTTGACAGATCATCCATGTTTTCAGTGTGCTGCATATTATAAACACGTATTATGTGACACACATTAAAATATAGATTGCTTTTCACCAACTTTAGTATTCAAATGACAGGTACAATAGTTACTGTCTCTGACCGGACAAAGCCTCCAGAGTAGTTGGTATCCTTTTCTTTGTTTGTGTTGCTTATACTTTATTTTCTTATAACCGAAAAAAATAGGTACAACAGACACGGTACATGTCCGGACGAAGCCCTCAGATGTCATCATTAAATACCTATTTTATGTCTTTTAGTAATTTTGAAATGTCCTTGACTGACATTGAAACAACGTTTTCGTTTTTACCTGCTAAAATAAGAAATGTAGATTTGAACTTCATTTTCATTCAACTGGCCACACTAAACAACTTTAATTTCAAAGCTTTCAAATATTCAAGACGTGAAAACCTGGTAAAGGTTACTCTAAAAATCATCTCATTATATTTCATGTTTTAAGAAGCAGCACCAACAAAACTAAATGTGAACAATTAAAGTGTATGACGTAGATAATATTGTTATTATAATGTAATTAACGCTTTGTAGTTTGTACTGAGATTTAAAGGAATTTATTTTTGCTTACACAATAATAGACCGATTTCCAAGAAGAAAAAAAAAACTAGATAAGGGAGACAATTTAGATTTTTTAAAATTTTAAATTGTTATACATTGTTCTGTCCCTTTGTAAAACAAATAATAATGTATCAAAGGATAATTTTACATTTCTAATGATAATAATAATAATGGAGACAAAACAACGTAAATAAAGAATTTACATTTATTTGGGTAAATACCCAAAGTGGCATAAAATACATAAAAGTGTTGATGACTGGTTTTGATATTTAGAGTTACAACACGAACGATAATAAGGACCCTACTTACACATTGTTTCCACTATTATCATTTCTAGAGCATTTGCAAACATAGTTATTTATTTTTCACTAAACTTACCACTTACTGTTCGTACTGTAATTTATGCAGAAAATTTCGGTTCACTTAGAAATAATTTCAAGGTGCTTGATAGTACTAGCCACATTGCTTAATTTAAACCAAATGATAATTGTAATGTAATTGATGTAACATAAAAAGGTCAATATTTGTTAACATACTGCTAAGAATAAATCATCTAGTCCTGATGGTATTCCTATACTACCAAAAATACTACTCAACAAACTGTCAACAGTATTCCAATACTTATTCAGGAATCACTTAATCAGATTAGGCTACCAAATGACTGAAAAGAACCAAAGTTCAGCCTTCAAAATAAAAAGCATACAATTCTGACCCATGAGACCACAGACCTGTATTACCCACCACCATCATATGTTATATTCTTATTTTATACTAACATGGCTTTATGAAATTTAGCTCACGTACAACACAACTAATAGGCTCTATTGACATTTCAAAAGGCTTATACAATAATAAGTAATTAGATGTCATGTTATTAGATTTTTCTAAGGAATTTGACAAAGGCTTGCTTATAATTAAAATATTTTGGCATATCTATCTATCTATCTATCTTTCTATCTATCTTTCTATCTTTCTATCTATCTATCTAATCTATCTATCTAATCTATCTAATCTATCTAATCTATCTAATCTATCTATCCAATCTATCTATCCAATCTATCTATCTAATCTATCTAATCTATCTAATCTATCTAATCTATCTAATCTATCTAATCTATCTAATCTATCTAATCTATCTATCTATCTATCTATTTATCCATCCTTCCATCCATCCATCCATCTATCCTTCTATCTTTCTATCTTTATATCTTTCTATCTTTCTATCTATCTATCTATCTATCTATCTATCTATCTATCTATCTATCTATCTATCTATCTATCTATCTAATCTATCTATCTAATCTATCTAATCTATCTAATCTATCTATCCAATCTATCTATCCAATCTATCTAATCTATCTAATCTATCTAATCTATCTAATTTATCTAATCTATCTAATCTAACTATCTATCCATACATCCATCCATCCATCCATACATCCATCTATCCATCTATTCATCTATCTATCTATCTTTCTATCTTTCTATCTTTCTATTTTTCTATCCTTCTATCTTTCTATCTATCTATCTATCTATCTATCTAATCTGTCTATCTAATCTCTCTATCTAATCTATCTAATCTATCTAATCTATCTAATCTATCTATCCAATCTATCTAATCTATCTAATCTATCTAATCTATCTAATCTATCTATCTATCCATCCATCCATCCATCCATCCATCCATCTATCCATCTATCCATCTATCTATCCATCTATCTAATCTATCTAGTCTATCTATCTATCTATCTATTTATCTATCTATCCATCTATCCACCTATCAATCTATCTAATCTATCTAATCTATCTAATCTATCTAATCTATCTAATCTATCTAATCTATCTAATCTATCTAATCTATCTATCTATCTATCCATCCATCCATCCATCCATCCATCCATCCATCTATCCATCTATCCATCTATCTATCTATCTAATCTATCTAATCTATCTATCTATATATCTATCTATCTTTCTATCTATCTATCTATCTAATTAAATATTCATCTGTAATATATACATATACAATATATATATATATATATATATATGTTTACAAAAATAATAAGGGCTAAACTAACCTGAAATATCATATAATATTTGTATTCTTTTACATGTTTTTTTCTTAGCTGTAATTATTGAAGGAACGTAACTGGTTTGTACTATTTTTATTGCTGTGTGCTATCTGTAGGGTGTTAATTTAGACATGATGGGCTCATTAGCCTTGGCTCGCTACCCACCTAGAAGAAAGAAACAAAACTCTGCTTCCTTGCAGGCACTTGCAGCTTAATCCAAACATGGGAAAAAATCATGATTCAAAAATCAGCAGCCGGTGACCATTAGGCTATTTTGTAGATCACCACACCGCTACAACCTGGCAGAGCCTGCGACGGCGTTTACCACAAACTGTATTGGCGCCTGCCGTTCCTTTAGTACAATCAGCTGCATGGAAATGGGGGAAACTGCTGAGGCATCATTCTGACCATACCTAATGCCCAGACATTCATCTCATATAAATATCTTTGTATATCTGCGAAGAATTACTTTGTAGTTTCCAGATCATGGAGCACATTAAACACCTTCAGGCCAGCGTACTGTCCAAAGTTAATATTATTTATTGTTGCATTATGATGCAGTTAATTTTGCTATGATGGTTTTAATTCTTAAGTATATTCTTAAAACACCAGTGAATATGCGTGGGAAGCGTGGTAGAGAGGCTAAGTACGCTTGAACTTGGGTTGGCTACCTATGAAAGGGGCCTGAAGTTCGAGACCCGACTCAAGAAGAGTTGTATATACTGAGCGCTTAAAGACCTTATACCTCCCCCCCCCCCCCCCCCCCCCACACTGCTGAACAAATGAGATAGGACCAACACGCTGTGAACAAGATACAACCATGAAGGTTGCGCTACATAAAAGCTATTTTTTTTTAAATGTCATTCGTCTAAGTTCTGAAAAATGAATAGACCCTACTGTACAATATATATACAAATGTAACGTTCAACTCTTACTATCATGGACTAGGTCCTATGTCAGCATACTTTTAAGAAAATAAAAACAATTTCAAGTTGGGGTAAACGTGTGTGTGCGTTTGTGAAAGAGAAGTGTGTGTAGGGAGGGGAGAAGAAAAAGAGAGGGAGTGAAGAGAGAGAGGGAGGGAGGGAGGGAGGGAGAGAGGGAGGGAGGGAGGGAGAGATAAATATGTAGAGAGAATGTGCTATAAACTATAGCAATAGCAATATTTATCAAAACTGACCACTTGACCTGACAAGACCAACCAGAGTAGTCCAATATAGTACAAGCGAATACAGATTTACAGTTAACATTACAGGCTTAATTCCCCTTAACTGAGAGCCTAAATGCAGCACGGAAAAATCTTTTCCCAGATACCTCTTCCCCCACTGGTCCACAAACGAGATTGGACCAAAGCGCTCTGAGCATGCTATAAGCCCGAAAGTAGCGCTATATGAAAGCTATAATTATAATTATTATAACTCTGACTCCTTAACAGCTTCAATTTTTAATTAAGAAAAAGTTTATATCTACAGCACAGTTTTATCTTCGTTCTCCAGCGATCTCTTCAAAGTCTAAACCAATTTACTGCACAAAGACCAAGACTTAAACTACGTTGTAGGTCTACCTGCATTTTCTACCTGTTCCACTAACGAAAGTCAGCTACAAACAACATTCATCCTAAATCTCTCTAGTTTACATAAGCAGATACATTCCCAGAACGACGGGGGGGGGGGGGGGGGGGGGGGGGGCTGCCTGGTCGTGTAGCATGCTCGGTGGACTGTGAATTGGTGGTTTCGGTAGTCCTGAGCTCATACCCTGCTTGCTGCCATCCCCGGTCTTCCTGCGGGAGGTTTGGATTAGGGAGTAGATTATCTTCGACCCAGGAGAAACATCCGAAATGGTTCACAAATTTTTTTTTATAGTCCATGATACTAATGTCTCCTATAAGACTATTTTTGTTGGTGTAATGCACAACTTATAAGACAAATTCGAATATGTGCAATTAAGATTATTATTAACACTATTATTAAACATCTCTACAAAGATGAACTAATATTAACCATCATTAATCGTATGTAATTTAGATACTCCACAATAATAAGAATTCTTTACTCTTTTGACCAAAGTAACTCATAAATAATTCTCATGTTTCCAGCCCTAACAATATATTTTATTTAACTTACAAATTATTTTTTAATTGTATTTATCTTCTTTAATTACGATATTCATTTATTTCAAGTATATTTACCTTATGTTTATATTTTAACTTTGCACTCAAGACCTTGCGATCTATAGGGCAGATGCTGTTAAGGTCATCTGTTTCTAACGAACAGGATGTCATGTGACCAGCACAATGATAAAACCCAACTTTCCCTAACTAAATTCAGGTGCCCATTAGAGTTTGGTGGACTCAAGGGCGCCCTAAACATTTCAAATTTCCTAATCCCACTCTTCACCAAGTTTGAAACCCACGACCCCAGATATGGAAGCCAAACACTTTAACATTCAGTCACCTTAGGTTCAGTCCAAAAGACAACTTTTTAAATCCTTAGCTTTTCAAATGGAATTAAATATCCTAGAAAAAGTATCATTTTAATGGATTACTAGATATTTGGTATCTTCATACTGTTTGATGAAAACTTGAATTCAACCACTATAGACTTCACATTAATGCTGTAAAACGAGTCGATGAGTCACCAAATTCAGGTCAAACTGTTTTATCGAAGCTCATACAAACACACCCTGTTCTCATGAAAATCAGACGCTAATTCCAATTAAGCAGATGAAGTGCATTAATTAAAACCAATAAAACAACACTTTACAAAAATACACTTAAAAAAACAAACAAATAAAAACATAAACTGGGTTTACAAACCCAAACACCTCAGGTAGTGCACGTGAGTCGAAGGTGATCCGTGGCACGTCCATTTATGTGAGGTAAACTCCTAGGGGAGGGACTGCCAGGCGTGAGGGAAGGGGGTTACCTGTTCTGATTTCATAGTGGCTCTTTCTCTTCGTGTACCGGGCTTAAGGTGCTACGCCTAGATTAGGTAGTGCAGGGTGCTATGCTTAGGCTAAATGTTTTAAGAGGAATGCCTATATACATTAGTTTAAGGCACAAAATATAGCAGTGAGATTCATAACAAACGAATATTCACATTTGACTAGAGTAACACCTATAGTAAAATCACTAAATTTAGAAAGTCTTCAGGACAGAAGACTCAAAAGTAAAGTAGCAATTATACATAAAATACTGAACCATAATATTCAAATACAAAAACAAAATTTAATAAAATACTCAGAAAGACACAAAGATAAAGGCATATTCCTCGTCCCATATGCTAGGACAAATTTGTACAAATGCTCTTTCTTCCCTAGTGCTATTAGAGCATGGAATGGGTTGCCTGAGCTAGCCAGGAAAACCAGTGACTTGGTAGAACTTAAGTCATTGGTTAATATGCATGACTAAATGCATGACGCGTAGGACGTAATCATCTTCTTTTTTGAAGTAACGTCTGTATTATATAAGATAAGGTTCTATGGCTTAGTCAAATTACTATTAATCCTAAATATTTGTAACTGTCGTCGAGCTATAATTAAAGTTACCCCCCATTCAGACCATGCTGTCTAAAGAGCAGATGATTAAGAGGTAATCAATGTCTGTGGCTAGATGTTAAAGAAGGTGTTATGTGGCCAGCACAATGACCAACCGCCTTTACTTTTTCCCAACTAATACCAACAAACGACTGTTTTGTGTCTTAAATGTAATTCATGTTTCATCTGTTTTTTGCAAAAACCGAAAAAAAAAATTGAACGAAGACTCATTATGGGAAACTATTTAAATTTACACAGGCTATAAAAGTAGATGGTTTTAGCACCAACATCTTAAATGAATTTTATAGAGCTATAACAATAATATGGGAAGTCTAAATGTTCCTAGAGACTATATTGCCTTTTTTTTTCCTTTTTACAAAACTTGTATCAACTCACTCTGTCTGTCTGTCTGGTACACAAGGTTTGTACACGTTATTTCTCCCACACCCAATCTCGGATAAAGTCGAAATTTGGCATACTTTTTTTCTTGTTTCTAAGAAAACAATAATAATAAAGAAAATTAACAAATCAGCTTATTATATATTGGTCATTAATTATTTTTTTTTGGTATCAAGCAAGGAAAAAAATTGTACTTGATCGATATAGTGATTTAATTTGACTTAGACCCCTTTATACTTTGTGTAGTAAACTAGGTCGTCGCTTAAAAGTTTGGAACTAACAATAGATAACCGTGAAACCTTCTATTTTCATAAGTGCTTCGGTGGCACATTGGTTAGTGAATTAGATTGAGAACCCTTGAAATCTGAAGTTTGATTTCGTTTTACAATTATTATTTATGTATTTAAAAAGCGATCACGGTTACATTTACTTAGGTACTCCTTTCATTCTCCCCCCATCTTTCCCAAATCGTCCTGACACGTGATAGGGTGATAGCGCTTTGTGAAAGCTAAAAGCAATTAGTACAAAATATTTCTAATCGCACAGATTTATCATTGTTAGCCTAGGCCTAGATCTATTACAAATTTATTGCATGACTGATCCAAACTAATTAATACAAATGCGCCTAATATAAGCTTTGTTTTAAGTTGTTTTTTTTTAAAGAAAGATATATTCCAAAATCATAGGCTTGAGAATCTTTCATGCACTTTGTACAGTAGATTCTTGGCTAGCGTGCGCCTTCGTTGTTGGCATGACTAATCTACACAACTTGTATAATTGATGATGACTTGATCGAAGCTAATAGAGATGGATGAGCTTTAGCTGTGGGCAGTGTATCAACTTGCTGGAGCCATGACAAAGCGATGTCCAGACAAGCTGATTAATGGGTCCTCGTATTTTTAGCCCTTACTAGCTGTCGGTGTAGGCATCGCTCTATGTATGGATTTTAATGAATTGATGTATACAACTATTTTTAGTGCAAAAGACAAAAACAACGATAAGACTAATGTGAAATAAATTGATTTGACTGGACAGTGTTTAAGTTTTGAGTTTTCGGCACATCGGCATAATTTAGGCCATGTCGTGCCCGGACTGGACAGAAAGTGAACACGAGATGATAAGATATAATGTCATTAAAAAATAGCTAAAGTAATTAAACAAAAGAAAAGATAGAGAAATACCAAGAGAAAGAGGGAAAAGAAAAGAGAGAAAAAAACAGAGAGGGAAAGAAAGAGCGAGGAGGAAAGTGAAATGAAAAAAGAGAAAGAAAGAACGGAGGAGATATCGAGAAGGAAAGAGATTTTTAGAAAGAGAGCAAGAATAAAAAACAAATTGAAAAAAAGATAGCAATACTGACAAAAGAAAATGAGTAATAAAGAGAAAGAATAAAAGAGAAAATGGAAGAAATAATAAAGAGAAAGAAAGGGAGAGAGGAGGAGACAAAAGAGAGAGAGAGAAATTGAAGCGAGAAAAGAGAATGGGGGGGGGGGAGAGAATTAAACCGAGAGTGATAAAAAAGAGAAAAGCAAAGATGTAATGCAAGAGGAAATAGAAGATGTAGTGAAAGAGGAAATAGAAAATGAGGGGAGAAGAAAGAAAGAAAAAGAAGAGATAAAAAGAACTGCGAAATCACTGCTATATATTTCAATTCTACAAAGTTTAACTCCCTTTTTCTATATAAGATTTTATAAAATATTTACCTTCAAATGATTAACTAATTGGTTGTGTTTTTTTAAACAATTTATGTACTGTCCTTGACGATGAATAACTGCAAATTTCAACTTGATCCGAGAATGAGAAGAGGGAGAAAAAAAACGTGTAAAAAATGTGCAACACACAGACAGACAGGCAGACTGACAGACTGACAGATGAAGAGAGCTCATATAAGCTTTGTAAATAATACTTTATAGAAGTTTTAACTCACAACTATACACGTTTTTCTGCCCTCACGCCTGTCTCCTCTCTTCTTCAACATTAACACCTCTAGTTCTCCTCCGAACTACCACATACACGCTCGTAGTTTCATCAGTTTCTCTTCGGTCTACACAACCAAAAACATCCGCCCTTCTCCCCCACATGGCTATCCCAGAAAACCTGCACATCTACTCCATAACATGCGGTATGCAAAAGGTCTTTTTGTGTGTTGAACCCAAGAGATTTGAAAATGAACGTGAATGTAAAATGCTTGCGTTAAACTTTTCACGTGAAGCAGCGAAAAAAAGGATTCTTCTAACGCTAAGGCTGATAGTCCGTGTGATATACGCTTTGGGTTATCATCACGAGACTCCTGAGTCCGCACTTTTCACGTCATCATGCGCCGTCCTCTAAGAAGTTAAGGCTAGGACCTAATGAACTTCATTCGTAAAGAAACACACGAAACAAGACCAGTTCCCATTGCGCAATGTGTATCAGCATATATACATATGCATCTATTGTTTGTACTCCATTGTGCAGGTGCCCGAGGTTCAACCTGCACATCGTGAATACATTATAAAACTTGTTCATACATCTAATATTTTGCAGAATCGGCAATACATTTGGGTGCACGTGCCCGTTCAAAAAAAAAAAAAAAGATAGACTTAGATTAAACCTTATGGATTTTTATATATTTTTCTTTTTTTTGCAATTTTTGTATTAGAATTTCTTCTTCTTTTTGTGTATTGTTTTAATATTTGGATGTAATGTAAATTGTGTTCCGAGTGACCAATCAAAAAACTTCTAAAAATATAGGATATAGTGTTAAATGTATAGCGTTTGTCATTGGGGCTTACTTTGAATGCAAAGAAATGGAACGCGTGTTGTTATCCTTCAAACGTATTGTCGGTATGCCATTAGCGATTAAGCCATTCGTGATTGTGACATTTGTTGAGCCAATTTTCGGTGCACCAATAGTCGGTAATAAGGCTTGTCTTCGAGTCCGAAGATTAGTAAGGAATGCAGTATTTCCCACGGCTGCGCAGCCCCAGCTGTGACCTACATATTTTGCCACACCCGAGCAAGCATAACCATTTTCTTAATTTATTTTAAAGATATTGTCTGCCCTGCTTGGTTGTTAACCCTATACAGTTCACTGTGAAATGAGTGCGTAGATAAAGGTAACGTTTAATCTAGTATTACGTGCACTGGGCCATCACATATCGGTTAGTCTTTAATGCTTCAGGATTATCTAATGCTTGAGTCTCATGTTTTAAAAGAAATATCTACTCAGAGTTGCAGGTGTACAAACGTGACGTCCAGATTAGAACCAGTTGGTTGGTTTACCCTGATGTACTGGTAGGGAAAGTTATGACTGTACACTTCCTGCTGTAACTGCCAAACATGTCACATAGTGGCTGGTGTTGCCAGTGTAATCAAGTTTTGTTGCCCACAAAGTTATCCATTTGTGTCTATGACAGACGGGAGAGATTTCATTCGGAAAGTGCAAACGCACTTGTAATATAAGAGAGAGAGAGAGAGAGATGATGATGATGATGATGATGCAGAGGCGTCCATATTGACATATCAAACAGTGATAATAGCTGACAGAATCTCTAATTAAAATAAACACCTAGAACCGCATAGAACATCTTTTTCGCCTCTACCCTTCACCTATCCTTTAGTCTGTTAAACCGTTGGGGCACCACGCAAGATCTGTTGACCGTCTTTCTCCATTCCTCTCTGTCTTTTGCCTTGGATAGAGCCTCTTTCAACCCATTCCTTCATCTTGTTTTCCCAGTGCTTTTTCTTTCTGCCTCTTCTCCTTTTTTTTCCTGGTACTGTTGCTTGAAGGATGGTCTTTGCCAGCCCCGAAGACCTTCTAATATGGCCTTAGAGTTTTAGTTTGCGATGACCTGCTAACTATTAAACGCAAACTAAAACTCTAAACTCAATGAACGTGATATTATATTATTACATTACATTATTTTTTTATAATATAGCAGATGATGTAAAGGTCATTTTTCTGTGACCGACGGTTAACGAGGGTGTCATATGGCCAGCACAACCAACAACAGTTTTACTTTACCCCAATTTAGGTCAAGTTCCCTTTAGAGTTGGGTGAACTCAGAGGCGACCTTAAAATCTTGAAATAAAAAATCCCAGATTCGAACCCTAGCCCACTCTGTTCGGAAGCGCTTTACCACTCGGCCACCAAGCTTCGACATACAATAGACAAATTAAACTTAAGAACCCTTCGAGTTCACGTACTTTTCAAAAAAAATTATTTGAAAAATCTTTTAGTGTGAGCGCCTTTGATACTATTCGACTGAAGTAAACATTGAGAAACTAGCACAAACACACAAAATTAAATGTAATATAAAAAATTGTATAAACCACAGCTAGACCAAAGGTAGAACATAGGTAGACCGCAATGGTAAACATTCACTCTGATAAACAATCCAATCGGTAAACAATTCGATACAGACGTCTGTGATTTATTCAATAGCACCATTCTTCTGTTACAATCACCAAACACCTGTTTTACCTGGCACTGGAGAGCTGTATCAGGTGATAGACCTCTGAATGGCATATCAATGATTTCTTGGACAGCTCTTAGGATTTTGGCTTAGTAAATGTGGGTGGTATAACAGAACTCCAGTGAAACTGATTAACTATTTTCAAATCTGGAGTTGAAGATTAAGAAAGTGGAACAGGGTGATGAATAGGTCTAGATATTTTCATAAGTTAAATCTAAGAATTTTTATAAGTTAAATTTGATGACACAATGTCTGACTTCATAGGTAAACCATGCGAAATCAATATAATGTGGATATTTGGTCACTTCAGATGATTATCAGTATATTATATCTTCCAAATGCCACATATCATCAGGAAGTTTCTTTCTATTCATATTCTAAATAGAAATGCTAGAAAGAAACTATACATTAAAAATATGCAAAATACACCAAAAGGCATCCCACACAATGTGTTATGCGTAGTTGTATCAATTAGTTTGAATCAGTCATGTAATTAAAATTTGCAATAGATCTAAGCTAGCAGTAGAATATTTGTGCGATTAATGATAGTATTACTATTGTTTTATTAATGTTTAAAAAAAAGTAAGCAGCCTAAATCATAACTCGAGGGCTAAGGCTTCCTCAAGCCAACACGGTAACCACTGTGCCAGGGAGATGCTTATGAAAGTGGTTTTCAAAGTCACTTATTTACACTTTTTTTTTCTACAAAACATAAAAGGGACCGATTCAACTTATAACACTTTATCAGTCAGGAGTAAATTTCTTTCCCTTGTTTGAGATACCAAACAAAATAATTAATTACCAATAGTTAACAAACTAATTGGTTATTTATTTATTTGATTCTTGTTTTGGCAGGTAAAAGAAATAATTTTACTGAATTTCAGCTTGGTCCGAGATCGTGTGTGGGTGAAATAACGTGTACAAACGTTTTATCAGACAGACAGACAGGGGTGTGTTTATATAAGCTTTGTAAAATAATAGCAACGTATTTTTCAATACTTTTCAAATCCCTTCAAGTTTAATGAGTGCACTGATCAAGATATTTCCAGGTTCACCTGGTGCAGTGTCATTTACCTTTTAGCAGACGATCAACAAAACGAGAAAAAAACCCAACTAAGAATCATTTGAAGCTATTGCCTTTGACGTGTTACTCATTAACATGTTAAAAGTTAAAAACATTAAGATTTTGGAATCATGACGCGTAAGACTTTAAAGTGGACACTTCATAAACAAATGATGCTTCCCAAAAACAAATTCAAGGAAATAGTTTCCTCATTTTGTCATGTATTTTGAAATTGTTCATTGTCTGAATGTTACGTCTGCTTTGGTTTTAGTCTGGTCGTCTGCTGTTTATAGAATAATTATTGTTCCTGATGTTACGAAGACTTATTAAGGTGATTGATAGTGTCCCATAGTACTTGTAACGATCACAGCAATTCGATCAATTCTCGCCAAGTAGTCCTTTAGTTAGTGGCGTAGCAAGGGTTTATGAGGGTCAAGGGGGGGGGGGTAGGCATAGAGCTAGTAATTCTTTTTACAAAGATATACAATTATACATAAATTGTCAAATTTCAAGAAAAATGGTTTGAGCCGTTTTCGAGATCCGTTTCCACCCTTTGTCTAGCCAAGAAGAATTTGAAAGTTGAAAAGAGGAAATGTATCAATAATACCGCACACAACATTGTCATTAGTATAAACAGAAAAAAAAAGGACTTGAAACCAAATAAAGTACACATTTTATCCAAAATTTTTTTACCTATTTCATTTCAGAGATATTAGGTATTTAGTTTTTCTAACACTAACTCCATTGATTTCTAAAATGCACATGGATATATAAAAATATCGAAATAAGTAATGGCATATTTCTAAACTGTATTATTGATGACAAAAGTCGGTATGGTAGCTGTTCCTGGTTAGTTATCTTTTTTTTTTTTTTTCAATAATTAACTGAACATGTTCAATGTAAATTGCCCGTCTTATTCATTAGTATTCTATCTTCTTGTTATTAAGCTATGTGTTCATTGTATTAATTTATGAATTTAATAAATATTAATTTGCATATTTTTAATCTTTTGTAGTTACAAATTGTAACTATGCAGAAAGTCGAAGTAGCTATTAGTTTAAATTTGAATATAATTTTAAATTTTGCATATTTTCAGTCTTACTGACATAGTCTTAATTTAGTATCATATTAAATCATCAATTTTCTGGTGAAATACTTTGAAGCTAAGATATGACTATGATTTATAAATTTCAAAATGTAAGGTTCCCTTTTCAAACCTTACGATCTCTAGAGCAGATAATGTAATGGTCTGTAACCCACAGTTAACAAGGGTGTTATGTGGCTAAGCACAACCACCACCGCCTTTACTTTTTTTTCCGAATAACGCGCCCTAAAGATCCGGAAAAAAGAAATCTCAGGATTCGAACCCGTGTCCCATAGGTTTGGAAGCCAAGCGCCTTAGCACTCAGCCACAGCGCCTCCTCAAATGAAGTTCCCCTTTCAGACTATGCGGTGTATAGTGCAGATGGTGTAAACGTCATCTTTTTTCTGTTGCCCACGGTTAATGAGGGTGTCAAGTGGCCAGCACAACGACCAACCGACTTTACTTTTTTTTTACTTGATTAGAAACGTAATTTAATCGTATCAAATAATAATACAAGTGGAAAAGAAATAGGGGAAAAAAAGAAACAAATAAAAAAAAATTCATATATTCTTATATTTGTAAAAATTCAATCTAAGTCAAGGACCCAAACTCCCATGTGAAGTACCCCTTCGATTTATGCAGACTGTGGCTAATACATGCCTACCATGTGGGGTGGGATGGGGGTGGGGGGGGGCAGAGAGAACGGAGAGCTGGCCACTTAAAATGATTGAATGATAGGTCTATACATAAAGGTATTTTTAAACAGAAGGAGTTCAAGTGGTCCCTACTGCATCTTCGCCACTGGAAGCAGAGATTAGAACAGGTGATTTAGGAATCTTTCCAAAACCTTCAACAAAGCAATTCTGTCTGGTGTATAAAGTATACTCATAAAGCCTTTATAGTCGAATGGAGATACATCTACGTTACGATATGACGGAAGCCGGACTATAAGTAGTCTGTAACTGAATAAGCACATCTATCTATCTATCTATCTATCTATCTATCTATCTATCTATCTAATCTATCTAATCTATCTAATCTATCTAATCTAAATCTAATCTATCTAATCTATCTAATCTATCTAATCTAATCTATCTAATCTATCTAATCTATCTAATCTATCTAATCTATCTAATCTATCTAATCTATCTAATCATCAATCCATCCATCCATCCATCCATCCAATCCATCCAATCCATTCATCCATTACAATCTCCTCCATCCATCCATCCATCTATCTATTTATCCATCCATCTATTTATCCATCCATCTATCTATCTATCTATCTATCTATCTATCTATCTATCTATCTATCTATCTATCTATCTATCTATCTATCTATCTATCTATCTATCTATCTATCTATCTATCTATCTATCTATCTATCTATCTATCTATCTATCTATCTATCTATCTATCTATCTATACATCTATACATCTATACATATATATATCTGTTGTTTTGAGAATGATATTAAGGTTTTTTTTAATTTGTATTTAAAAGTTTGGTCCTAAAAGTAACAGGTTTACATTTTTACATAGAACATTTCAGGGCGTTCCGGTGTTCGATTCAAATGTGTTTTTAACTACTTCCAATTGGATAAGCACTGAATGATGACGTCATCTTGCTTAAATTGTAGAGAAACATGTAATGCTAAACAAACGACAAACATGTGATGGGGAAACAGAACACAGAGAAAACAAATTAAAACAAACAGCGCTGGAGTTTATCCATTCTAGTTTGGGTGGAAAGTTGGCAAGAATATTTTTTTGCATTGAACTTTATAAGCTTGGTGTGTTATGTGTGTATGTGTGTTAGTTTTTTGCGTGTGGCTTTGCATTCATCTTAATACGTTTATGACGTTTGTGTTTGTGTGTGTGTGAAAAGGGTGTCAATACCGTCACAAAAAAAAAGCACTGCATATATATATATTTTTTCTTTGTTGTCCATTATTCATAGCCTGATGATATAGAAAGTAAGCACATTTTTTAATCAGACAATCCTCCGAGTGTCAAAAATATATAAGCTAGAACTACACATTAAGATAATGGTAAGTCTCTTTGCAAAATTCAAGCTTTACAAGTCTCGAATATTAATATCGGTACCAAACAAATACCCAATATACGAGAATATTCGGCGTTATTATTGCATTACATTGAAAGGTCAAAGTTGAAAGGGTCATGCGAAACGTAACCATCACCAGGAAGCCTTTTTGAATATAGATGGCAAAGCTGACACAGCGAGCATTATCCCATTTCATACATAATTAAGTATATATGTTCTGCTAGTGTCCAGCTAATATTATGAGAATAAAATGGATGGAACGGACAATGCATATCTTGACCATGTATCTACGTTAACAAGATAGACAAGATAAAAGAAACAAATGCCCACTGCAAATGTACTTGTTTTTTTTTTTAATAACCAAGCTTAAAATAATCTTGACCATCGCCTTTAAAAAAAAAACAACCCATTTTAATAAAATTAAGGTGTCAAACCTTTCCGGAGTAGACATGATTATAGATTATTCAGTCAAATGGAATTACTCTTCATCGTGTTCACTAAATTCAAAAGTTGCTAATAATCATTTTAGCAAGACGATTGTTTTATATTTTAAATGGCCTCTCCCTATATAATAAACAAATGTGTGATTTCAAATTAATTGTTTTGGCATGATAGGGAGTTCATGCCGAGTTTAAGAGCTTGGCTTCCGAATTCATGGTTCTCGAGTTCAAATGTGGGTGAAGTCTGGAACTTTGAGATTTTTAGGACGCCCAACCCTAATAAGTACCTATTATACTTTAGAAAAGTCAAACCACTGGTCGCTGGCTGCATGACAGCCTTGTCAACTCTCCTCAATAGAAATGGATGAACTTTGCATCATCTGCCCTCAGAAATCGCAATCTTTACTTTACTTTTTACTTTTTAGTTTTACTTTATCTCACTTTTTATTATAATTTTTAATATAATTTTTACTTTACATTTTACTTTACATTTTTATTACTTTTTACTTTACTTTTTACTTTACTTTTGACTTTACTTTTCACTTTACTTTTTTCTTTACTTTTTACTTTACTTTTTACTTTACTTTTTACTTTACTTTTTACTTTACTTTTTACTTTACTTTTTACTTTACTTTTTACTTTACTTTTTACTGTACTTTTTACTGTACTTTTTACTTTACTTTTTACTGTACTTTTTACTGTACTTTTTACTGTACTTTTTACTGTACTTTTTACTTTACTTTTTACTGTACTTTTTACTGTACTTTTTACTTTACTTTTTACTTTACTTTTTACTTTACTTTTTACTTTACTTTTTACTTTACTTTTTACTTTACTTTTTACTTTACTTTTTACTTTACTTTTTACTTTACTTTTTACTTTACTTTTTACTTTACTTTTTACTTTACTTTTTACTTTACTTTTTACTTTACTTTTTACTTTACTTTTTACTTCACTTTTTACTTCACTTTTTACTTCACTTTTTACTTCACTTTTTACTTCACTTTTTACTTCACATTTTTTTACTTCACCTTTTTTACTTTAACTTTTTTTACTTTAACTTTTTTTACTTTTCCCTTTTCTTCTTTACGTTTTTTACATTACCTTTTTTACTTTAACTTTTTTTACTTTAACTTTTTTTACTTTAACTTTTTTTACTTTAACTTTTTTTAATTTAACTTTTTTTAATTTAATTTTTTTTACTTTAACTTTTTTTACTTTAACTTTTTTTACTTTAACTTTTTTTTACTTTAACGTTTTTTACTTTAACTTTTTTTACTTTAATTTCTTTACTCTTTAACTTTTTTTACTTTACCTTTTACTTTACCTTTTACTTTACTTTTTACTTTACTTTTTACTTTACTTTTTACTTTACTTTTTACTTTACTTTCTTTGTGATTTACTTTTCCATTACTTTTGCCGCGTGGTGTTCCTAACAAGTTATTTTTTATTTTTTAATATTCTCTTCCATGGAAATCTACAATTTATAGCATATCTGTATCTATTATAATGACACAACTTTTTGTCCAAAAACCTAGTTCTTTTTCATTACATACTAATGTTGGTACTGTTGTGATTGGTGGTGAAAATTGGCGTCACGGAAGCAAGTTTCTGCGGCTTCGTAGTTTGTGTCCTGGTCGTAGCTGTTATTTCGTCACATTTGATACACTATTTTCGATCCTTACAATATTTTACCTAGTGTTGATATTGTTTTAACCCCGCCATGCACACCGCCATCCAAGATAGTGCAAAAGGTGCGCACTATTAGAGAATACACTAATTCGAATGTTAACAGTAAAAGAATAGAGAACGTTTTCCGCCCAAGTCTAGAACCCATAGAAAGATGCTGTGCTTAAGGCAGATGTCCTTTGTGTTATTACATTTAAACAGATATACCATGATTGAGGAGACATCTAAAGACAGCAAAATGTTTCTTGAAGAAACTTAAAATTGAAAGGTCATGATTTTAATGTCACTAAGATCTTAAGGAATGTCTCGGAATCATTTAACAAATTCTTCAACTATTTCTAACCATCAGCATATATGTGAAAAAAATGATTTTTTTTTAATAAATGAAAGTTAAGAAATATTTAAGATCGACTTTAACTTTGATTGAAAAGTTTTCAAGTTTGAAATGCAGAAAAAAACAACTACATTGTAATTTACTTAAGGCCGCTTTGTTGCAAGATTGAACTATAGATAAATTGTAATAAACAACGAGATTTTAATATACAATCGACACTTCTTTTATTCAACATTTAATAGAGCTCAGGGTGTCACCCCCCCCCCCACCCCCCCAAAAAAAAATCCAGTGTTTTTCCCTTAAGCCATTAAACATATACTTAATAATGGTAAGTATTATGTATATGTGTTATGGCTTAAGGAAAAAAAACGGGAATTTGTTTTTTTTTGGGGGATAACACCCTGAGCTGACCGCACCGGTTGACACCCAAGCTAGTGACACCACTGCCATTGCGACCCATGTATTACATCAGAATAGTTTGGATTCTTTTTATCAATGCGTTTTTTTTTATATCAAGAGGAATCTATGACGTAGGCATTTGAGGATGGCTTATTCCAGAACAGACTTCTGGCATTTCTACAATGTTAGTGCCAGTGCGACCGACAGTATTAGATATATTTGTAATTCTATCACTGCCTGGCCGAGACTTAGCAGACATCTGTGATCATTTACTGTCTGTCTGTCTTTAAAGTGCGTACACGTTTAAAAGAACGCAAGAGAATGAGGTCAAAAGAGAGACAGAAAGAGAGACAGAAAGAGAGAGAGAGACAGAAAGAGAGAGAGAGACTTTGATCTTTTAAACAACGAATCAATTGGCTTGAACTTAAACAATTCAGCAGAAGTAAGCGCCAGACTGTGAAGAAATCAACTGACTATTGAAGTCAGATCATCTTCCATTCCAACATCCAGTTACTGGCGAAACATCTGTAAGTACCGACGTCCCGTTAATACATTAAGGACGTTGCTCAAATTCATTCACGTGTCCATCTAAAGAATGTTGAATAGACATGTAAAGTCCGAAACCTCAGATAGGCCCATTCGCGATCTGTCCGGCAGTTATGGGATTTGGTCATCCAGTTCGCGAAAGGGCTAGGGTTAACGAAATGTTTTTAACTCTATCTCTCCATAATTATTTTCCATGTTCAGAAGAAATTATTATTTTTCTCTCATATGTATTTCAGTAGCCTGTTAGGGTTTTACTTCAATAATGGTTTTCGTTTAATCAGAAAATGTTATATATGGTATAGATAAATGTATGCCCTTTTTATATAACAGAAATTAAAGTTTAAAAAATCCAAAAATTAAGTTACTTTAATGGGGTCAAATCAACGATGGCATTGTCGATCGGGAGAGAAAGAGTTAAGTCTCTAAGGGAAAAATGCGCCATTTTAGTTTGTTACAAAGTGTATATTTTATCCAATAGAGATTTTTTTGGATCACTTGATGTTTCGTATTCTTGCCTTAATTGATACATTAATTGCAAACTTAAATTCTGATCGTAACCATTTGAGAAGTTACACTGCAAAAACTTTTTAACCCTATCTTTCAAGGCAATAATAGGCCAATAGCTTAACGCAATGTGAGATTTATTTTTCGAGACTACAGAAAGACTTTCTATTCGAATCCCTATGTATGGCATGTACAATGTCTAATAGAACTAAAAGAACACCAAAGCAACACTTCAGAATTGTAGTCCTCTACCAGATCGCTCATTTTTGTCATTTAAAAATAAGGTAAGTATTGTTTGCTAATAGATTATTCCTCCGACCGAGGCTCGGTCACCTAGTACTATAACTATATATATATATATTAAGAGTATAGGATAGACATTCTATTAGCATTATCAAAATATACAACGAGTGTGTCACTTTCATAAAGCGCTTGTGTTTTTATTGTGTTTTAGACCATGATGCTCAACCTTTTGTGGCAAGATGGTTGAAATCCTATACATTTCTCAAAGCGTCTTACTGGACGATACGATTCAATTCGTTCTCATCGTCACTTGTATCGTGTGGGCAAAAGTTATGAGGTCCCAGATAGCATCGTGACTTGGGTCGGATATGCCTCACGTGCGGGTTGGTTTGGGCAACGACGAATCAGGGCGAATAAGAAAATTGAGAATAGAAAATGAAGATTCTGCAGAAAAATCCTAGATATTGAATACAAAGACCGCATCACAAACGAAGATATTAGAAAAAGGATTAGTACAGCGATTGGACCCCACCACGATGACCTGCTAACTACTATCGAAAAACGCAAACTAAGATCCTATGGCCAGATCTCGTTCAGGGAACAGTACCAGGAGAAAGAAGAAGAGGCAGACAGAGAAAGCTATTGGAAGACAACATAAAGGAATTGACGCGCCTTCCATTGAGAGATTCTATCCCAGGCAAAAAAAACAACAGAGTGGAATGGTGAAAAATAGTCAAAAGATATTGTGCGGTGCTCCAACGGTCAAACATACTAAGGGATAGATGATAGTGTGAAAGAAATGATTTAACTGTGTTGGTAGCTAATAAATTAATATATATGTAAAAATTCAATATAGTAGTGAAAAATCAATGTAATAAAAATTTAAATGTTAGGTATATTTTTCACTTTTATTGTTTCCATGCGCTGTTCTTTATAAAATAACTATTTTCTATAAATATAGAGGTCGGTGATTCTCAAACTTTTTTTTCTAGTGGCCTCAATTTGTTGTAAACCACCCTTTCCAGCCAATTAAGGAGTTTGAATGAGTGCTGTAAGTTTTCACTGCAGGGTATGATCAAACATCATATTTTACAAATGCATTCTCCTGGCGTCCACAATTTTTTTATAATTGAAGGAAAAAATATGTCGTCACTTGCTTTGATGTCATACATCCATATGTGATCATTAATGAAGTATTATTTAGATTGTTTTGAAAAAAATATTTTATATTTATATTGTTACGAATCTCACTATCCAGGCTCTCTGCAAACTGCACCATACACCACCAACTTAAAGAACTTGACAACTCCGGGCTCCAAAGTAACGTAACACTTTAACAGTTGAATAAATAACAGCCAATACTGTACAATTGGCAACACGTACACTGTACAAATATCTCTCCGATAACATCGTTCCGCCGTATCAACTCTTGCACTGGCCTCTCCGTCTCGTTCCGGGCTTGCACTCAGTTCAACAGTTCAGGACTGACTTTACACACTAGGCTCGTTGTGTCGGACTCGAATGCAGACCAAGATCAAGACGCCAGTCGTCTCAACTGTACTTGACAGTACTCCGCACTGAGTCGTCGTAATACTCCGTACAGAACCACACCGCTGAACTGTGCTGTAGTCGACAGGACTGTAGTGAACCGGACTCTGAACCGTCTTGACCTCCGCTCTTATATAGGGTCCCTACTGGCCTTCTCGAACCGGACAGAACGCCGTTCGACGTTTCTAGGTGGTCAGATGACTACAACTCTCGTGACGCTCCTGAGCTCTGTTCACGACGGCGATCCTTCCCGAACCGTCCTGTTGACACTCGACTCGGCTGACCGTCGTAGCTCGTCACGGTTGACCGCTCGTCTAGCGCTGGCCTGGGGCGATTTGCGTTGGCTGACTACACACACACCACCATCCCTATCTGTGCCACCACCAGGTTTATAACAATATTCATTTTCGCGAAAAGTGTCAACAAGATCGATTTTAACATTTATTTTGAAGAAATCATTTCAATGCGTCCTCCTTGATAATTAGGTCACACGTCTGTGAAGTACTGGCTCGTCGTTGTGCTGGCTTTTATCAGACGTAAAGAAAACAGGCTTGTTACAATACGTCCTGCTGAACACGGACGTGATCCTATGACGATCAGCCCTTTGTTAATTCCGATGCTGCTTAAACGGATGTGTCTCTTACAGTTTAGTATCGGCCCGTCTAACTTATTAACTGAACGTTATTTGACCCGCGCTCTTCCTGCTTAGAGTGATAGTGCGTTGTTGCGAGGCCACTCGTTATAGAAGGCCTGAACACTGACCTGCGATGTCACAACCTATTGGCGGTTAAGACCAATAGCTCGTCGCCACGTCGTACAGACCTAAGAAATCTTATATAACGAATGGTCTTAGTTGAAGACGCCGGGATTATTAATTTCTTAACGTCGGGATACAGGAAAACGTTTGGCTTTAGGGTCCCGCGGCACTGCGACGTTTCCAACAGATCCCTAGATATCAAGTAACTAGATGCAAACGTCATTTGTTTTTGGTCTGACGTCTACCTCGGGGGTCTCGGGTTCGTATCCTGGTAAGACTAAGATTTTCAATTTCAGGATCTTTAGGGCGCCTCCAAGTTTACCCAGCTCTAATGGGTACCTGACGTTAGTTGGGGAAAAGTAAAGACGCTTGGTGGTTGTGCTGGCCACATAACACCATCGTAACCGTGTGCTATTGAAACAGTGACTTTTGCATCATGTGATATATAGGTCGCAAGGTATAAAAGAGGAATATTTTCAGTTAACGTCTAGGTCACAAGTTAAAGTTTGAAAAAACACAAATTTACATTCCCCCCCCACAACAAAAAAAAAAAGTTTTTTGACGCCTTCTTAGCAAATAGTTTCACGTATGCCTATCTGGTGCTATTTCTTATTTAAAAAAAAATCTCCATATTCTTCTGTCTGAGGTTTTCATGTGCTCCCTAAGATTCTGAAACTCTCCAGCAACAAATCTTTGACGACTCACATCTTGTAAAGAAAATCTTAATGCTCTTGAGCCAGCATCTCCCAGGTGCTAGACCAAACAGAGGCGGCTATTTGCGGAGGTCAGACCTTAGTGTACACACTGTCTGTCGCTTGTTTAAACATTGATTCTGTTATCCGGGTGTCGGACAGGCGGTATGGATTTCTGCTCGTCAATGGTAGAACTGATACTCTTGAGACAATGCTTAATCTTTTTTTCAGTTATAATATCATTGGAACACATCTTTGATACATTCAGAGCATTATAATAACTGGATTTGGAACACTGTGCAGTTCTGGATAATAAGAAATGTATTAATGTGTTGGCATAGACAAAGAATGGCTGTGTAACGTTTTAACTTGATTCGGAAGGTGGCGAGAGAGCGTGTTCAAATAGTTTATCAGACAAACAGAGTCAATATATCTTCAAAACAAAAAGGCCAAAGTTCTGGTAAAACGACTTTAGTGAGAAATCTACAGAAGAAAATTTGAAAGAATAGTTAAGTGCTTAACAAAATATTTAGTATTTTCTTAGTTCTGCCCTTTCAAGCTCCAATAACCTCCCTTCTTCTTTCAACGCTGCTACCTCAGCCTTGTCCGCCATTTTCTATTACTACTAATCAAATTGAATAGTATCCTGTCACTAGATCTAGACTATAATATCTCTACAGTCTGTTGACAGGAGATCCACTGTGTATAAAGGACTACGTGGGTTTTACCTTCACGTTGGGCGCCACTTGTTACGTTCCTTTCTACGATGAGACTCTTTGACACAGTACATGAACACTAACACAACCACGTCATCGTTTAGAACTCATTGAATGTCCATCAACACGAGAACACTATTTCGTTTCTATCTCTCCATTTTGGTTCTCCTCTCCTTTCAAGGCGCATTCGCACCATTTCACATTTAATCTAAGATGCGCACGTAACAGGGCCCCATTTCTCAAATAACTTGGATACTTAGCGTTAACATCCAGTCATGCTTTAAATGATTTGAAAAAACGCGTACATATAATAAAGTATTTCTGTATCTGTCTATCTATCTATCTATCTATCTATCTGTCCGTCTGTCTGTCAATCTATATGTCTCTATTGGTATAAATAGTTAGTTTGCCCGAAACTTTCAATCAATAAATTTACTCATGTGGTACCTAGCAATTACTTGACTACTAAATTTTTAAAAAATCGCTTAAGTGTTATTTTAAAATAACACGCTTACTAAAAATTTAATTTAAAAAATCGATAGAAAAATACAAACCTATAAGAAACCTACTGAGTGACACTAAATGAATATATAGTAACGATAAATTTACTCTTAGGGTTTTTAAAATAGTAAGTTAACTCAATGTACATAGGAGACGAAAGGCTCTAAAACACTCTAGCCCTGTACCTTCTTCTTTCTCTAGATTTATGTGTCTCCCCTTTTCTCTGCTCCGTTTATAAAACTTTTGATTTCTTCTTCTTATATACTACAGACGTTACTTCAAAAAAGAAGATGATTACGTCCTACGCGTCATGCATTCACTCATGCATATTAACCAATGACTTAAATTCTGCCAAGTCACTGGTTTTCCTGGCTAGCTCAGGCAACCCATTACATGCTCTAATAGCACTAGGGAAGAAGGAGTATTTGTACAAATTTGTCCTAGCATATGGGACGAGGAATGTACCTTTATCTTTGTGTCTGAGTATTTTATTAAATTTTGTTTTTGTATTTGAAGATTATGGTTCAGTGTTTCATGTATAATTGCTACTTTACTTTTGAGTCTTCTGTCCTGAAGGCTTTCTAAATTTAGTGATTTTACTAAAGGTGTTACTCTAGTCAAATGTGAATATTCATTTGTTATGAATCTCACTGCTCTATTTTGTGTCTGTTCCAGTTTCTTAATGTTTTCTTGAGTTGAAGGGTCCCAAACGGAGGATGCATATTCTATTATTGGCCTAACCAAGGTTAAATAACATTTTAGTTTTATGTTCTTATTTGATTTATAGAAATTTCTTTTAATAAATCCTAATGCTTTGTTTGATTGTTTTTATAGTTTCATCAATATGTGGATTCCATGACAGTTTTTCATTTATTCTAACACCTAGGTATTTTGCGTTTTTAGTCTGTGTTACTGGTTTGCCATGAATAAGATAAGTGAAATTAATTTGTTTTAGTTTTTTTGTTACTCTTAACAACTGACATTTTTCTGGGTGGAAAGACAATCCAATTTGATTCCCATTTCTGTAGTTCATCTCATTCTCTTTGTAAAATATCTGTGTCTTGTGTTGTTTTTATTGTTCTATATATTATGCAATCGTCTGCAAATAATCTGACTTTTGTTCCTGAAGTAATGCAATTTGGTAAATCATTTATGTACATTAAAAATAGTAGTGGACCCAAGACTGTTCCTTGAGGTACACCTGAGTTTACTGTTATCGGTGTTGATTTAGAGCCATTTATTATTACAGTTTGTTCTCTCCCTATCAGAAAATCTTTAATCCACTAATGCAGTGGACCATTAATGCCAAAATATTTTTTAAGCAAACTATGGTGGTGAACTTTGCCAAAAGCCTTAGAAAAATCAGTAAGATAGCATCTATTTGTTCACTATTATCTAAACCTTTAGAAAAATCATCAATTAGTCCTATTAGTTGTGTTTCACATGATCTATATTTCCTAAAGCCATGTTGGTATGGTGTGAGGATTTCACATGATCTGAATGTTATTATTGTGTTCTGTTTGCACACGTGTTTCATTTTGACGTACCCACGAGTATTGGGGTAAACACGTTTAAGGATCTGGAAATCATTAGCACTCACGTTCACCTCTTTCGTCTTCCCCCCTTTCCCTTTTTTAAAAGTATGTTTTGATTATTTATTTGAATTTTTGTTTCTTTCTTTCACTACCCGTATCCCTCCTTCTAACATCCAAATGTTCTTAGACCTTTAATTGCAGTTCAGGCTTATCTGGGCGAGATTATATCTCTGAGGCTACACCATATGTCTTTCCATATTATAATAAAAATGTTACCTAAAATAGCCGAAGGGGGTCTAGGTGGTTGATTGGTTAAGCGCTTGGCTTCCAAAACTGGATTTAAATCTCGGTGAAGACTGAGATTTTGAATTTCGGGATTTTTAAGGCGCCACGAGTCAACCCAACTCTAATGGGTACCTGACTTTAGTTGGGGGAAAGAAAAGGCGGTTGGTCGTTGTGCTGGCCACATGAAACCCTCGTTTAGCCTTGCTCAAAGAAGCAGATGACCTTAACGTCGTTCGGCCCTACAGATCGCAAGGTCTGAAAAGGGAATTTTGTAAAAGCCGCTCAAGTGTACGACTGTTGATGAGGAAAGTGTTCAAACATGTCGATAAAACTTTTTTTTTCAAGAGTTCGAATATGCATCATATCCAACACGATCACAAAGAGAGTTTCGATGCACCCTCCTCTATATTTGCCCATGATGAAGTAATATTTAAGCCATTGGTTTGTTTTGTTTTCAAAGAATCATTTTGCGTAAAATTTCGCTTGAAAACAAACTGAACAACAGATCAAAGTTGTAATTTTAAAAAAAAAGTGCGTTGTTATTCACTTTAAAACAGATTAATGAACCTTTTGTTGTTAATGAGATGTCTTTCTTATGTATTTATTTACTTATTTTATTTTGCTGTTAACGAGAGGGAATGTAGTTAATAGCTGTGATATTATTTAATCCAAATGGGAAAAGAAGCCATATAACAATAGTTTACAGTTTAAATTGTGTGAACTAAATAGACCAACGTGCATTTAAATACATGCATTGTGTTTAATTCATTTTGGACCTTAAATATCTTCACTTCTACTAGATGTAGTGTGGGTATGGTAAATTTGGTGCATTTGAAATTTTACATTTAATTAATTGCTTTTCTAGAACTGAACATTTATGCTTCAAACTTCAAACTAGTCTCCTATCTTTGTTTGTTTGTGTGCGTTTGTGTGTGTGTGCGTGGGTGTCTGTGTGTGTGTGGACCAATGAGAGAGGTGCTTCCTTTAAAAAAGTAATATTTAAAAAAATATTTCTGTTCAAGTTAGGATTCTAACTCGTACAATTAGCAATAAATAGATTAATATAAAGGCTTACCTCCCCTTAGGGATTTGCGTTTTAAATGTGCAGAAACTCGTCCTTTTAAATTCTAGTGAAAATTAGTCTTTCATGTACATTCTCTGGGTAAACAAGTTTCAGTTTGTCATCAAGTTTACATTCTAAATACATATATTTTAATGGTATCACTGTATCTGCATATCGTATCGTTATTTCGTTTGGCTATCACCTTGTACTCTCAATCTATCCCAGGTTGCATTCTAAACATAAATTTCCTTACGCCAATAATTTCGTAAAAGATGGGAGTCCTCTTTTGTTACAAAGACAATACAAAGAACACCATTTACTTTCGCTCAAATAAAAATTGTACCTAATCAACAAACACTACTCAGGGTACATTTGAAATATTTTTTTGAGAGCCTCTCAAAGGCAATGCCAGGTAGACTCAAAATACTCTCGAGGGGTTTCGAGTGACAGATGAACTCTAGGCTATTCAAGGTCATTAATGAACGTTGATGTCTGCTAATATACGAAGAGATCTATCAGATGACTTGGAGAGTGGCTTTCACACACTTCTGGGCGAATCAATGACACTTCGTTCGAGAGATGCACTTTAATGGTTCTTTGCTCTGGACTGTAGGTAATAAAAATTGTAGTTGCCAGGTGGGGAGAGAGAGAGAGAGAAAGAGAAAGAGAGAGTACGGAAGAGAGAGAGAACAGTAAAGAACATACAGTTATTACGAACGTAAAAAGACATATATTGAAAAATAGGCAAAAGGCGCAATGATTCTGTTTGTTTTAAATACAGAGAACAAATAAAAGCAAAAAAAATATAATATTAAATGAATTTCTTCTTGATGATTATTATATTTTTTGTCATCGTAATACATTATTGTATTAACGCGACTCTCTAACCACTTTCCTAACCCGCCATACTATGTGCGAAATTTAAATTTAAAATAAATGAATTTCTTGCTTTATTTGAAAAGCATAAAATAGTTGGAATTCTGAATGTCTCCATTTATCAATAAAAATAATGGCCGATTTTTTTGTATTCCTAGGATTAATAATGAGCACAGTGTTTCACATGATGACGCAGATCCTTTTGCGACCTGCATATTTTTCCATATGTAATGCAGACAGATCTGTTGTTCAGTGGGGGTCTATTTCATTTTACTTTACATCTTCTGCGCCTGTCTCCTACAATGGCTTTTCTCTGGACTTCAAATGTATGTCCCGCGAACTTGATTAGAGTTCTCCAACTGTCTCTTTCAGAGGCCATCTATAAAAAAAAATTAGAAAACATCTCCACAGGGTTAGGCATGGATAAGTGGAGGCCCTAGGCGAAGTGAACTTGATGGTCCCAACTGAAATAGAAAATTAAGTATAGGCAGCGAAAAGATAAAAATTAGTCAATTTATTCAAAACCTGGTCAGGCTAGTGTACTACAACAGTAAGATTGGGCATAATTTTCGCTATTCTTTCTCCTAAAAAATCATTTGGAGTCCTGAGCAAGTGTTCCTTTGCCAAAGTCGCGGCCCCTGATCTTATTATACCGATTTCCTATCCCGTCATTTTTCTTCCTTTGTTAATTAAACACGCATGCGCAACATTCCACATCACACCACGCATGCGCAACATTCCACATCACACCACGCATGCGCAACATTCAACATCATACCACGCATGCGCAACATTCCACATCACACCACGCATGTGCAACATTCTACAACGCACCACGCATGCGCAACATTCAACATCACACCACGCATGCGCAACATTCAACATCATACCACGCATTCGCAACATTCAACATCACACTACGCATGCGCAACATTCCACATCACACCACGCATGCGCACTTAAGTTTTCATCCCCCTAATTTTAGATCAAGTTAGTTGCCATATTGGTAATGTGGTGCAACCTAACCGAAGACGTACTTATTTTATCGTCCGATAGCTTCAGATACCAACCGGCCCTAAAAGAAATGTAGCGGTATTAAAATGCAACCACGCTATAGAAAAAAAGAATACTTTTAAAAAACAAATCTGATCTAAAGGAAGGAACCACTAAGTACGGTCATTATCTGCAAAAAATTACAAGGTTTATCTCCCCTTCCTCTATATATAATAAAATTTATTTAGTACTAAATGATTAACTAATTGGTTAATCTTTGGATTGATTCGTGTATTCATATCGACTATGAAAAAGTCACGCAAAGTTTTAAACTTGATCCGAGAGGGAAATAAGAAAATATACAACAGACGGTCTAATAGGGTTCTAAATCAAACCTAACAAAATAATTAATCACGAACAATTAATTAACTAGTTGTTGATTATTTTTTTTTATCCATGTCTTATTAAGTTCAATAAATAATTGTGTGCAAAGCTTGAACTTGATCCGAAAATGGGAGAAAACCAACAAGTTCAAACTTTTTACTAGACAGACAGACCGAGCGAGTTGATATAAGCTTTGTACAAATACAAGGAATATTTAACAAACCACTATATTAAGATACCAAGCGGGCCCCTTATTTTATACTTACTTTATTCATGCTAAATCAGTAACACCAACTGTAATGACTATGTTTGTATATAATATTGTAAACATCACTTGAGAGCATCTTGGGTGTAAGATTTAAAGAATTCTATGTTTATTTATTATTATTTCATTGGTCCATTGGTTGGGACAGAATTACAGCGCTTGGAGTTTTGTTATTCTTGTCAGAGGCCTGAGTTTTGGGAGCCAAGTCGAATAGTATAAGTAATATAGAAGTCAGTTTTCATAATTATGTATATATTTATTAGTTGACATTGGATGCGTCGCCTACAACTGCAGTTATCCTGATTACTTTTATTAAAGTTATATTTTGTTGTTACTTCATCTCTGGCGTCTCTTTGAATTATTGAAAGAAGTATGTTATGTGTCAGGTATAATCCAAGTAAGGAGTTCACAACACCAAAAAAAAAAAACAACAACCCCAAAATGTCAAGGTGTAATAATTAATAAAAACTAATCATGGAATAATTATTGTTGAACTTATTAAAAAAAAATCAAGCAACACATTAGGGTTTACTAAAAGAATTTTTTTACAAATCAAACAAAACTTACAAATAGAAAAACAAAACCTAATGAAATACTCAGAAAGACACATTGGTAGAGGCACATTTTTTTCCCTTGGGTACATTAAGCCTGTTCTTTATATAACTTTCATTAGACGTTGCGATAATTTCTCTGTGACTGTCGTTTAGTCACAGGGGTCTTTTAGAGTCGTACAAAATTATTTTTAAAAAAAACTTGATTTTCTGGATAATATTGAAACTTTCAAAAGTATATTCTTTTGTAGACTACACAAACATGTACAATATGATCAATAATGGTGGAGAACAGTTGTAATGAGATTCGTAGAGTAATAATAATAATAAAAAAAATTATACTTACGAACATTGAATTTAATTAAAAGGTGAAACATTATACAAAAGTTTGTTGAAATATCATGAGGTTATATTTGATGTTCAATATTAGACCAAATAAATAAGATTGTTAAAGTCTGCCCTAAAATTTATTATGAAGAGTTATTTTTCGTGTCGTTGTCTTGGGTTCACTTCCGTTCTTGTGACTTGCTGGCCAAATGCTCTATTTCGATTTGGTTTTCTGTTTATTAAAATAAATATCTTTCATTTTCTCCTTCCAACCAGTTCCTCCTTGTTAATCACACCATTAATTACTTTTATTACACATGCTGGTTTGTAATCTTAAAGAAAAGTAAATTTCCAGACATGTGTGCAGATTTTTTCTTTTGGATATTGAACTATTAACAACGACCATGAATCTACTATCTATTTATACAACTAATTTAAGTATTTCAACTGGTCAATATGCATTGTAATATTATAGAAACAAATAACACTTGAACCGAAACAAAAGCAAATACAATTCATCATATAGAAAGAAACCTTTCACAATAAGTAGGCTTACAAGTAGTTATCGTTATTATTATTATTATTATTATTATTATTATTATTATATTATTATTAAATAAAAAATCGAACACGTTAGATTTAAGTGAAACGCTAAAAATTTAAGAGTTATCTTCCTTTAATAGATTACATTGCTATTTGAATATGCTTTAATTAAAATAATGTAATAATGCGATGCATTTAAACTCTTATAGTCAACACATTCCCTTACATAACCCAGTTTGGGCCCCTAGTTGTCGTGGGCCCGGGCGCAATGAACCCCTTAACGCCATGGTTGCTACGCCACTGCCCTAGTGCCATTATTGAATCGAATGGGTTGCCTGAAACAGCCAAGAAAACCCACGACCTAGCAGAGTCTAAGTCATTGACTAACATGCATGACTAGATTGGCACATGAAACGCGTAGAACGTAATTATCTTCTTCTTTGAAGTAACGTCTGTAAGATATAAGAAGATAAGATAAATCAATGTTGTTTGTACAAAGTCTATATCAAAGCTGAACGCAGCGATAAGAACTATTTGGCTGACTGCGCATTGGTTTCAATATCAAGAGTGCGTCTTACGACGTCAGTATTGACGTCATCAATGACGTATCTGAAAATCGAGAGTGATGTCACAGATACTAGATCTACATCTGCTTATCGACCATGAGGTTATTTTATCAGTGTAGGCCTCAAGCCGGCCAATTGCAAACTTTGCAGCTTGGATTAATAACTCAAATGCTTATTTTTAAACAGTGAATGTAATACAGTTTTTTTGCATATATGCGTCAACATATTGTTGAAATACGATTCAGAATAGTAAAAACAAAATTTAAAAGAAAACAAGAAAGATAAAAAAAAAAAAAAAAATTTAACAAGGCTTATAGAAAGTGTAATTGTGTCAATTAGTTTTGATCATTCATGCATGAAAGAATCCTGTTTAACAAAAGGGCATAGATCTACTTGACCTTTTAATATTCCAAAGATAGGCCTTTATAGATCTAGACTTTTAAAGACTATGCGAAAAATTATCTAAAGCATTAATGTATTTAACTCTTCAAGGATTGCAGAAATAACAAAAGATGTATTATCTGTTTTAAGATCAATATTTTCTCGTTCTGTAGCCAAATTTAAATGTATTTCTTTGTTATGCACTTCGAAAAAAGAAATATATATGTCAAACTAGAGGTTTCCATTCTGGTCATCTAGCTACTACGATATACAGCAACTGTCAAATATCTAGGAACATCTTTAGAGCGCTTTTTGAGATCCGTGTCCAGGTTCCGCCAACCTAAGAAGTTCCACGAAGTGACGAGTTAAATAGAGATATTATAATGTTAAAATGTAATCTCTCTCTTAGTGTAGCTAACTATGACGTCCTTTTAGTTCATGTGAGAAATATTCAAGCAAGGTTTACGTTTTCAGCTTTTTAAAAATTCTTTGTACGTAAATATCTTCACTGATGTCCAACCTGACCCCTCTAGTATAGCCTCTATCTCTCTAGCCCCCAGCAGCATAACTCTACCCCCCCCCCTTTTACAAATATTGATATTACGCTACACCACCCTTCTATCTTTTCCTTTCATTCAGAGCCGAATTGTTTTTATTTTTATTTCACAAAGTAATGATCTCAGTGAGTATGTAAGAATAGCCTTACGATATACGTATTAATATTGCTGTGTTAGGGTTGAAGTGTAAGTGAACGTGTCTCTCTGCCTCTCTCTATCTATCTGTCTCTGCCTCTCTCTATCTATGTGTCTCTGTCTCTCTCTATCTGTCTCTGTCTCTCTCTCTCTCTGTGAAGAATTAGTCTTTTTGCACCTTGAAAAAAAAAAAAAAGTCAAATACTGTCTTCTACCGCTAAAAGCTTAGAATTATTACACTAAATAAACACCTGTTGGAGAAAACATTTTCTGCAGAGGTTGTAGCCGGAATCAGGGACGGATTAAGACATGATAAGGCCCTAAGCTATTTGAGATTTAGGACCCCTCCCTTGTAATCAATATAAAGCATTTTTTTTATCTTTGCTTTTTTTTCAAAATTATTAAAAAGATGTGTAGCACAATTTTCTGGGAACCCCCAAGCAAGTGTGAGTCCTAAACCAGATCTTATGTTGCCTAGAGGTAAATCCAGTACTTGCTAAAATGTATGTATTCAATTCTTGTGTGTTAAAAAATAAAATAGATACATAACAGTTGTTGTTGTTGTTTTTTTATGAGATATTTTATTCATGTATTTCGAGGAGCATTAAAAACATTTGCTACATAGAAAAAAAAGTAAACACAACTTTTGTAAGCGTCGAGATTTTCCCTGACCCTCCATTTTTTGTTCAACTCCTCAGCTTCCACACACGTGCATGGGGGCCAGAAATAGCCGCTCACACTAGTTCGTAGCGCTCAGATACCGTTTCCCCATCCCCCAATTGTTTTTTTGTAGAGCACACAGTCTTTTCAAATGTAGGGCTTGTCCGCCTGGCGTGTTCCTCCCAGCAGTCGAACAGTTCATTTCGTTTCTCTAGCCCGGTTCATGTTTTGAAACCAGGAGTTGTGCAATAAAGGTTGTTATGATTTAGTGCAGTGTATCATCTTGTGGTGAACATTTTTAATACGCAGGTAAGTTAAAATCTAGTAAGTTAGTGTATGCAGGCTTAAGGTAACAAAACTAGAGTAAAATATTAGTTTTTATTCATTTGTGAATTTTTATGTAGTTTAAGATACAGAAAAGAAAAAAAAAATAAAATATTTATATTGATATCCATGAGAAATCTAAATATCAACAGGCAACATGAACATTTAAAAACGTTTTTTTTACAAATGTTTCTTGATATTTGGTCTATAACGTCGTAGCTCTTAAGATATAGCCCGAAAGTCCTGCAGAACGGATAGGTATAACGAACTCTTGACCATCATGACCATTGTCCGAAGCACATATTGTTCTACCAGGTTCTAGTTTATATAGTAGTTACCCCCCCCACCCCCCTTTTCCTTGAATGAAAGTAGTAGAAATAATATTGAGTAAACCTGGACATACACAAATCAGATGTTTATGGTAGATTCCTTTCAAAGATATATAAATCTAATTGTAAACTTGTAAATATATGTTCAAATCTATCAAAGCAAACTATGCATGATTTGTAAACGATAGGCTATATATCTACAAAATTTACATTCAAATGTAAAATATACACTCATCTTCTTCCTCTTTAAGTCCGAGTTTTTTTTCCCCCCAAGAAAACGTAAGCTTACATCGATTGAACGTGGATATTGAATACACGTATTGGATATTAGTAAGATACTAGAATGGAACAAATAGAGAAAGCATAGTGCGCACTGTTATTTTGTAAGATCACGTGATAAATGGTCGAGTGTTTGTGTTATTTCAATGTTGTGTTGTGTAAAGTGCAGTGACTAGGCAACGCTAACTGGACCGTCGTAATCTTAGCTGTTTGTAACTTAGCTGTTTGTATTATCTTAGATGTTTTGTATCTTAGCTGTTTGTATCTTAGCTGTTTGTATCTTAGCTGTTTGTATTATCTTAGATGTTTTGTATCTTAGCTGTTTGTATCTTAGCTGTTTGTATCTTTCCTGTTTGTATCTTAGCAATCTGTATCTTAGCTGTTTGTAACTTAGCTGTTTGTACCTTAGTTGTTAGTATCATTATTTTAGCTTTTATATAGCGCTAATTTCATGCTTATATCATGCTCAGAGCGCTTTGGTCCAATCTCATTTGTGGACCAGTGGGGGGAGTGGGTATCTAGGAGTTGGTTTTCCGTGCTGCTTTTAGGCGCTCAGTAAACGCAACTCTGCCCGAGTCGGGTGTCGAACCTCGAGCCTCCTTCTAGGTAGCCAAGACAAGCCAAGTTCAAGCGCACTTAGCCCCTCGACTACGCTTCTTAGCTGTTCGTATCTAGCTGTTTGTATCTTAGCTGTTTGTATCTTAGCTGTTTGTATCTTAGCTGTTTGTATCTTAGCGGACGACGTACTTTATGTCTTTCTTTCTCTCTTTCTTTTCGTTTCTCTTTGTTCCTGTGTCAAGGCGTGTTTTTTCTTTCCCTGTCACCGGAAGTTAAACTAAATAACAGACACAAACACTCTTATGTTCCCCTGGCAATCAAATCATTAAATAAGAACAATCTGGTATAAACTTTGTCACATGTAAATTATGAGTGAGTTTGGTGTGAATGTACACTTTGGTTTCTTATAGTTATAATGTTTTTTTTTGTATGATGTAATGCACAAATTGCAAGACAAATTTCCATACGGACAATAAAGATTATTTTTATTATTATTATTATTATTAGAACGCTGAATGTTATGTAAATTCTGAGTGGTTCCTAGACAACAAGGACCAAGTCTATGAAAAAAGACTTCTCTGCTTCGCGTTGTGCTATTACATTAAATACCTCTGAAACAGACTTTAAAAAAAACAAATATTTTTAGGCTTTGGTCATATGTTTCCATGTATCCGCAACAATGTTTGCATGATCTGATCATACTAAATGACCTTATCATGCTAAATAACCGTATTTTACTTAAATGAACTTATTATACTATATAACCATATCAAAGTCAATGACCGTATCATACTAAATGACCGTATCCTATTAAATGACTATTTCACACAAAATAAACATATCACAAAAAACATATCAACAGGCCATATTATACTGAATGACCATATAATACTAAATGACCATATCATAACAAACAACCCAATCGTATTAAATGATCATAATAAATGATCATAATATTCTTAATGATCATAAAATAAAATGACCATATTCTAATTGATCACATATTATACTAAATTACTAAGCCATACAAAACGGCCATATACCAAACATCCATATCATACTTAATGACCATATTATTCCCCATTACATATGATGACCTAAGATCATATCAGGCCACTCTGGCCTCCAAAAACAACCTAAGCAAACAAGCAACTGATTTGTTGGGTTTTTGTTTTTCGCGGTGCTCACACGTAACCCCCACATCCCCCCACCACACACACACACACAGTGTACCGCGATCAGGTTGTAACATGTGGTGCTGTAGACGTCCAGTGGTAAGATGATCACCGGTGTGTACACGCGACCATCCGACTGTTTATGTTGCGGCTGTCATTGGACCGAATGGTAGGATAATAGTTCTTCTTGTGCTTGTGTGAAGATATGTGTGTGTGTGTGTGTGTGTGGAGGATATGAGTGTGTGAGGATGTGTTTGTGTGTTGCTGCTTTTTTTTTGTTAGTACCTTTTTTTTAAAAAAAAAAGAGTTCTCTGTATGGTATGTGAAATATCTACCTGTTTACCAGAGTTTCAAGGTCATAACTAACTAATAGAACAGATTTTTATAGACTGAAAATAAGCAACAACAGCAAATAACAGGGGGGGGGGAGCCTAGAAAATTAGATAGCTCATAAGGCTTTTGGAAGGCTTAATAAATATTCATAGATGGAACTCCATCTTCCACCTAGGGGCTATTTTTATAAACATATCGGGCCACGAGTTAGCCTCGGGATGTTCTATAGACGGTCATCGGTAAAAATTATTCCACAGACATGCATGGTTTTATGATAATATTAAGTTAAAATATTCTCTGGAGTATTCTAGAGTTACAATTAGTTCAAGGTAAATTATTCCTTGCTGAATACACTTTGAGGTGATTATTGATGTTTAGGTATAGCAGGTGAGTACATGTCGCATGCTTCTTCTTACGAAATTCAGCTTTTGGTTTTTAATTTCAGTTTGTTTTCTTTTGTTTTGTTCTTGAAACTATAATTACTTAAAAATAACATGAGATCTTGAACACTAATAAAGAATAGAAAACTTTTTAATATGGATATTCTAATTGATTCTATGTATGCAACCTGTTACATTCAGTAAAATTTACTTTGTTTCTGGAACAAAAACTTTGTCTTTGTAAAAGTTATCTTTCTTTGATTATGATCAAACGACAGTAGAAATTGCTATAAATAGCTAGCATTTTGGTTTATCCGGTAAGTTTTGATGACCTATATTTATAACTTTTCTGCCTTTTTCAGTACTTCGGAATCAAATTTTCTAACCTCTTCCATCTGTAGCACAAACCAATTTTAAAATAGTTGAAGTCTCAAGCTTTCTCTTTATGACTTGAAAACAAACTAGAAGTTCTAAAGGTGACTTAATGCGTAGATACATTGTCACGTATTTAGTGTTAAGTTTTTTAGCTCAATTTTTTTTTCAATTTTAGTTGGCAACAGTGAAGTTTAATTTTAGCGTCCTTGACATTGTTTAGAGGCGCGGTGCCTGAGCGGTAAAGTGCTTGGCTTACGTACCTGGGGTCCCGGGTTCGAATCCTGGTGAAGACTGAGATTTTTAATTCGGGATCTTTGGGCGCCTCTGAGCCCAGCTCTAATGGGTACATGACATTAGTTGGGGGAAAGTAAAGGTGGTCGTTATGCTAGCCACATGACACCCTGTATAATCGTTGGCCACAGAAACAGATGACCTATACATCATCTGCCCTATAGACTTGACACCGTTTAGTTTATTATGAAATTGTCCAACATCTGTAAATATGAATTTATTGTAAGAGAGAGTTTTCGATGTAGTCTGTAGTCTTGGATACATTGATAAGTTTCTAGTTCAAATCGATATTTGAGATTTTTAATTATAAACGTCAGTCTGTCTGTCCGTGTATCGTAATTCTTATAAAAAAAAGTTTTGTTTGATTTTTAAAGAGTTAACACACAAGAGCTACACATTTTTTCTTATACTTTCCACAAGAATGTGTACTTAGCTATTTGAATAGAATTTTAAAAAATGAGTTTCAAACGTTTAAAAACGTTTTTTTGTCACTAATGTAGAGTTACACAGGATCCTAGTCTCTGGTTGGTTGGAGTCTGGTTAGTTTTATGGTGTGTGGTATGAGCTCCAGACAGTAGTCACGTTGTCAGTCTCGAACCCAGTCTGTCGACATACAAAGACATAATAACCAACATTGCTGTATGAACGCCCAATATTCGTCAAACAAAGAGTTATTTTTCTTGCGCGTAAAAAACATAGATCCAGGGGATGGACAATTACGGTAATAATGTACTTTAACATTTCAATGAAACATTTTGTTTATGTCATGTCAACTATAATAAGTGAAACGTGTAAACCATGGCGCTAATAACAAACAAAAGTATAAATTTTATATATATGAAGAGTATTGCGTCTAATATCGCGGATGCTTTGAAGGTAAGTTTTAAACACGTTGTACTTAAAAGTGGTCTGCTGATGATGAATAAAAAGTCAGTTCAAAACATTTAAAGAGATTGCACAACTAGATGAGTTAAGTCCCTTGGAGCTCTTGATGTGACCATTGTTCCCTCCCTTAATCACTGGTCGGTGTCACGTGGTTGCCTGATAACTCCTCCCCTTCCAATTCTACTCCCCATTTTACAGACAGATAGAAATAACGTATTTCCGTTCCCGAATAACGTGCTCAGAGAAATGTACTCGGGATCATACATCATTATGTCTGTCTTAATGTCTGTCCTGGTGTTGAGTAATGCATGGGTAGGTAGTCTGGAAACAAAATTTAAACTCAAAACAAAATGGTACTGTGATAGTAACACAAAACTGGTGTAGGTTTTTTTTTTAAGCTAAGTATTTGAATGACCATAATCGTGTTAGATAGGTAAAACACTCCTAAAAACCTTCAGGTCAGCAAGGCAGCTGTTGTTTTGATTTGTAAGTCTACAGAGAGTGATACAAACTCTTTGAAATTTAGATACGGTATTAGCTTTCTTTAGATAAGCAAGGTACCCAACATTAATAGTTGAGTCTAGGGTTAAACATTAATAGCTGGATCAAGGGTTAAATATAAATAGCTGAGTCAAGGGTTAAACATTAATATCTGAGTCAAGGGTTAAACATTAATAGCCGAGTCAAGGGTTAAACATTGCTGAGTCAAGGGTTAAACATTAATAGCTGAATCAAGGGTTAAACATTCACATCTTAAAATAAGATTTCAGATTCGAGTTTTAACTTTAAAATAGTATCTTCAGCATCACGATAGTGCTTAAGAATTCTGAAACTTTTTAATAGAAATAACTGTACAAAAAAATTAGAACATCAGAAAGGCGTTGTCTGGTCAACACAATCTCATCGTAACATCAAGACATCGTTGTCATCTGGCTCTCTAAATATATCGTCACATGTTGCTCCGACGTATCGTATCGATGCCTTCAGTAGGAATGTTGTTTTTCTTCTTGCTTCCTGTTCGTATCTCTCCACTTCGTATCAGAGACAAACACGCTTCATCATGGCATCAATAGATTATGAGCTAATTACCTTCGGCATTTCAGCGATTTTTTTTTACAGATTTTACCAATATACTTTATCTGATTCTTCATTCCAAAACAGTTACACGAACTCCTTTGAGAAGTACACCATCTCGCTATTTTGTTATAGAATTTTAAGGTCTAAATAATCATTCCACTTTTTCCTTGAAGAAAAAAATCGTCACCGTGTTGGGGGCTCCAGCTGAGAAGGGCCTTAAGATGAAAAGTTTACTTTGAAAAATGCTGGAATGTAGTCCAAGATCTCTGTAGATAATTCTAGCATGTATAGTTTCTTGTAACCAAAAGACAACATAAAAATAAGTTTATAACCGCTTACGGTTTTATGTCTTTTGTTGTGATTTTTAAGTTCAGTTGTAGCAGGTGTTTCCTCAGAGCAAGAAGATCTACGTCACTACCTGTATGTAAAAGTATTATTCTTATGCACAAAATTGTTAATCGTTCCGGCCACGTGACGGCATCGATTACCTACGACTACAGCAGCTATAGAGCATAACAACAAAATGTTACGTTCCTGGGGAGAATAAATATTCAACACAAGAGTCACCGGATATATTGCAGACAGTTCTGGTGGAAACTCTTGAAATTGATCCGCCGTTGCAGACGTTGAAATGTACTTTTTAACACCGCGATAAGGTCCACGGACAGTAGGTAGTAACACCGCGACACGGGTCAGATAAGGTCCACGGACAGTAGGTTGTAACACAGCGACACGGGTCAGATAAGGTCCACGGACTGTAGGTTGTAACACAGCGACACGGGTCAGATATGTTCCACGGACTGTAGGTTGTAACACAGCGACACGGGTCAGATATGTTCCACGGACTGTAGGTTGTAACACAGCGACACGGGTCAGATATGTTCCACGGACTGTAGGTTGTAACACAGCGACACGGGTCAGATATGGTCCACGGACTGTAGATTGTAACACCGCGACATGAATGAGATATGGTCCACGGACTGTAGATTGTAACACCGCGACATGAATGAGATATGGTCCACGGACTGTAGGTTGTAACACCGCGACACGGGTCCACGGACTGTAGGTTGTAACACCGCGACACGGATCCACGGACTGTAGGTTGTAACACCGCGACACGGGTCCACGGACTGTAGGTTGTAACACCGCGACACGGGTCCACGGACTGTAGTTTGTAACACCGCGACACGGGTCCACGGACTGTAGTTTGTAACACCGCGACACGGGTCCACGGACTGTAGTTTGTAACACCGCGACACGGGTCCACGGACTGTAGGTTGTAACACCGCGACACGGGTCCACGGACTGTAGGTTGTAACACCGCGACACGGGTCCACGGACTGTAGGTTGTAACACCGCGACACGGGTCCACGGACTGAATTTTAAGACATTTACTTTTGACTTTTGGCTTTTTTTTTTTCATTTTGACCCTCAGGAAAAATAAAAAAAATTCATTTGTTTTTATAGTAGATCGAAAACTATTTACACAGTAATATTCTATAAAGCAGGAAATAATGGACCTAGTTACATGGCATAACTATTTTTTTTCACAGAAATATATACGTAGGCTAAATGTAGACTATACTAGACTATCATGTGAATGGCTGTGGCTGAGTGGTTCAGCGCTTGGCTTCCGAAACTGGAATCCTGTGTTCGAATCTCGGTGAATACCTGAGTCCATCCAACTCTAATGGGTACTTGACATTAGTTGGGGAAAGTAAAAGCATTTGGTCATTGTGCTGGCCACATGACACCCTTATCGTTAACCTTTGTCCAAAGAAAGAGATGACCTTTACATCATCTGCCCTATAAATGCAAGGTCTGAACGGGAAACTTTACGTTTAACTGTTAAGTAGGCTACCAGACTATTTAGCAGTGTACTAGACTATTTTGCAGGATAGACACCTTTCTTTATCTGATCAATAGCATTCCACAAGATCTCCTTAACTCATTTACCCTGTACACGCACACGCAGGCTCAGACTCTCACACACAAACACTAGAAACATATGTTACAAACTAAGATGTTTTCATCTGCGATGTAACTAATGACCCTGGGAGACCACACCTGCCCCTCATCCTTTGATCCCGACTCGACCCGGCTTTATCCAGCTACACTATCCTCCCAGTACTTACGACTTAAAGACATTTGTGTGTGTGTGTGTACGTGAGGGACTATTTTTTTAAAAAACCTACTACACTTTTAGAAAAGTAAAGTTCTCATTTCAAACCTTGTAATTTATAGGGGAAATGTTTCTGTGGCCTACGATTAAAGCAGGTTTCATGTGGCCCGGGTTCGCTGTTCTGCCTCATCGTGGCACCCGGGTGGAAACGGCTATTTGAGGAGATAGCTAGGCAAAATGAATGGCAAAACATAACTCCCGTGGGGATGCCCACGGGTAGACGAGAGTCCACCCCTTGCACGGGCGGGGTTGTAAAAAAGTCCTCACAAAAATTGTCACACATCCATGCGCCGTTCCTCAAAGGACCGTCCCATAAATGGCGAGTCCCCCACGGTTAGCTTGGTACAAAGAAGGAAGATGACGGAGGCTCCCAGTGCTCCTAGGCCTTCGGCCATGTGTCGGAGGCCGAAGACATTGGATATAGCAATGCTTTATATAGGCATTGACTCGGGTCGCTCTCAAACAGAACTGTGTTCCCACAGGTTTGTTTTTCTTTTTTTACTGTTACGGCTGGACGACCTAACAGGTTTTTTTCTTTTCAAACTTTGAGCTCGAAGAGCCTTCGGCTCAGCTCAGACGACAATCTAACGGTTTCATGTGGCCAGCATAATGTCAGGTATACATTATTTAACTTCATACACTTTTAAAAAGTAAAGTTCCCCTTTCGGACCTTGTAATTTATAGGGCAGATGTTTCTGTGGCCTATAGTTGAAGAGCTTGTCATGTGGCTAGCACAACGACCAACCACCTTTACTCTTCTCCAACTAATGTCAGGTACCATTAGAGCTAGGGGAATTCACTGGCGTCCTAAAGACCCTAAAGATCCCGAAAGATCCCAGTCTTCACCAAGATACGAACCCGGAAACCCAGGTTAGGAAGACAAGCGCTTTACCACTCAGCCACCATCCCTCCCTCAATACACTTAATGACAAATAGTGTTAATGCACTTGGAATCAGTAAATAGTAAAAGTATTAGATGTGCTTTAATGTCAGCGAGATATTTAATAGAAGTATAATTTTGTAAAAGCTCCAAGTCAGTAAAAAGGTTACTTGGAGCTTTTACAAAATTATACTTTGGATTGGGAAACTAAATTTCGAAAACTTAAGCTTAAAACTATTTTGTACAAAGGCTAAATCAACCAACTAATAATCTGTGTGATTGAATCTTTTTTTTTTCAAGTCCTAAGAGAAGCTTATAATATTACTTACAATTAAAAACATTTTTTTTTAAAGATAAAATCTTGTTGGACTTGGAGATCTTTTCGCGCTCTCTACGAGTGTCGCCATGGGTAAGTTGCGCTCCACATTCTCACCATGCCACCCTCACTATGCCTCTATCATTGCGTTTAGAGATATAAAAAAAAGATGTTGAAAATCTGATTTCATAATATTTAGCAGCTTGCAAAGTTCTGGTGCCACGGCTACTTTTTGTTTAAAAATTTAATTTTTTTTTTTTTTTTGTAAACATACACCATTTTTTTTAGAAATATTTTGTATTTAATATAAACAAATCACACTAAATGTAAGATTACATGCTATAATAAGCATGAGATGTAATTTTTACAAAAACGAATATATTAATAGCATTCATGATATTTCCCCATGATTATGTTTTACAAATTATTGATGTTGCCATATTAATTATTTTCTCTTATACAAAATACTAACAATTATTAAACATGTCTAATTTTGTATTGAAATAGAAAGAATGTCTTTAGTAAGCTCAGCATACATTTTAATTTTGTTATGCATATAATTCAAACTATTTTAAAAACAAGATGTAATAGCAGTGTATTATGTGTACTATGGTACTAACAATATGAAAAGTGTGCCATATGGAAAAAACAAATCTTAGCCCATAAAACGCTTAAATGGAGGCCCTAGGAGCCTCTAGCTGGCTAAGCTCCTCCATAGCAGTGGAAATGGCTTTTAGCAAAGTTCAGATTATTTTGTTTAATTTTTGTTTATTAAGAGACTATGAGACAAATTAGCAAGTGTATAGTGCAATTTATGATCAGATTCTTTTAAAGTAGCCATGGTCCCTTTAGACACTTGACCAGAGATAGACTATTCCCTCATAGGCCCTAAATGACTAATTAGCCTGTAGCCTATTTAACAATCAGATGGTCATTTACTTAAATCCGTTAAGCCTGGCTCACGCTAAATAGTATCTCTATAACAATAAAATAATAATAACAAAACATTAGTAACACCTTCATTCTTTAGGGTATGCTACCGTCAGCCTATCAATATAATTATATCGGCAGCACTTTCGACCCGCCTACCTGTGTCATGCATGGACGGAATTAGGGTTAAAGTTAATTTTCATATTCGTGCATTAGGAACCTTCATTATTACCTGCCTTGTGGAATCTCTTTAGGGCCGCTTTTGGGTTTGTGTTTTTACACAAACTCTCTTTGTAATCTTGCTACATTCAATCAATTAATATTTTTCACATTTCTTAATTTTTTTTTTCAAAGATTATTATGCACTGGGTGGCTCTAAGTTGTTGATGCAATGACGTAGAACTGATCCTACATTGTTTACAATATACCCACCGAACTTGAAAAGACACTCCTCCTCTTAGCCAATACTATAAACAAGGTCTCTTTTCTGTGTGTGTGTGTTGTCTTTTCTTTCAAGAGTTATCTTGTTGAAAAACCAAAACTGACGTGCGCGCGCACGACTTTAGAAATCGCGTGTGTGTGTATGTGTGCAGTGTGTGTGTGTGTGTGTGAGGTGTTTACATTTATGCGTGTGAGTGTGAGTGCTACAGATTTTTTTTTTTTTTTTTTAAATCTGAGCTGAAATGAAAATAACCAGTGAAAATTTATTGCGTCTTTTTTTTTTGTTTTAATCTTTGCTATAGATGAAAATGTTGTGTGTGTGTGTATAAAGTAGTCTGCATTTGTGTTCGTATTTAAACACACAGAAGTGTAAGTGATACATAGAGTTTTTATTTTAGTGAATGATACTGAAGGAGATCATTGTTTTTATTTGTTTCGTAGACGTGGATTTACCTCTTTATTGAACCGATGTGTTGTCAAGTTTTTTTTTTATTTTACTGAGATTATATGATTGGTGTAACTTTTTACAAAACTTTATATCAACTTCACAGTCTGTCTGTCTGTCTATTTGGTAAAAAAAAAATGGCACACGTGATTTCGTTGACACCCAATCTGGGATCAAGCTGAAAGTGTGCACGATTGTTTCTCTTAACAGACAACATAGAAACCAAAAAACAAAATAAACCAATTAGTTAATTAGCTATTGGTGATTAATTTTTTTTTGGTATCTGGAACAAGGGAAAGAAATTGTACTGGGCTGAAGTAGTAGTATATGCTGAATTAGTCCCCTTTATAGGTCGACGTCTTAGACTTAGTGAACAGAAACATGAAAAACAAGGAGACTCAAGAAGCAATATTTAACTATACAATATTTCTTGTTCATAGGAACTTCATTAGCAGAGTGGCTACAGTGTCGGCTTGAGGAAGCTTGAGCCATGAGTTTGAATTCAGGTCGTGCTACCCCCATCTTTTTTTTTTTTTTTATAAATGCTTATTTATTGTTAGTCTAGATTGACTCTAGATCTATCACAAATTTAATTACATATCTACACTAATTGATCATTGGCCTCCTTCAGTCGTGAAATAACTATGGTTCACCTCGAACACTTTTTTTCATATGGCTGTGGAGCCCTATTTCGGAGAGACACCCCCGTCCACATATATTGCTTGTCTAGGTGGCATTCGCTTTGGTGGTAGAGGAGCTGGCCATTTTCCGTGTGGCACGCTTTTCTTCAAGATTCGAGGCCCAAGTTTTCTCACTTTCTATAGTTGTCATGGTCACCGTCTAAATATAAGCTTTTGGTTTTTTGTTGTTTTTAAGTATTTCTTAAACAATATTTTCTTCTTTGTTTTCTACAATCATTGAGCGTTCCTTTAGTTTTGTACTAGTCCAGACATTCTGCAGGACTACAAGATATTGAAGCGGGCAGTTTTGGAAGTTTAAACTATCGAGACGACACCCCGAACTAGAAACCACATGACTGTACATGGCATCCTGACACTCAGATAAGGCCCGCCGCCTGGAAAAGGAGGGGACGTAAAGGGTGTCCTTAAAGCTTTTTTTTTTTTCAGGGGGATGGGGAGCTCATAGAAACTAAAAACGTTACCAGTTGGGCCCAAATTTAAAATCGGAACATCATATTTTAAATCAAGTTTTCAAGAATTGTTTAAATGTCAGAAAAAAAAATTGTCTCCGAATATTGATAAATAAATTTTAGTATAAATATATAAATAATTAATTAGATTTAAAATGATCTGGACTAGAGTTTAGACAGTAGGGATCTATTTTTGTTACATCCACAGTTTATGTAATTCACTTATGCAAATCCTGCTAGAGGTTAGAACTTATAAGTGCTCCACTCGAACGTCAGCAAGAGGCGAGGTCAGCCAGAGACAAGGTCAGCCAGATGTCAAGCGCTTCTTAAATAAATGTAGTGTCTGGAGGGGTGCTTAGTTTAGTCAGTCTTCTCAACAAGTCTAGCCACCAGCGCTTGTTTCAGTCCTCTGGAGTATCGAAAACCTTTGAACACAATTTAAAAAAAATTTTTTTTTTAAATGATTGTAAAATTCAAGAAACAACTTTTTTTTTTTAATGTGTGACATTTGTTTAAATCAGCTTTACACACCGGCTACGCCAGTTGAATTGTTCCCGGGATATATATATGTACATTTATATTTTTGGGTCTGGAACTTCCGCCCTTATTTTTTATATTTATTTTGCCCTTCCAAGAAAACGGCTCACATTTTAACAGCCCCCTCAAACATACTTGTAAACTTATGAATTCTAGTAGCTGTTGAATTGAACGACCCGTTTTCTCTCTCTCTCTTTCTCTCTCTCTCTCTCTCATTTTCCTTGTCTCTCTCCACTTCTTCTCTCCTTCTCTCTCCATGCTCTTTTCTTGCACTCTTCTTATCTCTCTCTCTCTCTCTCTTTCTCTGGATCCCCCCCCCCCCCCTTTTTTGTTAGCACCCTAATCACATCGTAATGCATTGGAACTATCTGTCACGAATCGATACTGTGAGCTCATTGTACTTTTCTTTCTAGAAACGAGGGTTAGGTCAAAAACAAGTTCACAGAAGTCGCAGTGTTCCTTTAAAATTAACCAATCAGGTACAGAGGTTAAGAAAAAAAATTCGCATATGTCAGTCTATTAAGGTCATAGCTAAGAAAAATATTTGTAACAGAAGTTTCTGGGATTCTAGAAAAGACATTTAAAAATGTATAAATTGGGAGGGGGGGTACAGTGAAAGTCGAAATTCTTTGGGTTGTAACGGGTCCTTTAGTTGTAGTGAAGCTGAGAAGTCTTTGAGCTGTAGCGGGTCCATACATTTTAAAAACTTGAGATATTTAAAGTGAATTAAGTAAAGTTTAAGTAAAGACGTATAGACATGCGTTCTGTGGTATCAATACATTGACAGCGCTATTACGTTGTGTAGTGATGACTTTCTCGTTCGTGTAAGAATACATTTCAAGTATTGATGGAGTTATTTAGGAGAAAGATAAAAAAAAAGTGTAACAGTTTCTTCAGTGTATTTTAGTCATTTTATATTTCTCCGTCAAGCGAAATATAACCAATATATATTGACGCACAATAATAAATAAAACATCATCAACAAATTTGGCACTTAGGAAAAACAGAAATCATCACGCTTTCCTCTATTTCTCTATTTTTCTTCCTTTTTTTAAAAAAAATGTCATTCTATCTCTTTATCTCTCTCACTCCCTCTCTCGCCTCTTACTCTCTATCTCTTCTTCTCTCTCCTTCTCTTACTTTCCTGCCCTCTTCGTTTCTTTCTCTCTGGGCCCTTACCTTTTTTTTTTTTTGCAACCTACTGATCGTAATGTTCTCCCAAATAGACTTTTAATTAACTGGAATCGGAACAGCCAGGATTATAACGCTCCCACACATAGACCAATGTTTCACGGGTATATTATAGTGTCACAACCCTACGAAACACATGTGTAACAAACAAAATTATAAATGCAATCACTGACGTATGTTGATCTCAGCAAGGCATATTGTAATACTTGAAAGGCTCTATTTGTCTTTTTTTTTCTCAAAGTCCACCAAAAATCGTCTCCAAAAAAAACACACACACTTTTAATTGGCCCTCAAAGATAGTTGATATTTTGGAGAATGAAAATTTGTCTTTTTTCTTTTAGAAGTTAATTTCTCTCTTAAACTCTATTATCTCTTTTCAGCACTCTCTGTTTCTCTCTTTAGCTCACTGCTTTTTATTTCCCTATCCGGCCTCAGCTCTCACTGTGTCTCTTTCTTTTGAGTATCTTTCTTTTTCTATCCTCTTTTGTTCTGTCAGTCTATCTTTCTCTTTTTCTTTCTTTCTCCCTGTCTCTGTCTCTCTCTTTCAATTTTTTTATCGCTATATCTGTATCAATCTAATTTAAACAAATCTAATTATATATTTCTTCTATTCCCCTCTATGTCTATGAACTCTCTCGATTCATAGTTTCGTTTAATTATTGTATTTCTATTTTTACTCCCTTGATACTTTTTTCTTTTCTTTCTGTTTTCTATCTGATGCATTTTTCTTCTTATTTTGAATAATATTAATCAAGACAAGAAGGGGAGTTTATTTGGCGTCTAGCTCGATTGTGTTATGAATCATCTCCCCTTCAGATTGTTTCTTTCGCTACTGGGTCTGTCAGAGGCAGTGTGGGATAGAGGGGAGATTTTTCATTTAGATCTATAAGTGCCGTGGACCCAAGGTTAGGCAGAAATGAGATGAGCTCGATAAAGCTGGGCTCAGTTCATCTCCCTGGTGGCTGCCTCTTTCTGGGACCTGCTCCCACAAGGACGAGCCGAGTCTCCAGTGACCCAAGACCTTATCGCGAGAGTTCATCTGCTTCAACCTTACCCTTCCTAAAAAAATTTCGCTCCCCTCGGTCAGGGGGGGGAAAATGGCGACGGTACGTGAGGCAATTTATACAAGAGACATATTGAGACTTCAGGCTTAGGTTGTGTGTCTTCTTGTCTACACAATTCAGGGCAAGTCAGGGCTTCTCTAGTGTTCGACTGCATTTAGAGAGACTGATTTATTCTGTGGGTTTGAAGATGAGTAAAACGAGTCGATTCTTTAAACAGACAACATTTTTGAAGAATCTAAAGCGCTATAAATATGTTTAAGATTTCTCTTTTTTTTTTCCATTGCTTTCGTAAAGCTCGTTTTAGAACTATAGAAAGTTCAATTCCCATTGGTAGAATCTCGTTATTGGAACTCCGAGAGAATGTTTCCTCGCTGCCTTTTCGCGCTAAGCCAACGCATTTCAGTTTGAGTCAAATCCCATTTCAATCGTCCTAAACTGCCTCATGATTTGAACTCGACTCTCTTTCTCTTATCCAAGAAGTTTATGCAACTCATCCACACGTTCTATTGAAAGTTTCGTAAAGCTTTTTTTCAATATCTATATAATCCATTAATGTTCGATAACAGGGCGCGGTGTCTAAGTGGTTAAGGGCTAGGCTCCCGAACCTGGGATCCTGGGTTGAAATCTCAGTGAAGACTCGGATTTTGAATTTTCGGGATTTTTAGGAAGCCCCAGAGTCCAACCAATTCTAATGGTTACCTGTCTTTAGTTGAGGAAAAAGTAAAAAAGGTTTGTCGTTGTGCTTGCCGAATGAAACCCTGCTCGTTAACCGTTGACCGAAGAAACAGATGACCTGAAAGGGGGACTTTACTTTTTTTATTATGTTCGATAAGTTCCTTTCAAGTCTTACCAGTGGAGCTGTTAAATTCTCTATGATGTTCCTTCAAGTCCCGTAAAGCCTCAAGTGCATTTATATCATTCTTCTTCTGTGATTTAGTTTGCGACTGAAAGACTTGTTTCATTTGACAAACTAGTTTCAACCTAATGAATAGTTTTATGCACAAATGTTTCACCTTCACCATTCCCTTAGTCTGTTGGACCTACAGGGTACCGCACATAATCTGTCAACCATCAGTCTCCATTTCGACTCTATGAAAATTGTGTTCACACTAGACATCAACTTATTTAAGTCTCTATTGACACGAAAAATAATTTTTAAAACATTGTGACGTTTAATCAGAGAAAATACATTTTAAAAAGACAATTTTGAAACAGAAAATGTGTTTAGTGGGTTGAAGGGAGAGATGGGTAGCGATAAATGATGAAGTCAGCTCTATCAATCTCAGAGCATTGCCTGCCTTCCATTTCAACTGTCCTATTTTTTTTTCTTCTCAGAATTCCTTCCCCTTAATTAAATTTAGACCGCACACGCCAGTCATATCATTTCTAGGTTTATTTCCCCTGGATGAGGCGAGGCGACGAACTACTTTCTGTAGCGGAAGTATTTTGGCGATTGTGTTTAGCATTGGTTGGTATGTTTATGAGCTGCTTTTGTCTGCTATTTTGTATGAAGTTTTTACATGATAGGATCTGTGTCGCGGTATATTTATATCTGTGTCTCAGTATATTTGTATCTGCGTCGAATTATATTTATATCTGTGTCTCAGTATATTTGTATCTGCGTCGCAGTATATTTATATCTGTGTCTCAGTATATTTATATCTGCTTCGCAGTATATTTGTGTCTGTGTCGCGGTATATCTTTATCTATGTCACAGTACATTTGTATGTGTTGCAGTACATTTGTTTCTGTGTCGCGGTATATCTGTATTTGTGTCGCAGTATATTTGCATCTGTGTCGCAGTATATTTGCATCTGTGTCGCAGTACATTTGCATCTGTGTCGCAGTACATTTGCATCTGTGTCGCGGTATATCTATATCTGTGTCGCAGTATATTTGTATGTGTCGCAGAATATTTGTATCTGTGTCGTGGTATATCTATATCTGTGTCGCAGTATATTTGTATGTGTCGCAGTACATTTGTATCTGTGTCGCGGTATATCTATATCTGTGTTGCAGTATATTTTTGTCTATGTCCCGGTAAATTTGTATCTGTCTCGCAGTATATTTGTATCTGTGTCGCGGTATACTTGTGTAACTTTAAATGATCTTTAAAAAACCTGCATGATAAGTTATAAGGTATACAGTGACGACTAATAAGGGAAACATACAGACGTGACATCCTGGACATAACTGACCATCTTATTTTAGACACACAGAAAGCAATAGATCGCAAGGAAAAGGGCATCGCGTTTTGAAGGAGTCTGCAAACCTCCCCATGCAATACTAGATGATGTTATGAATAGAGGATAACCTTGTGTTGTCTAGTGCATGCATTTCATATCGACGCGAGATGTTGAAATAGCTAAACAAACTAAACAACGCCAAGGACGCCATATTAGATTATCATCACAGATATGCATACAAACATTAATCAACATCTCCTTCAGTTTTTACAATATATATGACCACTTTTGTCATCCAGGGGGCTGACGGCTGAGGGCTTTGCACTGGGGTTTCCTGCTTCCTCATGTGGCTGGTAAGACCTATGTGAGCCCAGAATGCCAGCTATTTGTAAATATCTGCCATAGATGCAAGTCTCTAATAGCCAGTATCGGACACAATTTGGACGTTTTGCTTCAATTTTTGTTATAACTATTTATTTTTTTATTGTAAAAATGTTTTTTTATCCCCTCCAGACTCACCTGATTTACTCATCTGGTGCACTATGATGTCTAATTGGCAGACGAAATAAATGGATTACTGGCTGGATTAAATATATTTTACGAGCTAGTTATTTAAAAGTTGTTTTTTTTTTGGTTTTGTTTTTCATCATGTTGGAGTCAAAATGTTACCAGAAACTTCTGAACTAGAGGATAAATAAATTGCACTCTTCAAACATTGTATTTGCTTCAATGAACGATTTTCACACGTATATGTAACTTCGGGTTAATTTTGCCATTTTTTGTTCTTCAAGAGCTTTAGGTCTTAAAAATCTAAAAGGGAGTTAACCGACTAAAAGGGAAATAACCTACAACATCACACTGGAGATTGGAATTCCTAAAGAGTTTCTGGACGACTCCGGAATATTTAAGACCTGTGAAGAAGACCAGGAAATGGTCTTGGAAATTCACGAGGCGTCCCCGCCTCCTAGCACGGTTAGCCGGAGAAGTCCGAGAGGTAACCGACCTGTGGTCAGGCGGTCCCGGGTGAACAGTACGGAATCAGAAAACAGCAACGGTTCCAGATCCAACACCCCTGGTCCTAACTCTGCTCTACCCTCTGGGTCAAACAACGCTTCCAGAAATCCATCGTTTCGGGGTGAGCGCCCTCCATCTGTCGCTACGTCCCGACGCTCCGCTGCCAACCCAGATCGCAGCACTTCCAGTGGAAGAGGCAGTGCCGCCAACAGCAATAACAATGTAAATAAACTAGCGTCTTCCAACGGAGATCACCCGATCCTCGCCTCCGAAAATTACGGCCCTAGGCGACGATCTATGCCGAACGTCACCGAACATTTTTTAGCCGTTCCGAATGCGGAAGAATCTCGAGAAAGCCGCTTGCGGAGAGTGCGGTCTTTCAAGACCACGTCCAAAGGAGTAGTGGTCAATCGTGGGGACTCTTTTAAGATAAAGAGCACCAACAGCCTGATGTCTACGGGCAGCGCCATCACCGACGCCACAAGATCGCAGCAACTGCAACTCCCACAAAATTTAATGAACAACAACGATGACATACTGACGCCAGAGGCGCCCCCCATTCCGACCTACTATAGGGTCATCATGATGGGGGCCGCTGGCTGTGGGAAAACGCTGATGTCAAAACAGTTCCTAACCTCGGACTATGTAGGTGGCTGTGATGACAATATAGGTAAGTAATTATCTAAATAATTAATTTATTTGACAATCATTAGAGTGTCAATGTAAGTATCTTCCGTCAAGAATAACAAGAGATAGATCTAAATAATATCCAGAGCAGGGGCGTAGCTAGGAATTTGCCATCGTTTGGGGGCCTGGGGTATTGACCTCTTTGGGGGCCCCTGCATTTTGCGTAATATTTAATTTTTTATGTAAAGAACACTCATTAGGGGGCCCTTCTCAAGTGAAGGCCCAGGGGTATTTTCCCCCTCCTCCTCCCCCAACCCTAACTACGCCACTTATCCAGAGATTGACAACTAATGTGGTTGTAGGGATTAAGATGAAAATCGTAATATATTAGGAAAAAGAGGCAGATTTAATAAAGTGAAGGTCTGATTAGTAGGACACCAGAACTACCATTGAAAGATTTATTTCCTAGTTAATAAAATGTATATTAACCAGCACTCAACAAAAACAAACTCAGCGATAATGTCGTAAACTCTAAACTGTCGAATGTAGTACCTGGATAGACTCAATGTCGTAAACACTGTCAGGGAGCTACGAGCAGGCGCTCTCTGGTAACGAAAAACGATGTAAACCTTTAGCCAATACATCAATTTATTGCAGACAAATTTTGGAAAAACAAAACTCCACATTTTTAAAGTCTTATCAGCTCTTGTATTTTTAAGTACTAGAAATTCAAAATAGCTTGGAATTTTTCGTGGTATATTTTAAATGCAAGAAATAGTACATTTATCCTCTTACAGATGGTGCCTGGTCGTGAGGTTTGGGCACTGGACTGTCGTTCAGACTTATCGATGGTCCAGGGTTCAAACCCTGCCCTCTCCATGTCGTATTCAGATCGGTATTCATCTAGTAATTGAAGATTCAGAAAAAATATACTTTAAGACAGTAATTTGGTTTACATTTCCCATAATCTTTATATGATTTTCTCTGCAACTAATTAAAGATCAAACATTTTGAAATTTTATAAAAAATAACTTTGAAAATTAGAATTTTGAAATAACAAAACAAAATAAACGCCATATAATTCCTTTAAAAAAAAGGGAAATCCACGATACATTGATTCAGATAAGAAATAATAAGAATTTTATTCCGAAGATTAATGAGAAATGCAGCATATCCCGTGGCTAAGGAATCCCAGCCTTGACCTACATATTTTGCCACAAACGGCACAGGCATAACCATAGGCTTGAGGCAATTCAATATCTTATATATCTTATATATCTAGCCCACAAAAATATAAATAAGCAAAGATGTTACAAAAAGAAACAAAAAACTGTGGTGTATGGTCTCGGAACTAAAGTAAAGAATCTTGAACGTATTTATTCTTATATGCATATTACATCGAAACAACATCGTGAGTACATTCAATATTCTATAGGAAATAGAAGCTTTTGAAAAAAGTTTATCATTATTCTGTAGACCCAATGATCTGATACAAACCTTGTAATGTTATCCTAGAAGCTAGAGAGTTGACTGGTACACAATCTCTGCTGTCAGAAATATCTTGAACAATAAAATGAAAAGCGTTGCTTGATAGGAAACATTATGACTGAAGTGTTTATGGTCTTGAAAACAATTTTCAAAACAATTTTCAAATCTTCTTTTTGTGTGTCATAATCACTGCATAAGTGCATCAAATGACGGATTTGAGATATCAAAAGATTTGAAAAAAAACAACAACAAAAATTCAAATTTACAAACTGAACTTTAGAGATTGACAGATAAGAACTGAAAGCTATAAAGAAATAGAAATTCATTTGAAACCTGAGGTATATACTGTTCGAGCACAGACACATATTAGCAGAAATAATTGCCATCTTGTTCGAATTAATAAATGTACTGTTAATTTCTCTGACTTTACTTGTGTCAACGGCTAGCGAACGGCACTTCTAAAATTAAAACTAATAACAAAATTACCTGGGAAACACAACGGCACAAGACCGACTATCAGCGCTAGCGATGATATCAATTAAGCATTAGGTAAGTGAACCACTGGAAAATTATTTTTTTTTTATTCATGGTTTTCTAATAAAAGAAGTAGATCAGAAAATAATTGTTTTATTTGGTCAGAACTTGTGAAATGTTTTTTTTTTAATTACCTACTGTGAAAACCTATATTTCAAAAGGCAAGATAAAAACAAAAATCATTTTTTAAAAACGAAACTAACGGGAAGAACCCCACACTTACAAGTGTATGTCTGGTTCAATGTTTGCTCAAGTAAATTTTCCCACATTCATTCTAGCATCAAGTTGAACTGTTTAGATTTAGTTTATAAACGTATTTCTCTCTTGCACCGAAAGTGGCTTTTATGAAATCTAAATTTAGCCCATTCAGACATGTCAATATAATTTAGACAAAATATATTATATGTTTCTAAAATATAAAATAATACCACTAATGTTATCCTCCGACAAAAAGGGTCTCAAAAAAACATCTTAAAATATCCATTATTATAAATGTGTTTAGCGGTCATTGAGAAGACGATTAACTTCATCTTTAAATCTAATTCAAGACAAAGTACTTAAGTTACTTTGAAAGCAAGGTGCGTAAACGTATTTAATGAATACCTATGCAGGTGTATTGTCGACGTCTGGAAAGTGATATTAGAGAAAGAGAGAGAGAGAGAGAGAGAAAGAGTGGGGGAGGGAGGTCAAGGGGTGAGTTTGTTTGTGTATTTCGAGCTTTCTTTTCTTTACTTTGTTTTTGTATGTGTTATAGCCAACGAAGTTAGTAAGTTTCTCTTTAAGACTTCTTGGGCAGATGATGTAAAGGTCATCTTTTTATGTGGCCTACGGTTAACGAGGGTTTCATGTGGCCAGCACAACGACCAACCGTCTTTACTTTCCCCCAATAGGTGCCCAATACAGCTGGTTGGACTCAGAGGCGCCCTAAAGATCCCGAATTTCAAGTCGCAGTCTTTACCAAGAATCAAACTCAAAAACTCCTGGTTCAGAAGTGCTCTACCACACAGCACTGCGCCTACGAAGTACATTTCAATTTTAGTTTTGTACAAAGATCAATACGTGAACAAATACACAAAGTAATTAGTCAAGTAAGCAAAGTATCAAAATACTTTTTTCAAAGTACAAAGCTTAAGGAAAGAACTCCATACTCACAGCTATATTTCTCAATAATGTAGAATTTTTATTCCTTTTTCTATATCAAACAGAATTATTGTTTACCAATAAATAATTCCCTCATTGTTTTGATCATTAATTTCCAATAAATAATTGACTAATTGGTTAACATTTCATGTTTTGTTAAGTACTATAATAATTATTTAAAGTTTCAACTTGATACGAGAATACGTATGGGAGAATAAAAGTGTACGATGATATAAGGGTGACAAAACCCTACATATATAGCCATGTGTGTTAATACTGAAGGATTAATTTCCGTTGTAGGTATCAAGCAAAATAATTACCAGTAATTTATCGACTAATTATTATTTTTTTTATTGATTCATGTTTTGCCTACGCCAGTGAATAATTGTGCAAAGTTTCAACTTGATGTGAGAATGAGTGCGGGAAACATTACACAGAGTATTGCTGTAAGATGATACAAGATTTAAAACGAAATTGCTGCAAGGAAGGTCTGACAACGAATTTTGTTAGGAAATATAAAAAGATATTGGTACAATGTATAGCAATGTGAACAAGTAAGTAAAGTACCCCTTCCAGATCTTGAGATCTATAGGGCAGATGATGGCTGAGTGCTTAAGCGCTTGATTTCCGAACCTGTGGTCCTTGGTTCGAATCTCGGTTAAGACTGATTTTGAATTCCGGGAATTTTAGGTCGCCCCTGAGTCCACCTAACTGTAATGGGTACCTGACTTTAGTTGGGGAAAGTAAAGGCAGTTGGTCGTTGTGCTGGCCACATAGCACCCTGCTCGTTAACCGTTGACCAAAGAAACAGATGATCCTAGTATATAGAAATGAATATTTTAAAATTGTTTGCAGTAAAGTGCATGCAGTGGGGCGCTTCGATGCATAGTGTCCTGGCTTGGATTGTGTGTGTTGTCTGTTTCATACTCTACTATTTCATTTATTCTAAACGCCAGTCCGAACTCATCCAAGGGACACAGCACTTAATTATATTCTTAAACTTGCGAAGACTTCAACTGATGTTTATTAATGAATGTTTTTAGAGGGTTACGCGGTGACCGAGTGGTTAAGCGCTTGACTTCCGAACCTGGGGGGTCCTGAGTTCGAATCTAGGTGAAGACTGGGATTTTGAATTTCGGGATTTCAAGGGCGCCTCTGAATCCACCCAACTCTTGATGCGTACCTACTACATATCACCCTCCACTGAACATCACAAAGCTTATCTAGGATTATGGACATATTGATTAAAACATTAAACTTCACACAAATTTTAGTAATAAAAAAAAACAACACAAGAAAGACATAAAAAATACTCTTTGAAAAATGTTGAAAACAAAAAAGGGGACGACCTGAATTGGAACTCATGTCTAAAACAAGCATAATACACGCTCTGCTAGTGAGATGTTTATGGCTATAAAGATTTTTATGGTTATGTATTGTTTCTTTCAAATTTACTTTAAAGAGGCGACTTATAAATGGGACCCTTGTTCGAGATACGAAACAGAATAATTAATTACCAATATTTAATTATCTAATTAGTTTTTTAATTGATTCTTGTGTCGTCAGGTAAAAGAGATAATTGTGCAAAATTTTAGCTCGATCCGATATTGGGTGTCAGAGAAATAACATGTCAAAATTTTGGCCAGAAAGACAGACAGACAGACTGACAGAGTGAGCTGATATAGACTTTGTAAAAAGTGCAGACAAATCATTATATAACTTTAAAAAAAAATATATCTTTCCAACACTTCATTTATTCCTTACACCGGATACACCAATATTGTTAGCTTTTTATAATTTTCGGTCATAGACATATTGTCTTTTTTCCCTTTAATAGCTTCCCTCCACCCCCCGTAGTTTCATAAAAGTTACAAAAAAGCTACAAAAATTTCAGTTTTAAGATCTCCCCCCATGTTCTGTCACGTTTTAATCTCGTCTGCTCGGAGTCTTCGGGAGTTCTCCAGCGCCAGACGTTTTGGTCTAATTTTGTGGGCAAGTGATCTCATTTCAGGTGCTGCGAAATATTTTGGCACTCTCGAAGATGGAAACGTCTGGGAGAGGAGGGGGTTGGCTGGGTGTCGGGAGAGCTAATGAAGTCAGAGAGAAGTTATTAGCGGTCCAGAGATTTTATTGGCTGAAATAGAATGAGAGAAACGGAAACAGACGTGGAAGGCAGAGAGGCAGAGAGCAAGAGAATAGAGGAAGTAAAGGAAAGAGGAGATTTTAACAGGGACGAGAGAGAGAGAGAGAAAGAGAGAGTGAAACAGATCGATTGACTGCTACTGTTAATTGCCTCCTTACAGCGTTATTCCCCCTGTCTGCTTGTTTGACTATTTTTATCACATTTATTTAAACATAGCAATTTTATGTCAAACATGTTATCTCTTTTGGAACTAGCACGCAAAGTAGAAATGTAACATTTAGAATATTTATATCATTCGTTGTAACATTCTGTAATTGTTTCATTCAAAGTGTTTTAAACTGTGGAAGCTAGAAACTGATCTCATAGCAACCATTTTATACGGCAACAAGAATTTGATAGCTTCTGTATTCTTAGGTATTTAGACATTTTAGTTTCCAACAAAAGTTTGAGAAATGTAGAGTATACTTCATAGTCATTGAGGTCCTAGACTGACCTAGACCAAGCTATTTTAAAGACACTGATGAAACTCATAATCCTAGTGGTATCCAAACAAGCTATGTTAGAGTCATTCAAAGCTCTAGTCATCGGAATTCCAGACCAAGCTATATTTAAAGACATTCATAGAAGGCTATGAGGTGATGGACGATACTTAGATAAACTTGTAAAGAGTTGGTAATATTGACGAGGATTGCCTTCGAGTCCAAAGACTATCGACGAGTGAAGTAGTTCGCGTAGTCACACATGTTCTCAACTTTCTAAAAAAAAAATATCGTGTTATTGCTTATAAAACTTCTACATTGATACAGAATGCAACCGTGACGTTAGTAAACTGAAAGACAATTTACCATGACAAAAATAAAAGTGATGTGGTAATGGATACAAGCACCTCACCTGCCTACAAATGCTTCCTAATGGCACGCGTCTCAAATAGCCTCTGACAAGCAGTCCTGGCCTTTTAAGTGCGGCTCATAAATTGGGTCCGAAGGAACTGTTTTTACTGGCAGACGAAGGAACAAAGGCAAGTAACTGGCGCCTAAACCAGTACGTTTAGGGTAGGAGGAGGCCACCCCTTAAATTTGGATAAATCATCTGTGTAGAGAAGAGTGGACAGCTGTGTGACCAACATAGTTTCGTCCAATGCATTCATTTCATATATATGAGATAATATATAGTCGATTCGCGACTGAAGGCGGCCACTTTACCTAGAAAAATGTATTTAACATTTTTAAACTTCAGTAACTAGATCTATAAGCTAGGTGAGTTGTCAAAATCTTGTGGAGAAACATAAGGTAAAAGAAGTAAGTTCTCCCTTCAGACCTGCAATCTATAGAGCAGATGATATTAAGGTTACCTGTTACTGTAGCCCACTGTTAACGAGGGTGTCCTGTGTCTAGTATAACGAACAAATCTTTATCCCTGCGAGGTCTGGCATTCAACTGCAGGGTGGACTCAGGAGCGTCATAAGAATCCCATTATTTTAAAAATTCAGTCTTCACCGAGATTCGAACTCGGGACACTCCGGCTTGGAATCCATGGGGCTTTACCACTCGCTAATAAAACAAAAGCTCAGATGATGACGTAGAGCTCAGATGATGACGTAGAGCTCAGATGATGACTTGAGCTCAAGATGATGACGTAGAGCTCAGATGATGACGTAAAGCACAGATGATGACGTATTTCGACCATTTTAGGGAGTATGTTTCTTGTTTCGAGGCCATGTCAGTAAGTGAAACCATAGACAAATTCAAACACTACTTGAAAGATTGCTCATGACATGACCTAGCAGCAACAAAACATGAGTAAGTTTAAAAAGGGGTACGGGTAGGGACAGTGCCATTATGAACCTGAGTCAGGCTTTATCTTAGAATGATTAAATCATGATTAAGATGATTCACGTGTTGTAGGGGAGGGGCTGTAAATAATAGTTTCAATGATTCAGTCTGTTTTAGATTGTGAAAGGCAATCAAAGAAGAAACAAACAAATGAGTATGGAGTCATGCGGATGATTTAAACACAAAGTAGTGTGATGATTCATCAGCAATAAACAAATAACAAAAGATTCTATCAATGACTCATCGAATACCGTAAGCAGTAACTGAATAATTCCGTATCTTAAGCCGCGAACAATATTTTGTGATGTGATTAATATTTTATAAGTTATTATTTTTTTTTTTTATTTTCACAAATTTTTCTCGAGTCGAATGCAAGTTGTAATAAAAAACGCTATTAAGTATAGTAGCTTCCGTTTGCAAGGGGCTCAGCCTTCGGCCTCGTCACTAGTCACGAGAGTCACTGGAAATAGAGATGTAACAAATGTGCATTTTCTTGTGATAGTAAGTGTGTTTTGAGTGATTAGTGGTGTAGTGTGTGTCACTGTGTATGAAAAATCGACCAGTTTACCTTATATTGTACATAGATGATCAGCTAAAAAAAGTGTGTAAGTCACGGACTGTGGAGAGGGGGTTCAGAAACCAACAGGATGCGGAACTGAAGGATAAGAATGTTAAACTAAAAAAAGTGATTTGTTAATTGAGTTTATAGTTGTTTTTAGTGTGTCTGCTACACATGTGTTCCCTTCCGTCAAACCATTCTTCAATGAGGCTTGTGATAATCCACTGGCCATCGAGTTTCAAAAGTCTTCAGTTCTTCTCATCACACATTTCATCTCTGTATCTATAATTCTCTACGACGCCCAGCCATGCGGGAGACCACGCATGCACGCCTACTCTCTAACCCTCGATTGAAAAAAGTAATGGAAAGATAACTCTTTTATTTCTGCAAGTCGGAGTAGAGTTACCCCACGTAACTTTCGTGGCGACAGAGAACAAGTAATCTTCTTTCTGTATATATAATTCTCTACGTTGCCTAACAATGCGGGAAAACCACGCACCCGCGCCTTCCCCACTCTCCAGGCATGCGCACACTGTCGTTTGCCCTAACCCACCCCATTGGGACAACTGTGTCTTTCAGGAAGTGTTCACCCGTCAGTGGTCCGTCATTAAATATCGGCGCATGACAGAAACGAAACAAGCAATTGCCAAACCATCCCCCAAACTTCGCCCATCGATATCTACTTTCTCTTTCTTTGTTTCTTAGTAATGCTAGGCGTAAACCTCTTGCCTACCTATCAATGAGGCCCGAGTTTGAATCTAGACCCGAGCTGAGTTGTGTTTGGGTTAAAAGCACCTAATCGTAGGATAGAAATCCCCCTCCCCCCACACAGAGATTACATTATACCCAACTTAGCATGCTATTAGCGATTTTCATCTATTGCGGAAAAAATAATAAATAGCTAGCTTTTGGTCTACTCGATATTCATGATGAGTAGATGTGTTGTTAAGCTATGTATTTTTTTGCTTGTAATTATTTCTAAACTTTTACATTTGTGGAGCTTTTTTGTTTGTAGCTTAACCCTTCTTCTTTTATCTAGTTGGTAACAGGTAGGTACAGTTTAGCGCATCTCACATTGTTTAATTTATTGTGAAAATATCCGATACAAATGCAAGTCAAAGACAAATTAATTATGTTTTTTTTTAAATATCTTTCGTCCCCCCCCCCCCCCCCCCCCCCAAAAAAAAATATTTGAAAATTATAGAACCACGTGCATATTTCATTACGATTGTGTGGGTTTAATTCCATTTCAGTGTCAGCAATTTTAATAGTGTAGTGACCTAGTTTAGTTTAGAGAGTATGCTAGTTTTATAGATAAACATAGTGTGCATTGGCAGCATTGTTTTTTTTTAGCGGCGGTAAAAATTAGTGACGTAGTCAGACGAATGACTTGGCAGACTAGGCGTACAATGAGAGCAACAGGGCTAGGGCTTAGAGATGAAAGAATAGGGATAGAAACGGGACGATACAAGCATCCCATTTGTAAATAAATGCACCAGTTGAAGTAGAAGTCTTTATTTCGTCTATCGTGTTAATTCTAATGTCCCTTGGCTAGTTTAGATTGGTTGAGTGAAATAGTAGTGAAGATGTACAGCAAACAAGATCCTAGCCAGGACAATAGCTGATCTATCAGTTACAAGTCTCTCTGCATATTGGGAATCTTGTGTTTGTATCAAAGGGCGTGGTGACTTATTTGAAAACCAGAGAGTTCGAAGACTGAGATTTAAAACTTGTGGAGCTGTATTACGCTCCTGAGTCCAACAAACTTTAACGGGTACATGCCATGCGTTGGAGAAAGGTTGTAGGCACTTGGTCATCTTACTGTACCAAAACTAAGCATAATTTATTGCATATATGCACACTATTTGATTATTTTTATTGCTACAATCCAGTTGATATCTCATATTCCTTATAAAATGATAAGTCAATCTAAAATTAGAATTTAATGCAAAACATTGCACGAAGGCACCAGAAAAAGCAAAGCCTATTAAAACCCCTAGGCGACGTAGAAATCGATCCCTTTCGACCAGGTCTAAGCCCAAAGTCATTGACGAACAGGCACATAGACACAACAAACAGGAATACACAGAAATACAAAAAGGAACCTATGAACGTAAACACGCACCAACACATATTTAGGTAAACAGATTGATTGTCTTCGTCTATTTGTGACCTTTGACCTTCTTCTTGTCTAGCTCTCATCTTTTTTTTTCTCTTTTCTCTTTACCTGCTGCTCAGTGGTTCTAACTCTGTGAAGGCTGCACGACCCTTCAGAATTTCCGCATAAAACTTATTCACCTAACATTTACCGAAATGATAATGTTAATTCACAAAATACCTGAGCATGATGTGCATGGCGCCATCGTATGAGATATGCAAGCCACAGTTATAGAAGGGTGTCGTAGACCGCTGCGCGTCTGTTTACAATTTCAGTAGCAACCACGTCACGACTAGACGCCACACTTGCTGCAGACAGTCGGTGGTAGTCCGCGCGTCACCTGGTGTTTGCTGGCCCCTGTCGTTGCTGTTGCTGATTCGGCTCAGGTGGTGTCCTAACGGTGTTAATAAACTAGGTATACGCCTTGTACTTTCCTACTATCTCCGGAGTAAGATAAATGGCGGACACGGTGCGATTATAACAAATAAGAGTCTGATAGAGCCTGGTTGTTATTTATTGCTTTTTCTTCGCTTGATTAGCTGTGCGCATCCTTCATTCCTCCTCTTATTAGTCCTAGTCTATATTTATCTTCAGGGAGGTAATCTCAAACACACAAACTGCTTTATTTTCGCGAGGAGAAATTCCTGCGCCATTTCGTTTTAATTGTTTTATAAGTTTCGGTTGTTCCTTCAAAAATAAAGGTTATTAGGTTAGGTCCTATCCCTAATCTTTGTTAGGAAAGCAAAGAATGACGGAATCAGGTTCAAGCCTGAAACTATTGTGGAGTTTACAATATGTCTAGATTTAGATTGATAACTCTATAAAATTTAAGACAGCGAAGCTCACATCCATACCAATGCTATAGTTAAAGGTCTTTTAGTAAAGAAAAAAAAAGTAAAGTTCATATCTCGTATCATATAGTCTATAAAGCAGATGATGTAAAGGTCATCTGTTTGTGTGGCCTACGGTTAACGAGGGTGCCATGTGGCCAGCACAACGATAATTTTACTATATTATTTTGGTTGACTATTAGGAAGAAAAAAAAATCATTCTCGTGCTTATAAAATTGGCCTGGAAATACATTTAACTACTTTAACTCTCCAAGAACTGTTCTCTGGAACATGAATACCTTTTACTTTTGTTTTTGACACCAAATAATGTCCATCAGTTAAAAGGTGTTTGTTTTTTTTAGACACGAATCCAAAGTACTGTGCTACCTGCATGACCAAAGTAAAATACATGCTTATTGTAAAAGCCTGACTATTTGCTTATACAGTTAATTTATAAGGTAGTATTTTTTGAATACATCTTTGGGGTAGTCATGCTCTAAAACTAGCTGCTTAACCTAATAAGCATTCCACGAATTAAAAACAAATATATTATAACAATAACATTTCCTCATACAGATAAGACATATCCTTTGCTTATTCTTAAATGCAAACATCCTCTGGGTCGCTGTACATAGCTTTACATAAGAATAGTACATTGGCTTAGTAATGACTAAGCACACAGATTAAAAGAGGTCTGTTGACTTGAGCACTGGGGTCTCTAATGAAAGATCGATCAGAGACAGCGGTCTCATTAACCCTAATACTGCGGCTGGTGACTCGAATCACGTTCCCTCAAAGCGACATCAAAAAGAAGAAAACGTTAACCAAGCATTTGTCAAATCTTTAAAGCTTTTTGGGTTGCATTGGTAGAGTTTATAAGCTGGTATGATAGTTTCAATATGAAATGAATAGTTTTGTAAGATTAAAGGCAGTATGTCATGGGCTGTTGAAGATGGTTATATTGTTAGTGTCAGCCAGTTCTTTGCAACTAGTTCTTAACACTAGTTATGTTTAAAACAGTGGGCACTGGTTTTAGGGTAGCTCTATAACAATGTTATTGCCCTTATGAAACACCCATTTTAAAAAAATCAAAAGATGTAATTTACCATCTTAATATTTTTTGTATAAATAGCACTTTTTTTGGGGGGGGGGGGGGGGGGGGGATGGGGGGCATCAAAAAAGAAATTTCAACCCTAAATAAAACAAAACAAAAACAGATATTAAAAAATTCGATTTTTTTTGTGTATTAAACTGCTACTCTATAGTAGCAGAAGACACTTTTTAATTTTCAATTTCTGTTTAACAAACGCGAGCGAGATTTTATTTACGTTATATATATATCCATCCATCCATCCCAGGGGGCTACAGCCCATGGAGGGCTCTGGCCTGCTTCAACATATCCTTCCATTCAGATCTCTCCTGGGCCTTTCGTCTCCACGCCCTAACCCCAAGCTGTTGCAGATCTGTTTCAACATCATCAACCCATCGCATTCGGGGTCTGCCTTTCGGTCGCCTGCCATTTGGTTTGCCTGTAAACAATTTATCTCTACATAGATAAGTGATATTTGAACTTGTCGTTTCATCTCGTCGAGCACTTTTTAATTCGTTTGTAGGCCCCAAATTTGAAGAGCGAACCTGTCAACATACAACGCAGGTAAAATTGACATTTTCTTTGGTGGTAAAGGAACCAGCCTTTCTTCCAATGGCGTGCTTCTCTAGATCAGGTTTTGTCTCTGTCCACAGCTTTCTTAGTCAGTATCGCTCTCAACACATTGCCTCCTAGGGCTCTGTCTTCCAAGCAGTCAATATCAATGTCTGTTAGACACTGAAAAGATATATTATAATAAACCTGGTGACACAGATGAGGGTAGTGGTATGTGCGTAGTCAGCAGAAGCAAATCGCCCCAGGCCAGCGCTAGACGAGCGATTAACCGTAACGAGCCGAGACCGTCAACTACGAAGTTTCAAGAAACATCTAAAGTGAAAAGTACTCAGGCCAGTCACGTCAAATATAGTCGGGTGGCCGCCCAGAAGATTCGACCGATGTTTGATCCGGTTCTAGAAGACCATTGAAGACACCATATAAAGAGCGAAGGTTTAGAGTCTGTACAAGTCTGAGACGAAGCAGAGGCCAGTACAAGAGTTGATACGGCGGTACGGTGTTATCGGAGAGATATTTGTACAGTGTACGTGTTGCCAATTGTACAGTATAGGCTGTTATTTATTAAACATTAAACCGTTACGTTATTTTGGAGCCCTGAGTTATCAAGTTCTTTAAGTTGGTGGTGTCGTGTGGTGCAGTTTGCGGAGAGCCTGGATAGTGAGATTCGTTACAATATGAATATATGTCATGATTAAACTCTGGTAACTCTAAGGGACAAAGTGATCTCATTTAGTGTTTAAAGTAAAGTCATTGATTCATTGTGTGATACAGAAAAGTCGGAAACAAGTCGTTCTTGATTAGCATATAATCCTGCGTCAATAGAATCAACCCATAAGAAATAATTGTTTCGGTGATAGCTTTTTTCTTTTACCCTATGTATCAGATTCCTTAGTGGACATTTTTTATGTTCATTTTATTGGTTCTTGTTCATGTTATTGGTTCATAACGAATAAAGTTGAACATAATTTGGCGCCTACTTTTAGATCTCTGTCTGTGTAATTGGGTCTGTGCTAATGTCGAGCGATACGGATAAAAGCCATGCACGTGCTTGTCGTCTGCAAACTTACAAAAAAAAACTGGCTCTGATAACGAGCTGGCTGTTTTCCTGCTACATTATCGGAGTACTCATGCTCAAAGCCGTTATCTCTAGATGAGAAATGGTTCGAAGAGAGAGACTGAGAGAGAGATAGAGAGAGAGAGAGAGAGAGATGGAGGAAGATAGCGAGAGTGATTGAAGGAGACTGCGTCTCAGATCTGAGACACTATTAGATCAGCGGCTTCGAGGGCTGATTAAAGTGTTAAGTCAAATATTAAAGCACACGACGTATCCTCCCCCCCCCCCCCCCACTTAGTAAAAAACACATCTTTACGCTGTGAAAAGGTTGACTTAGTGAAACCGTTCTGCTGGACTTGTCTTTTCAGACCAACGGTACTGTTGACATCGTCCAATAATTTTGGCCAAAGTAAATAAGTGGGTTGATAGGTAGCATTACTTAACCAGTTAAGTCAAGGCGTTCATTCCGCCCCTGATCCATGAATGCTAGGGACCCACATGTTATAAAAAAAAAAGTGAATTATTAACTTCCATGACCACGTAGAAGATAATAAGCTGAAATACTGTACTAAAAGGTCATGAAAAGTTTTAGCCGATTGGACGGCAAGGATAATGTTCGTAATCATGAATCGTCTCTTAGTAAATACACTGAGACGTCTCTTTGTAAATATACTGAGACGTCTCTTTCTAAATACACTGAGACGTCTCTTTGTAAATACACTGAGACGTCTCTTTCTAAATACACTGAGACGTCTCTTTCTAAATACACTGAGACGTCTCTTTGTAAATACACTGAGACGTCTCTTTCTAAATACACTGAGACGTCTCTTTGTAAATACACTGAGACGTCTCTTTGTAAATACACTGAGACGTCTGTTTGTAATTACACTGAGACATCTCTTTGTAAATACACTGAGACGTCTCTTTGAAAATATATTGAGACGTCTCTTTGTAAATATACCGAGACGTCTCTTTGTAAATACACCGAGACGTCTCTTTGTAAATATACTGAGATGTCTCTTTGCAAATATACTGAGGCGTCTCTTTGTAAATATACTGAGGCGTCTCTTTGTAAATACACTGAGGCATAAGAATGACACAATTTATTTTTTTTAGGTACTCTCAATCTTGAAGCTTCCTCCTACTTCTGAACACTGTAAAATACTCCACTAAATAAGAACCCAGAAACTTACAGCTAAAATAGCGTTCTAGAAACCCTTTCTCTTATTGGAGAATTATATAACATACTAAAAACCCAGACAATAGTAGTAGTGATACTTAAATAAATAAAAACAACAACAGACAATTGTAACAGCAATACCTAAGTGATAAAAACCCAGACACTGGTAGGACTAATACTTAAATAAAAAAAGGAACCCAGACACTGGTAGATGAGATACCTACACAGCCCTAGAAGAATTAACGCGTACTTTTCCCGGTCAATGACCTTGTGTTCTAACTCAGGTAAGACTCACTTTGAAGTACAGGAATCACTGCCCTTGTAGTCAGGCGATTTTTTCCTTTGGTCTAATGTGTGTTAACTTAATGGTACAAAGCTACCAATAGTCTTCTACTATAACACGCGGAGCCAATAGGAGCTTAAATAAATTGTATATAAATGGATTAGAGGAGCATAACTTAACAACTAGTGTTGCGAATACACGAATTAGGTTTGTTTATTATGGCATCACAAAAGTCATAGTTTGTTTTCTATTTATATTATTTTTTCATATGTACACTTTAACTTTAAGAAATTTCGAATTAATTCTCTAAAATTAGAAGAGGGGTTTTAGAATTTTGTCCTTGAGATCACTACTACTAATATAAAATAAAAATACTTGTCTTCCAGTCCGAAGATTAAACGATATTTGAGGTGGGTAAACTGTCCAAACGGGACCTACATATTTTTCCACAACAAGCTCAGACATAACCGTTGTCTGCCATAGTCGGTGAGCTCACTAGATTATTTTAAATAAAAGGACATATAAAGACACAGTATATATGCCACCGCTAAATTGGGAAATCCTTCATGTGCACCTTTAGTTGCTAATCTGCACGTTAAATGATTTACTCCGATAATGTATGGATTTCACATTTCTAGGTCATGTGCACATTAATGCTCCATAACGATGATGTTTGGGATTAGGATTAGTGTTAAGGTTAGAATTACTTGTTAGGGTTAAGGTTATCTACGTAATTTTCACATTAATCCATTTTTTTTTTCACTTACCGAGTGCCTAAGCATGTAATGTACAATTTTTCTAGTTAATTAGCACAATATCTAGATAACGTACTAGATAAATTACCGCGCATGAAACGTTTACCCTTGTTAATGTGGACTATTTCATTAGTCACTTCAAGTATGTTATAAGTAGCTACATTTTTAAACAAACTCCTCCCCCTCCCCACATTTTTATGACAAAATAGATGCTATTAAAGTACATGATTAGATTTTTTTAAATAGTATAAATTTTTGTAACAGAAATGTCCTGTTTATTTTTAATTTAAATTAAATTTGAAAAACATGACTTGTGTTCTCAATTAGAGTATAGGTGTCAGAAATGTCAAACATGATTTTTTGTACATTGTTTGAAATATGAAAGTTACACTTTGAATAAGTTTATTTTATTACTTCACTGCGTGAGAGTGACATGCATGACTAGATGACATGAAATCCTTAGGACGTAATTATCTTCTTTTTTGAAGTAACGTCTTTAATATATAAGATAAGTACAAAATAACATTAGGACAGATAGGGGCCTATTTATACATTTCACAAAGAATGATCCTTGGCCCTTGAAAATTTTTTTAAAAACTTTTTAAAGACAATTCTTACGTTGAAATGTGCAGGTTTTAAAATCATGTAAAAATATGTTGAAACAAATCTTCTGAATTATTTTTTTTCACGTCGATTAAATTTGTTTGCATGCTCTTTCAGAATTAAAGATGATTACATTCTAGCCTTAATCTCAAGCAGGGCGTGGAGGCATGACTTAAAGTCAAGACAATAGTGCCCATATTAAATGGAGGAGTGAACACCCTTTTTAAAATCCACTAAATGATTATTATCCCTTCAGGATCAAAGTTTGTGTACATCATTATAAATCAAAGAATGTAGTATTGCTCTGTCTTCAAGTTTTCATCGAATGACTTTATTTCAGAAAAAAAATCTCAACTCCGATTTTACTAAATATTATTGGTCTAGAATACAATTTTGCCTGCTCTTCTTTTAAGTCCTAGAAATGCCAGAATAACATGGCGCAAAAAAGTTTACTCTTCTTGTGTCTGTACAGAAAAAAAAGATTGTCCTTGTATAAAGAGCTTCACTGTGAGATAACATAAATACAAGTTCCCACTTGAAAAGGATTCTTACTTTAAAAGGCATGTTTCATCTCTCCAGATAAGAAGCGATTCTATTGATGTATGAAGATACAGTCACTCAGTTTTGTCTTGAAGTCCATAGAACGTGACAATGTCTCATGCAATGTTTGAAGAGATCGGTGCTCATTCTCCTTTAGTTGCTATTCCCGTCTCATACACCAAATAGCAATCTTCTTGTATTGAAGTTGATCGAGTCCCAACAATTACCTACAACCGATGCACGGGTCATTCAGATAATCCTAACATTAGGAACAGTATGTGCTATAATGAACCACTTTTAAAAGCACGGAGGTTGTTTTTTTTCTACATTACTAATGACAGAGAAAAGTAGTTGGTAGCAGTTGGACTCTGAAAGAGATAGCTTCTTACTAAAGCCTCGGGGCACAACTTGAAGCCCCCCACCCCCACCCGCTTATAGGTGGCGTGCAAAAGATTAAGAGAAACATAAATTAAATGGACCCTCTTCCCCGCCGCACATCTGCTTTGTCTGCATCAGTATGGGAAAATATACAGGTCGCAACTGGGCTTGCATGGTCAAACACGGCACTCATCTTTAATCTTCGGAATGGAAGACATTGCCAGTCATTCAGTGAAAATAAACTAAACTATTAGAAAATAAGAGTGTCTGCTTTTAATGTAAAGCCAATAACTTTGTTTCACTTACTAAAAAGTCCAGCTTTGATAGAATTCGCTCCTAGTGTGTAAAGATTATTACTGGCAACTTTAATATAGTCACTTAAATTATATGATTTTTTTTTTCATTTTCTTTAGATATCTTCTTCACCTTCACCTGTCTGTAAAAGCTTTGCAACCCACATGATCTGTCGACAATCATTCTCCATTCCTCTTTGTCATTTTTTCAATAGCAGGCCCGTCCATTCTTTAGTGTTATCTTCCCATTGCTTTCTCTGTCTGCCTCTTCCTCTTTTTTTTTCTCATTATTCTGGTACTGTTCCCTAAAGGAAGGTTTTCGCAAGCCCTGAGAATATTGTGATATGACCACAAATGTTTAGTTTTTATTGTTTTTTTGAGTTATCAGCAGGTGGTCTTAAGGACCAATAACCATTACGACCCTGTTCGAATCTCATCATTTCGTTTTTATAGGTGGTCTAGTAATTTTCTGCAGCATCTCAATTCTATTGCTAGGGTCTTCGTATCTAGCTATATCCTTATATATTGTCTACATGCTCTTATTAGACAAAAAATTATCTTAGACCAACATAAATGCATTATTTATAATGAATTTTATAAGAAACATAGAGCTGTGAAGATTATCGTTATTCCTGAACAATACCATACAGGTCGCAAATTCAAATTTGCATAATTTAAAGTTTGAAACTTATGTTTTTTACGTATATAGCTCAGCGTTTTAACTGTAAATCATAACTGAAAATGTGATATCTAATTAAATGTTCAAAAAATAAGGTTGGTAATTAATGTGTTTAGGTAAGCGTATTAAAAAAATCCCCTTCGTGACTGGACTGCATCAAGCAACGTAATCATAATAGCTGCTTTGTTTTGGTCCTGCTAAACTTGGGCTGTGGAAGGATAATGCATTAGGATCTCTTGAGCTATAAGAATACGACATGAATGATGTGTATGTTTCTATACTACACTCCCCCTCCTCTTTTCTATTATGGCTTTCAGTTCCCTCCCTCACTACTTCTTACCTCCCCCCCCTCCCCCATTCATACTTCGCCTCCCTAACACTTCCCTCCTCTTGCCCCTTTTAGTGTTGAGGCCGTCTCATCTCAGAGTGGGTAGTGTCTCAATTATCATATATCATCTGGTGTTCTGAAGGCTTCACACTTTTGGATTGGGGAAGACGAAATTATATAGAATAAGGACTGGTAGTTAGTAAAAGGAAAGTTTGTGTTGTGCGTCTGTATGTGTGTCTGTGTTGTCATCTATTTGTCGTGCTTGTTTCTCGCTGTGCCTTAGGGAGTCGCCCCTGTCATTGTCAGACTCGGTGTTCAAGTTGTAATGCCCCGACGTACTGTTGGAGGGTATCGATTTTGTTGCGTAGATTGATCACAAGCTACTGATGGCGATGTTGATTCAAGAAGATAGATAGCTTACATAGCGACACATGTCGTCATGAAATACTTATGGCAATACGATGACCAGTCCTATCCCAGTCTTTGTATTGGATGAACAGACTCGAACTAGTGTGTTTATAAATGTGATTACTAACGAGAGTCATTAAAAGGGATAGACTACTTTGCTCTTTTTTTCCAATTTTTATTTGTCTGTAGCGGAGAATATTTAGATTAATTATTAGGCAAAACTTATGAATCACAAACCAGAAAGACCCAACATCTTAAAGATGTAGATATCTTCAAAATAAATTAGGAAGAGAAAATATAGTATTTTGGTTTTAAAAAACTCGTGATTCTGATTTTAAATAGATTGAAAAAAAAAGTTTCCCTTTCAGACCTTGCGATCTATAGTGTAGATCAGAGATTCCCAAAGTGGTCTATATAGACCCCTAGGGGTCTACGAAGACTTCCAAGGGGTCTACGAAAGGGAAAAAATAAATTGGGGTTCTATGAGATGCCCACGGGGGTCTAAGACAATAGATTTTTTAAGCCTAGCAAGTCGCAATGTAATTTTTATATTCCATTAAAGTACCGCTTTCATACACTAATATATGATTTGTATCTCAGGTTATCCTTTAAATGTTTATCCTGCAATTAAAAAAGAAAATTGATATATTTCATTTCAATACTTTTTTAAAGAGCTTGATTTTGTGTACATGTAATTAATGTTTAACAAAAAGAAATGTACAGCGTAGATTATTTAAAATTGAGATTCGTTGCTTCCTTGTCAAACAAGCGGTTACCTGCCCTTTAATGATGATATGAAACCAATTACGCTGGAGGATCATTTGAGACAATGCCACGCTGACAAAATAGATACAGATTTGAAAAACTTTCGAACAGTCAAAGATAAAGTTCATAATAGACCAACAAAATCTCTCTTCGACATCATATATATAGAAGATGGTGGTTTGTGAGCGTCTTACAAAATCTCTTTACTTACAGCCAAAATACAGAAAACACTATATATTATTAAAAGAATTTCTTTAAGTGGTATGAGTTACACAACTAAAAGCTTCTTATGTGATTCTTTGCAAACGACATATACCCAGTTTACAGTTTAGGATCAGCAGCGTCATAGCTTCTGTTCTGACAGGGTGTAGCCTGTGTGCTGACAGGATGTAGCACTGTGTGCTGACAGGGGGTAACGCTGTGTGCTGCAAACTGCCTAAGGGTCGTCGGCTCCTTATTTTTCTTCAGGGTGTAATCACAAAACCTTTCCCATGTTTGAGAATAGTTGCAAGTAGCAAAGTTTTGAATTCAGTTTTCCTTCTGCTAGGTGGGTAGCAAGCCAAGGCTAATGAGCCATTTCTGATCGAAACTTACCGGTTTAGGTGCCAGTTACTTGCCTTCGCCCCTTCTGTTAGTGAAAACAGTTCCGCAGACCCAATATTTGAGCCACACGTGAAAGATCAGAAATACATGAGAAACTGCTCTTTGCGAAAACTTTTACAATGATATTTAAGACAAATTAATTAATATTTAATGTTTGAAGGACTATTTCATAGAACAACAAATTCCTATATGGGGGGGGGGGGTCTACCGAAAACCAGAAAACATGGCAAGGGGTCTACGAGTAAAAAAAGTTTGGGAACCACTGGTGTAGATGATATAAGGGTCATTTGTTTCTGTGGTCCACGGTTAACGATCAAGTATATTTATTTGTCCCAAACTAATGTCAGGTACACATTAGAGCTAGATGGACTCAGAAGCTCTCACAGATCACGAAATTAAAAATCACATCCTACCAGGGTTTGAGCCCGGGGACCCGGTTTGAAAGCCTAGCGCTAAACCACTCAGCCACCAAGCCTCCGATTATAAATATAAAAATAGACGTCATTGCCTTAAATGCACCATGTTGACTATCCAGTTGTAATGATTTTTTATTATATTAATTTGAGGGAAAATGTATTAAAATTTGAAGAATTACATGAATTATAAATTATCATGTTTTCTAAACATTTCTGCTTCTTAAATTATTTTCTACCACTGAAAAGGACATCGCATAATGCAGAAATTAAGACAGACTTTGTAAGACAGTCTTACACATTTCTAGTTTATCTTAAAGTCTCGTTTAGAATTCGCCATCGACTATTACAATCTTTCAGTACATTGTATTGTTGTTTTACGAAGTATTTGTAACTTTAAATTCAGTTGCTATTTAAAACATTTTTATAGCTTCACATTCAGTGTTTATATCTCTTTAAGACCTCTTCATAGTTGAAAATTTCAAGCACTTTAAAACCACTTCACAGCTTCAAATTCATAGCGACATACATAACTATCATAACTTAAAATTTATATCTCTCGAAGACCTCTATAGAGGATTCAATTCATTGATTCTGTACATAGACGTAATATTTTTATAAAAACATTTGCCATCCTTGGTGTTTTGCCTGTAACTCATAAAGATGTTAAAGTATTCGTTCATTAAACAGCTCCTACCTATATACAGTGGCCTAGCTAAGCATTTGGGGACACAGGGGCTTGACCTGTTTAGGAGCCCTTGCATTTTGACATTCAACATTATCACATAAGATATTGGCGTAATATTTAATGCAAAAACAAATTTCGGACACTCGTATGGGAGACCCTCGATTGGCTGCCCGGGGAGGGGATTTTAAATTTGGGCCCCCCCCCCCCTTCACCCTAGCTACGCCATGGCCAATATACATGTCTAAATGCAAACACGAGACGTTTGATAGCTTGGAAACTGATTCAGTTTGCTGAGAAAAAAATAAAATTAATTTTATGCAGATGAATTGGTTGTTACATAGCGTGATTCAGATGAATTGGTTGTTACATAGCGTGATTCAGATGAATTGGTTGTTACATAGCGTGATTCAGATGAATTGGTTGTTACATAGCGTGATTCAGATGAATTAGTTGTTATATAGCGTGATTCAGATGAATTGGTTGTTACATAGCATGATTCAGATGAATTGTTGTTACATAGCGTGATTCGTTTCACTTTCTATGTAGCAGGTAAAAAAGGTTTCGTTAACTCTTTCACTCCGTTATTATTTTTGTCCACGTTTCGAAGGAATTCTTTATTTTGCTCATGACTATTTCACTCCCCTGTTATGATTGGGCTTCAATAGCTTTGTTGTTTGTTATCGGAAAATGTATTTGGTAAAGAATTAAACGGGAAATTTATGCTCAAGGTTATAAATTTAAACTTTATTTAATTTAATGAAGTCGAATCAACGATGGTATCGCCCATACGGTCAGCAGGTGTATACAGGCTTTCGTTTTCTTTTGATAAAGTTATTATTGTGGTTATTACAGGTTCATGAACTTAAAATAACTTCGGCTTCTATTTTTAAATAAACAGTCCTACTTTAATTTTAGCTCAAGTTTTAGCTCTTTGACATTTTTATGTTCCTAAAAAGTGTGTATGTTTATATGTCTGACACTATGAGACTCAGTCTTCATGTGTCTGTGTGTGTGTGTGTGTGTTTAGAGGAAGAGGCTGTAGTTACCTCCGCCTTAAGGGTAAGCTGTTCTGTCTGACGCCCAGAGAGCCGAATCTTATCATCCTAACTCCAGGTCTCGCGCTGGTCTCTCTGACATATAAATTCACATGAGATGCTTCACAGGTGTGCTTTAATGTGTTGTGTGTGTGTGTGTATTTAATCATGTGTTCCTGCTTGAATACATTCTTAACCTGTTACAATTGTGAATTGAATATGATAGCCCACTCCGGGCCATTGACTGGCACAACTACACACTATCTAGCACTTCACACTCTGAAACACTGTCTAACAAACTCACCATAATGACCTGCACATTACGACACACTATCTAGCACTTCATACTCTGAAAAACTGGCTGACAAACTCACCATAATGACCTGCACATTACGACACACTATCTAGCGATTCATACTCTGAAAAACTGGCTGACAAACTCACCATTATGACCCGCACTTTACGACACACTATCTTAATTACTCCAGCAATCACTTTATACGTTTATCCTTTACCAGACACATTGGCATGCATCTACCGATCACTGTGACACTTATTGTCATACTCCGACTCGTGAGTGACACAGTATCTCATATTTTCCGACACATTAACTAAGTCAGTCCTTCGACATACCATAGACCATGTAAACAATACAGTGTCTCTGCCAATTTTGTCATTCTGACTCGCCTCAGTAGTTCAGCGATGTAATAATAATGAACAGTAACAACAATATATATATACAGTGTATATATATATATAAATATATATATACAGTGTATATATATATATATATATATATATATATATATATATATATATATATATATATATGTATAGAGTCTGCTAACCTCATGTCACTTAGTGGAGATAGAAGGTAACCAAGAAAGCTATGGACAATGAAAAAACATGGACCTCAGCTCTGGAAGAAATGCGTGCAAGACAACAAATGGCTGGCTCCTCTACGACAAAAGTGAAAGCCTTCTTAAGCTGAGATATATGTAGACGGGAGTGTCTCTGCAAATACGGCTCCATGGTCACATGACAAAGTGTTCTACAAGTTGAGCTAGAGACGTTATACAACTGAAGGAGGCGGGCATGTATATAGTTATTATTGTATATTATTATTATTCTATGTAACAGTGGTCTTCAACGGGGCGTTTTCGTGAAATTGGTGGGTGCTGGGAACCAAAGGGACGGTAGGGGCGCTGGTCATAAAGGGGAAAAGAAGAAACTTAAGGTGCACTGAAGCAAAACAAATTAAAAAAAGTTATCAGCCACGTCCAAAGCCCTCAACAAAGAACGTAAATGACTCGAGAGGGAGCCAGATGAGCCTAAAAGCCAAGCAACGTGCAACGCGCCCTTCTGTCGTGCTAAGCTGGATAGAGCGATAGCTTAGTGTAAAAACCGAAAAGCTCCGGGGCCAGACAAGGTTACCCCTGAGATGGTAAAACACCTTGGGGGCATTGCAAGAGGTAAACTCATGGAGTTTATGAATCGAACCTAGGCAGTGTCCAGACTGCCCGGGGCCTGGAAGAGTGCTATCATTGTGCCAGTCCTTAAGAAGGGAAAAGACGCGACTAACGTGGAGTCCTACAGACCCATTTCACTAACCTCAACACTTGGCAAAGTTGCTGAGCGAATGGTTAACGAGCGGCTAGTTTGGTCCTTTGAGAGTGCCGGTATCCTGGCGCCAGACAAGGACGGCTTTAGGGCAGGCTTGAGCCCGATCGACCAGGTCACAACATTCGCACAGGAGGTGGCCGACGGGTTCCAGAGGTCCGAAAGCACATATGCAGTGTTCATAGACCTAAAACAGGCTTACGACCGTGTGTGGAAGCAAGGCCTCTATGTTAAGAGCCATGGGTGTGCGGGGCAAGATATACAATTGGATACAATCCTTTCTGTCTGGGAGGAGCACACGTACAAAATACCAGCACTCCCTTAGCAAGCCAAAACAACAACTCAATGGCCTGCCTCAGGGCTCCGCCCTGTCCTGTTCACTTTTCATGGCCTTTCTTAATGATTTGCCCAGCTCACTACGGTCCAAAAAACTGCTATATGCTGATGACATTGTAATCTGGTCAACCGGGAAGAAAGTCGACCAAATTCAGGCGGCACTTCAAGCAGACCTCCATACCATCTCCTCGTATTGCGACAAATGGCAGATTTTGATAAACATTGACAAAACAACCTGGTCCCTGTTCAGCCTAGGGATCGACACTCTGAAGGCTCAATTCGAGCTTCATCTCGGTGGGCTGCGACTCCAACATGAAAACACGCCAAAATATCTAGGGGTGACCCTGGATAGAAAGCTGACAATGCTCCAGCACGTCCAGGAAGTTGAAAGAAAAGCCTCGGAGAAGTTAGCGTTATTAAGAAAGCTGGCCAGCAAAAAAGTGGGGTGCCAAAGCTGACATGCTACGCACATTGTACTTAGGGGCAGTCAGATCACAAATTAAATACAGCTATACAGTTCAAGTATACGCTAGTAAAACTGCCCTCGAATCACTCGACCGAGTACAAGCACAGGCCCTACGGTTCATTAGTGGCACCTTTCGGACAAGCCCAACAAACGCAGCTGAAATCTTAACTAACGTGGCACCCTTACATATTAGGAGGGAGAGGGCAGTACTTACGGCCTACGCCGCTACAAAAGGGGCGACTCTAGGCTACCCACCTCTATATTAGTGCGACAGTGGAGAGAGAGGAACCGCATGAAAATGCGATCGTTCCTCCACATAGCGGACAATTTGTCTAAATCATCTGGGCTCTCCACTGATAGAATCCCTATTAGGAGAATTAGTACGTGCCCTCCGTGGAAGAGATTGCCGGCCCCACAAATAAACCTGTCCCTGTTAGGGCAAGAGGGAGCCACCAAGAGGCGACTAACACCTGCAATTCTTCAAAACTTGGCATCCATAACCATAAAATCTTACCCATCAGATGCCATCTTCTGCTATACCGATGGGTCGGTAATGAGGGACCCCGATAGATCAGGGTATGGGGTTCTTATTGTCTACTCTGACCGGACTGAACCAGACAGGCTCTCTGGTCCATGCGGCGTAGCCATGGACCATGGATGCCGAACTCACAGGGATAACTCGGGCGTTCGAGGCCGTTAGGGCCCGAATGCTCCAACGCGAGACTAGTGCTACTACGGTGGTGCAGGTCACCGACTCTCGCTCCAGTCTCCAAGCTATGGGTGGCGGCGGGGGAGGGTCGCCCGTAATAGAAGAGGCAATCGGCGCCGCAGTTAGCATCCGCCGAGCTATTGGAGCTGTCGTTTTCATGCAGTGGGCGCCTTCACATTGCGGCGTGAGGGGCAATGAAACGGCAGACGCCCTCGCAAGGGAGGGTGCTTTGGCAGGCACACACCTCGAAGCACCAAGCACGTACTTACAAGCAACGCCACAAATCCTAGCACTTCTTCATGAGAAGTGGTTAAAATCCTGGGAGGAATCCGAAAGAGCATGTGGTGTCTGGCAGCGCATGCGTCCCCCCGATCGCGACGATCCATGGTGGCGACTGAGGAGGTCAGAGCAGTCAATTATTGCGCAGTGCAGAACGGAACACTGTCCTATAGGGGCATACTTTGCCCGGTTCCGCACGAACTTTGACTCCTGATGCCGTCACTGTGGAGAGAGCGTCGAAACAGTGTCGCATGTATTGTACGAGTGTCCCCAGCTCCGCCAGCTAAGGGGAGACCTGCCTGTGCAGTCACTCGACTTGTATGGTAGCTATGAGGCACTACGCCGGACGGCTAAGTTTCTTGCCAGAGCACTACGGGAGGACTAGTCCTTCCTGCTCTGATTTCCAATAGGAGTTCATCTCAGATGCCCAACCTAATTCAACCAGCGGGCCATTTTAATTTCTGACACTCATGTCGCGGGCCACATGACCGAAAATGTACAAACAAGAAATAAAATTGACCTGAAACAATTTTATGAGAAACTTGTGGATCTAGTAGTTACACTAATTATTGGGTTATTGGAAGTTTTATCTTTTTTGTTTTCTAAGCGTTGGAAACTGGCTTCATTTCTCTACTTAAAATATGAACAACAGTGTAGCTAGCTTTACCATCGACTCACTTTCTGGTCTCTTTTTGGCAAATATTCCCATGGATCCTCCAATGTCTTGGTGTACGTTCACATTCTTTTATTTGCTGCTCAAACCAAGAATGCCGTCATATTTGTCCCATTATGCCATTTATGAAATGACTTTTTATTAAGAGCAATACTTCCTTTATAAAAAAAAATACGTTGGCTTATTATCATGTTTCCCAAAAAAGGTAACGATGCGTTCTGTTTTCTATTCATTTCAAAATTCAGAGTCCACTTTTAGTTTATGCGGCTCTTTTATTTCATAATCCTACAAATTTTAAATGTCATGGTACCAATCCATCAGAGATAAAGTCAGGGCCCTAACGTAAGAAAGATACAGGTGTCAAATTTTTTTTATGGAACAAAAGGGGGCAAGGTAGATTTTATACACTTTGTACCGACGTTTAGGAGGCCGGATAAAATCACGTCGAGGGCCGGATCTGGCCTGCGGGCTGTATTTTGGTCATTACTGGTAAATGTTTGTTTGTAGAATGTTTTACATGTTTCGGATGTTCCTTCAGAGTTGAAGATAGTTTACTTCCTAGTCCAAACCTCCTGCAGGACGACGGGGGATGAGAGCGGGCAGGATTTAAACCCTCGACCATCGATAAATCCAAATGACAGTCTAGCTCGCAAACCGCGCGACAAGGCAGCGATCACTGGTATAAAATAATGTGATTTTTATCACAAGATTTGCACCACATAATTTGTGTTAAATTAATCAATAAAATGAAATAAATCTGTCTCATGATTAGTGTCCCATTTATAAATTTGATTTTTTAAAGAATGTTTATTATTTTTAAACACCATTTTTTTGTGTCTGTCTGTTACTAGCTGTAAAACCTTTTACATTACGCGATAATTTTGGGGGGGGGGGGGGGCTGTTTCCACTCATTTAAACTATTTGATAATATAATGGAAATTCAAAATTTACTTGATAATATTTTTCTTCATACTTCCGCTTCCGGTCTAAACGTATAATTAGGCTAGCATTGCACACTTGTTAACAGATTTCTATAGATAACATGTTTATAATCTTAGCAGAGTTCAAGTCTCTAATTAACATGCAAGACCAGATTAACACCTCCAGACGTGTATTACGTAATAATCTTTAATTTTTGAAGGAGCGTCTGATGTTTATGAGATAAGAACTACTAATCCGAACATTTTGAAGACAGTGTTTATATTTATATAGATGTGTGTGAGTATGCGTGTGTGTGAGTATGCGTGTGTGTGAGTATGCGTGTGTGTGAGTTTGCGTGTGTGTGAGTATGCGCATCCAAATCAGGACTTTTTCTAAAAATAGAGACATTACATGAGTAGATGACGACTAATAACCAACGTGTTGGAAAGAGTTGATTGTTGACCAGGAGGTCTGGTTCGTGACTAAACGTCCAACACCACTTCTGCTCTTCTCAACACGTTACGTGGGCCCAGGATTTTCAGCCCTGGTAAGAATTGAGTCCCTACCCCCACCGTGAAGGATTGGATGCGGATCTTACCCTCTGACTCTCTCGTTGCGTGCGCTATCTCAGAGCTCCCTATCTGATGAGCGAAAATAGAGGTTAGGGGGGAAAAGTGATAGAGAAAAGAGCGATGGTAGTGGAGTGGGGGGGGAGGAGAGGTAAACCCACCTGCCTGGTTTGTTTAAAAATAGAAACACTGTCTGGCTGTGGTAGTTTTCTATGTGATAGCTACGTGATCAACAGTTGGACAAGACACAATCTCTTTGGACCAAGTAGCGTGTGTCAGACTGGAACAACAGCCTTGTCTCAGAATTACCTAATGGACTTATTTTAATGCATGAAACTCTCAATGCAATTATGTAAGTACAAAAAAAGAAGTAAAGTGCCCCCTTTCAGACCTTGTATTCCCCAATTAAAGTCAGGTACATCATTAGAGTTGGGTGAACTCAGGGGCGTCCTTAAAACCCAGAAATTCAAAATCCCAGTCTTCATCGAGATTCGAACCCGGGACCTCTCGTTTTGGATGCCAAGAGCGTTGAAAACAGTGAATGTAAAGGAAGGACAATGAAAGAAAAAGAAGGCGTTTAGTCTGTCTGTTTGGGCAGGGACACTGGTTTACAAGGTTGTTTTTTTTCTTTCACTTCTCATTATCGGTTCAAGTAGAGACTCTGCACAATTATTCATTGTCGGTGAAAACACAAAAAAATGGTGTTTAAAAATAATAAATTTATAATCAAATTTATAAATGGGACACTAATCATGAGACAGATTTATTTCATTTTATTGATTAATTTAACACAAATTATGTGGTGCAAATCTTGTGATAAAAATCACATTATTTTATACCAGTGATCGCTGCCTTGTCGCGCGGTTTGCGAGCTGGACTGTCGTTCGGATTTATCGATGGTCGAGGGTTCATATGCTACCCGCTCCCATCCCTCGTCGTCCTGCGGGAGGTTTGGACTAGGAAGTAAACTATCTTCAACTCTGAAGGAACATCCGAAAGATGTCAAACATTTACAAACATCTAGGCTACTTTAAATTATCTTTCAGACTAGTGATACTTTTGTTTCATATCATCAATTTTTTTTCACAAAGCGGGTGTCAACGCTCTCTGTCTGTCTGTCTGTCTCTTAAAATGTTTATTTTGTTCTCCCACTCCCAATCGAGCTGAAATGTTGCACAATTAATTCTTTTATCTGACAAAACAATTATCCTATTAGTTAATTTACTACCTGTAATAAAGTAATTTGTTTGGTATCTCTAACAAGGGAAAGAAATTTTACTTGACGTGATAAGATGGTATAAGTTGAATCAGTCCCTTTAATACATTTTTAAAGATAAAAGTGTGAAATTAACATTAGATAACTATAAAACCTTCTTATTTTCATAAGCATTTCGCTGGCAGAGTAGTTTGCACAATGGTTTAAGGAGGCTGACTAGGCTTTAGCCCTTATGTTTGAATTAAGGCATTTCACTTTTTTAAAACAAAAATTTATTTAAAAAGCGATCACCCAGATACCTCCTGCTTTCTTTCCTCACCGCTTTTCAGATGATTCAGACAAGTGATATGATCATAACATATGGACAGAACTCACAGCATGAAATTGCGCTAACCAAAAACAATTAATTTTTTTTTAATCGCAGAGACTTATTGTTAGTCAAGTTCTATTACAAATTTAATGACACAACTGATCCATACTATGTGATACAACTACGCTCAATATAAGTTTTTTTTCTTAAAAGTGTTTTTTTTTTTAATGTTTTTCATGTTTTAAATGATAAGTCTTTTCTTGATTGAATTTCAGCGGTTAGATTTAATTATGTTCAAGAATGTCTCAATATTTAGTGAACGATCCATGCCAATATTTTGTATTTTGATCCTATTCAGATTCGGCTATTAACCAATAAGTTGATTGTGTCATATATATGTCAGAGTAAGTTTTCAACTTCATCGCTAAACAAACACCTACGTGTCAAACATTGCATTTATTTAATATTATGTTTCACACACATATGTAATCTACATTATTTTTGTTTAGAACAAACTTCGTTTATTTAAATAAACATTTATACTCTCGATATGCCAACCATTTGATGCCTCCGTTGTAAAGTTTATTAAACATCTTGGTTCGTTGGTCAAGCGGATGACGTCAGAATTTGAGTGCCTGCGTTCGGAGGGTCACAAACTCTTTAAACATAGAGGCTGAGGAAACTTGTTTTTCTTTAAATAAACAACTTTTTTTTTGTACTGTTTATTAAATTTTATTTACATGTAAATATTTGTCAATAATATATCTTTCATTTTGCTTTAACTCTGGCTAAAAGTGTATATTTCGATATAAATATTTTAATGCACTATTCATACAGAGATCACCTGAATATAATTTACGAATCGATTCAATGTTAGTAAAAAAATAAATAAAAACAATGTCCACTGCAACGCATGGTGTACTACATAACATGTGGATTTGGTCTTATTCATAAGGCTTAAGGAAAATAAACGCACAGAAATCTTGACTTAGAGCTGTAATTGGGATTTCTTTTGGTGTTCTGATTTTCCAATGGTTTCAGACTGTCATGGTCGGTGTAAAGACAAAAGTCAAGCTTAAGATGATAACATAAACGTTGATCCACACTTACAAATTTGTACGCATTTTTGCTCATTTCAAGTGACAAAAAAATATTTTTTTTTTTTCTTTCGGTTATAATTGCAAGTGTTGTTTTTTAGAAAAGTTGTAGAACAATTTATTATATCATTCCTTCTGTTCCTGATTAAATCACTCAACGTTTAACACATCTCCTGTAGCTCTTACAAACTATCGAATCATTCACGGTGAATTTCATTTCTTTGAATAGCACATTTCTATATTATCTAGGTCATACGGAGAGCACTGACTGTGACGTGTTTAGTGTAACAAAAACAAACACATACACACATACATACATTTACAATGAGAAACACCAAAAATTATACAGACACACATACTATTAAAGCTACTGTTAAAAGTTATTTTTTATCCAAACTCCAGTATGAACAACATTTTTAGTGATGATTCTTTTACCTGTGTTTCCGTTAACCTGCATTCTTTGAAGCAGACTTGGCGGGAAAGCGAGGTCGACCTTTTAAAATGCCAGAGCTTCGTTTTTATGTAAATAATTCACTTAAATATCACTGTCGTATTTAATTGGAGATAGCAATTCTGGTCGGTTAGCAGGAATCTTGAATCCCGGAACCATACTTTTATCTTGTGTTCTCTTTGTCTCTCTCTTCAGCTTTTTCTTTATCTCTTTTTCTCTCTTTTTCTTCTTTGTCTTTAGCATTGTCTCTCTTTTGTCTTTGTCGTTCCTTTGTTATTTTCTTTCTCTTTGAATTTTCATGTATTTTTCTCTTTACCTGTATGCCTTATTCTCCTCTGTCTTTCTTAACCATCTTGTGTCTCTTTTGCTTTGTAGCTTCTTTGTTCTTTTTCTTTGTATTTTTTTCTCTCTGGGTAAAACCATTTTTAATAGTTGTTAAGGCCTCCGCGCGGTGTTGATTCTTAGAACTATAACTAGTGTAGATCTACGTCTGACTGGAAGTAACACTGAACTCAAACTACTTCAGCAACACCGGCGAAAGGCTGAAACAATCAATATATGTAGTCGACGCTGATGTTGTTCTACAAATATATTTAATAATCACGAAGGGAATCGTCCGATGTCAGCTATGTCCGTAAATCCGTATATCTATTGTACTGCTCTACACAAAGCGTCTTCTTTGTAGCGTCACTTAGAGCGTTCTTGTTTTTAAAGATCTGTCACGTCACTTGTCGCTAAGTAAAACTTTTCCCTTATTCCCGAAACAAATAACTAATTCCTAATCATGTCATAACAACCCCCTCCCGCTAAAAAAAAGTGCGTGTTAATTTTTTATCTACTGTCTTAGTCTTACAATGTGCAAGGGCCAAAATGTATGGGAAACATGAAAAGACAACACAACTTGAGTCTTGATTGCGATTTCAACTTCTCTTTCTGTGCCCACAATCAATTCCTCTGAGTACATATTTCCCTCAAGTGTCACTTAGTGATACTGTCCAATGTGATGTGCCATAGGTGACCAACCGCAGACATAGTTCGTTTGCGCTGACACTATAGGTGTGTCTATCTATACTTCATCACATCACGTTCCAGAGGTTACACCGCTTTCCCTCACACGTTAGGACAGACATTTTACCTAATATGACAAATTGACATTTATCAATACTCGTTCTCCCACTATACACCTAACGTTCGTTCGGGCATTTACAAGTGTATTTTATTTCCTCTCTCCAGTTCACTTGTCCCAGCGCGACCTAACTCTTTACTGATGTATGATCATGATCAACAACAAAGAATAAATTATAAACTTACTTTTCCTTGACATCACAACATCGTCGCCTTATAAATGCCCTATCTATTCATACATCCATACATACAATTCATACATACTACTCGAAATAAATAACCAACATGAGCCAATCTAATAATAACCAAATTACGTGTATATTATAACATACATATACTATTCCCAGATACCTTAAAACAACCTAATACCCATCTAGTTACGACTACTAGTTAAGTCAATTAATTAAGAATAAACAATTTAAATACAATCCAACTTATTTACACACTACGGTCGTATAGTGCTATGTTTCACAGGCTATCTACACGACCCATACATTTGTTCCCTCCAACTGGAGTTAACATCTCTTCTTACACCACTATAGCCCGCGTGTGGCCTTCTACCTCGGTATGACTTGCGATTACCGCTACCACAGTCATCTCTTCTATCATCACTGTCGGATACAGACCTGCGCATCCTATCCGAACTCGCAATCTTCTGTTCAGACTGTTCTGCCCTACTCCAACAGTCTTTAGCGATGTGCCCATGTTTGTGGCAGTTAAAACAAATTCTGTCCTTTCTAGGTTTGTTTCGCCTCATGTTGCCATACCTACTTTTCCAACTTCTAACCTGTTTATCAGAAGCGGCTCTGACACCTGCTACATTTCCAAGTAAAACATCTCTAGATAACCTCGGCATGGCTACCCCTTCACAATACCCTGTGTACAATGGGGATCGAAGGAACACTTTGCACGCTTCGAACCTCTTAACTGCCCGTCTGCTTATCTGACTGATTTGGTATAGCCTAAATTATCCTTAGATTTCCCTAATCCCCCTCTAACCTCGAGTGTACTGCTAGCTGTGTCCCGGATCACATTTATCTGTTTATTATTTATCATGCCCGGATATAATTTAAATCTATCTTTCCCACAATCAACGTAATTAATTTCTTCTTCTGGTTCACTATGTCCACTATCACGATCCCTATCTTGGATGCTCCTTACAAAATTAACCCTATCCGGGGACCGATTATCCCTCTCCTGTCTACGAGTCCAGGGTCTCACTGGCTTTCCTTCGCCGACGTGGCTGTACAATCAGGGTCTAGCTGCAGACTAGGCCGATGACGTTAACTTCTGCCTCCTCCTAACAGAGGGCTTCTATCCTTCTGAATGTTGCTGCCAGTGAGCTCCGAGTCTCCGAGCCAAGTTGTTAAGGCTTCCGCGCGGTGTTGATTCTTTGAAATATAACTAGTGTAGATCTACGTCTGACTGGAAGTAACACTGAACTCAAACTACTTCAGTAACACCGGCGAAAGGCCGAAACAATCAAAATATGTAGTCGACGCTGATGTTGTTCTACAAATATATTTAATAATCAAGAAGGAATCGTCCGATGTCAGCTATGTCCGTAAATCCGTATATCTATTGTACTGCTCTACACGAAGCGTCTTCTTTGTAGTGGCACTTAGAACATTCTTGTTTTTAAAGATCTTTACGTCATCGTCGCTAAGTAAAACTTTACCCTATTTCCGAAACAAATAACTAATTCCTAATCATGTCATAACAATCCTAACCTTCCTCTCAATTCGAATTCTTTTTTCTCTTTGTTTTTTTTTTCTTTCTTTCTCTTCAGATTTTTTTTTTCTAAAATTTCAATTGTTTCTCTCTTTCTTTCTCTTTCTATCTTTGATATCTGGTCTCTTTTTCTCCTACTGTTTCAAACTACTTCTTATCTTCAATGCTTTGTTTAATGTTTCATTTTAATTATAGAAAAAAAAATTAGGCCTGTTCAGCCATGTGGACGTTCTGTAAAATGGTCTCAGAAGACATTTCCCACGTCCAGACATTGTCTGTAGGTCTGTCCAGGCCCAATGCCAGGAACGTTTTTACGTAAGATAAATATTTGCGGGCCGTAGCGAGAGTTGATTGGGGCATGAGGTCACGTGATACCTCTCTCGTTAAGCACGTTCCTCCATTGCATCCATCAGTGGGCTTTTTACATTGCTTCTTCTCTTATCTTATAATACCAATGGCCTTAAATTAAAACTATTACTTACGAAATATATATAATATAGATCAAAGACAGTGGGGTGGAGGAGAATGCTTAAGGCGGAGACATACTTCTACTACAGAGTCACTGGAGAGGCAGCAATTGAAATGTAGACTTAGTCTTTAGGTAGAAGAAAAAGGCGATGAACGGGAAGTTGTTATCAATACGTGATAGAAGGAAAGACTATCGGACAGACGGGCAGACAAACTACACACAACTTATATCCATTTATGGTAGACACCAAAAGTTATAAAATCTCTATTGTGTAAATCCGTCTCAAACCAGGAACTTATCTTTGGGGAACAAAGTATGAACTGTTGCAGAGTTGAATTAAACGCTTTAAAAAAAATCAACTTGATCCCATGTATTTCTGGTGTTAGGCTCGGACAAGGCTGTGTTAACATTTTTTTTTTCAGACAATTTTAAAGCACTGGCTGACAAGGCTGACTATCTAAATAAAGCTGGCTTCTTTGACGTCATTGGTCCTTCAGGTCACGTCGACATTCCATAATAGAAATACCAATTTTCTGTTAATGATCACTCTTAACAAACTTCTGTGTCGTCCGGTAAACTTTACATTTGCGTGCTGAAGGGACATTAGGAAGAAGCGCGCAATTCTCAGAAGATGACTGGCCTAATGACTTTTGTATGTTGAGAAATTGGGCCCTACCTACGCTTGCTCTCTTGAACTCTAGGGCCGAAGTGTCACGACTATGGAACTCATTAAACTGGACACATGGGGCGAGGGGCGGAAAGTGGGTCGGTGGGCGGAAAAATTATCTGGACGAATGAGATGGTCTTGAAAACTATTTTTAGTAAATTCAGTTGACAGAAAAACAAAATGGAAATGTTGGCTCACAGAAAAATGGCTTTCTGTGGGATTCAGTGCCATTAGTATCCCAGCATGCATCTTTCTGCCTCGTTTTTTTCTACTTCCATGTAACAAACTTTAAAAAAAAAAAACAACAACAGAAAAACTCAAAACTCAATCAGTTTCCTGTTGTAACTCTTTGACCCCATACACGTAAATAAGAAAATGTAATAATAATAAAAATTTCTTTTATAGAGCGCTGTCAACAAACATGGTGTAGACTCAGGTCGGATAACCAGGGGTGATGTCCATGCGACATATTTGTCTATCCTATCCCATCCCATCCCATAACAATTTATGACTGTCCTATATCTCATCCCACGGTACTCCCATTTTAATATTAATATGGAATACAGTTCAAATAAAAATCATTAAATTTATGAAAGTTATATAAATCTATGCGATAAGTCATATTTTTTGACCCATTGTTTTTGTTGAGCACAATTTCATGCTTTTAGCTTTCTTAATTCGCCATGATTGTTAAATTGAGAAAACCTAAACACAACCTTTAAAAAACCTAGGAAAACATAAATTATTCCTTAGACTCGAAATCCTTCTCATACCACCATGCAGTTACATAGATGATGAATGAATTCTATTTCGTTGCAATTACGCAACCATAAGCTTCAGCCTACATTTATTTTATAATATCAAGTATCAACTATCATGGGAAATGCAAATGTGTGCTGTACCATCACATCTCATTGGACGTTTTTCATGAGTTTCCCATGGTAATAACATTCTTATAAGCAACTCTGCGGACAACATTACCAACATAAACACGAGACCTAAAATGATCAACTAATCTAAAAAAAAAAGACAAGTTTTAAACAGAAAGGTCTTATGGAATTTTAAAATACCTATGACCAAATAAGCCATTTAAGATGACGATTATGAAATTTATGTTTGTGTGTGCGTATTAAATGTTATCATCTGATGTAAGAACTCGTTATGTGTCTGCGTTGACTAAGATGCAATCGGATGTTTTCTTGTTGGCCTCATTCAGTCGTAGAACGACTATGGTTCATCTTGCACACTTCCTCTTGTGGCTGTGGAGTCCTACTTTGGAGAGACACTCCCGTCCACAAATATCGCAGGTTAAGGTGGCTTTCACTTCGGTGGTAAAGGAGTTGGCCAATTTTCGCATTGTGCGCTTTTCGTCCAGAGCTGAGGCCCATGTTCTTTGGCTGTCCATAGCTTTCTTGGTCACTCTCTCCATCTGGTGTGGTTTAGATATGTCTTCCCAAACGGTCAGCATTGATGTTCACTGATTTGAGGTCCCATTTTATTACATCTATGTAACGGATGTGAGTGCGACCAGTTTTTCTTGAGCCAGTCACGAGTTGTCATTGGAGGATGACTTTCGGGATGCGATTGTCCTCTATCCGGCGAACATGTCCAGCCAGCGCAAGCGGCGTTGTATGAGGGCTGTAAAGTAGCTGGGAATACCTGCTCGCGCAAGAATCTCAGTATTGCAATGGCATGTAGCAGGTATAAAGGAGATTTATTGCTGACGACAAGGCACCAGATGGAAGCGTGTAAAGTATTTCCACTTTCAGACCTGGCGATCTATGGGAAATATGATGTCAACGTCATTTGTTTCTATGGCAAAGGTTAACAAGGAGGGTGTCATGTGGCCAGCACAACGGCCAACTACCTACATTTTCCCCAACTAAAGTCAGATACCCATTAGAGTTGGGTGGACTCAGTGGCGCCCTAAAAATTCCAAGCGCTTAATCACTTATCCACCCCGCCCCACAGATGTAAGCGTGTGTCTATTGAATATCTCGGTAGCATTTTACATCTTGCCATCTCAAGGATTATTGTTGTCCTTTTGCAGCTTCTCATGTGACTAAAAAGGCCAATAAAAAGTTAGGCATATGTAATCATCAGACACTGTTCCACCTTCTTTCTATATCTACTTATTGACTGTCTATGCTGATAGATTTAGGTGAACTGTGAGGTGGCTTGAAGATACTTGAACATTTTCTAAACTAATTCGCAGTTTATGTTTTGCTACGTTAATATTTAGAGACTGTCAATGTCTTCAATAAAACGTTGAGCTTCTGTTCCTTTGTAAAAGAGAATTTCAATTTTTATATAAAACTGTATGAATGAGATAACTATTACGCTTTCATGGTTTGATTGGATCAACTGTGTCAAGCTACAACGTAATACAATTAATATCTGGATTTACCTATAAGTAACATTAGCAACAGCTTAGGGCCTTCACTGGCTGAGGGTCCCCGAAAAAAAATCTTTATAGGGATAGTTGCAATCATTTAAAGAAAAAGCAAAGTAAAATTTGTCTTTTGTTTGATTACAAATGCCACTATAACACAATTAATTTAGGGCCCTATCCAGTCTAAATCCAAGCCTACACCGAAACTCAAGAACGAATAGATTTTATATCATCTATTATATAATGTAGAAAGTAAGGCTTTAGGGTATTTGGGTACAATCTGGAACAGTAACATGTAAAGTAGCCATTAAACAAGCTCCAAAAAAAAAGTTGTCAAACTCTATGAAAGTATTATTATTTCATGGATCTAGGTCATATAGCCATATTTACATGAGACAAGACGCATACGCAGAGCGAAGGCGCCATTTAGATCTAATTTAAAAAGTTTAAGAACTACACTTTGCAAAGATAGTTTTTTTTCCTTAGACACATATATTCCATTCATTTCATTATTTAATAAAATTAACTTTCAAATGTGTGTTTCAAAATTATTTTTACATAAATTCGTTCCTTATAATCTGCGAATTTAGACGTCTAGACGTACATTGTATCCCATTCATGTTATTGCGTGCTTTCTCTCGTTAGACAAGACCGAAAGGTTACGCATATGCAGAACTTAAAATCTATCGAAGGTCTAGATCTGGATCTAATCAAAGTCTAAGATGATAGATCTACTTTTATACTTTAACACATGAATGCACAAACTATCGTCCATTCATATCATATTTTAATCAAATTAACAACGAGTGCTTAATTCCCAAACTTTATCCTTTAACGGAACACTTCGCACATTCTGAGTGTTTAACGGAATAAATTGATTATTTTTTAAGAGATTAATTGACGTGGTGACCTTCTAGTTAATTGTTCCAGTAGTTTGTGAAACACTTATTCAAGCCTCGCGGAACACTAAGGTTCCGCGGAACATAGTTTCGGAAACACTGGCTTAATAGGGCAAATGATTATATCACCAAGTGTGCTGTTTGACGTTTGTAGTTCTCTGCCCGCTGAAACCATATATGTTTACAAATGATGCGAGGGAGGCGGTGTTTGGGGTAGGGGGAAGCAGGATAGTTTTTTTTTGTTTTTTAATAGGTGACAATCTTGTAAATACGTTTACGAAATAATACTGTTTCAAGGGGAATTAACTTCATGGGATTTAGAACATAATTATGGAGTTGATTACCTTTAATTCCAAAGTTGTGATTTGTGTAGAACAACACAGTGATATGTATTATGTGTACACGAGGAAGTAATGTTTTTTTTTTTTATTTCAACTAATTGTTTTTATTTTGAAAAGTTAGAGAACAGTAATTATCAAAGATTTTTTTTCTTAATTTTCAGAAAGCCACGAACCTCATACAGTGTCAGTTCTACTGGACGGGGAGGAGTCGACAATTGAGTTCATTGACCCACCGGACAGAAATGTATGTAATCCACAAACTTATGTATGTCAGTGTTTTGGAACTCTTACACGCTTATGTTTAGCTCTTAATCCCCCCTCCCCCCCCCCCCCCCAAAAGTATTTTTCTTTATGTATCGCTCTAGCTTTTCTATTAAAAACATTATTATTTAGAGTATTGGGCTTGGTGGATGATTGGTTAAGCGCTTAGCTAAACCGAGGAATTTCGGGTTCAAATCTCGGCGAAAAAAGGGATTTCTGAATTTTAGAATTTTTAGGACGTATCTGAGTAATCTGCTCTAAGATAAAGAATATAGATGGGTTTTAAAAAATTCAACCATCAAGAAGTTACATTAAATTTAGATACATCTTGTCTCTTACACACAATGTTGTTTATTACCAGGTCTGAATATTTCTTATTACGAAACTTTTAAAATGTGTAGTAATTTAGACCAACGGTTCTCAACCTTTTGAGATTCAAGGACCACTACAGAAAACTTGCTACTGGCGCACTAGAAATCTATATAGTTGGTTTAAAAAAATATAAAGTTGATATTTAAAATCATTTATTATATATTTTAATAAATGTTTCAACCTTTTCATCCTTTTGTAATGAACAAATATCAGTCTTACTGCTAACAATAGTTCGGATTAGAAACAATGCTACATTTAATTTTAGTGCGAGCCTTGTGCTTGCAAATTTGAGCACAGCTTGTCAGAACGAGGTGTAATGCTTGAAAAACTCAGTCGGAGTTCATCTTCGACTTCAAGCCGTGAACGATATTTTGTTTTAATTGTAACCAGTGCAGAAAATCCACATTCACAAAGATATGATGTTGCAAAGGGTAAAATTATTTTGAAAGCTTTCTGAGACAGTTCTGGATACTCATGCGAAGCTTGGGTCCAAAACTTCATCAAGCTCACTCTCGGATGCATCATCTTCAACGTAGTATCACTGGTCAGTTCAATGAATTGGTTTAATTCCGATGGTGGTAAATTTAATGAATCAATGTGTGCAAGAAACGGACTGGAAACCCACGAAAAACTATCAACGTTCAAATCACCAAAAGAGAAGTTAAATTGATCCAGCAATGATTGAACATGTTTAGAAATCAATTTCACCAACTCGGGCTTGTTGATTTCAGCATTTTCTGGTTTCTCGGTGAATTCATGCAATTGATCAAACATTTCAAAGTTACCCTGAAATAATCTTGTCTTCCACAGAGCAAGTTTTTTCGTAAAAGCAGACACTTTATCACTGAGGGTAATTAAGTTTGTGCGCTTCCCTTGCAGAGATGAATTGAGTTTATTCAGCTGTTCAAAAATGTCGGCCAAGTAAGCCAGAACAGCAACCCATGAATTTTCATTCAAATAAACAACAAGCTGTGAATTTTTACTAACAAGAAACTCTCGCACAGCATCACGTAATTCAAACAGTCTGTTAAACACTTTTCCCCTTGATAACCAGCGAACTTCAGTGTGCATCAGTAACTGCTCATGATCAAAATCCATATTCGAACATAATGAAGCAAAGAGAAGAGAATTCAATGGATGAACCTTAATGAAATTAACAATTTTTATGGCCTGATTAAAATAGATTTCAAGTCCGCGTTCATTCTTTTACTCGCAAGACTTTCCCGATGAATCATACAGTGCGTAAATGTGGCAGTTGGCACATTAGAACGCACACGTTCCCACAAGCCTGTTCGTTTTCCTGTCATTGCTGCAGCACCATCCGTGCACACTCCAATACACCAGGACCATTCGATGCCATTGGCTGCCATAAAATTATCAAGGATAGCAAAAAGTTCTGCACTTGTTGTGTGACCTGGACAAGCTTTACAAAACAAAAAATCTTCTTCAACTTCATCCATCCAGATATATCTGACATAAGCCATTAATTGTGCCTGGCCGGAAACATCCGTTGATTCGTCCAATTGAATAGCAAATTGTTTAGAATCTTGCAGCCTTGAAATCAACTGTTCTTCAACGTCAGCTGCCGCCAAAGCTATACGTCGTTGAATTGTGTCGTTTGAAAGTGGAATTGTTTTCAGTTTACTTGCCAAGGCATCACCAAACATCTCTCGACACATATCTATAGCAGCAGGCATTATCAGAGTTTCTGCAATTGTGTGAGGCTTTTTGGCCTGTGCAACTCGGATAGCCACTAAAAATGATGCTCTTAAAGCCTTCTCATTGACTTTAGTTGCTTGGAGTATGCAAGATTTCTGAATACCAAGTGAATGTTTCTTGCGCATAAAATATTCCAATGGTTTCTCCGAGCAATCAGTATGATTCGTTTTAAGATGTCTTCGGAGTTTCGCAGGTTTCATAGCTTCATTTGCAAGAATTTGTGAACATATTACACACTGTGGTCTGGGTTGATTATTTACTAAGAGGCATATAAACCCAAAGCGCAAATACTTTTCATCATACCGTCGTATGGGAGTTCGTTTTTTTTTCTCCGGAACTGCATTTGATTCACACTCAGGTTGTGAAGATGAGTCAGAGAAATCATCATCGTTGTCCTTATGTTTGGTTGCTTTCTTTATTAAAAATTTATCCATGTGTTCAATCAATTTAATTATTTTGATTAGTTTTCAAATAAAAAAGCGTATTTTTGAATGTTAATATAAACGGGAAGACGCCAGGGCCCATCTGATTTCCGGTGTAACTAAAACTTAAACATAAAATCGAAACGCACTTTTGCGCTATCGCCATCTAGCGATTTAAAATCAATAATTTTAAAACTGACTTCATATAATCTTTTTCATGTCTTTAATTCTATTATTTTTCATATTTTTTTTTTTTAAAAAGCATGCAATTCAGGTTTTGCTCGCGGACCACCAGGCAAATGTCCGCGGACCACTAGTGGGCCGAGGACCACAAGTTGAGAACCGCTGGTATAGACATCACTATCTACAACTTAAAAATAATTAATTACATTTAATGATGTTTTACAAGTATTAATCTTGTCAATTTGTGTATTCTCTCACTCTCTCTTTCTTTTATCCACAAAAACATACACTCTTTCCCTCTGGGTTAGGTCTCACCACACACACACACACACACACATACGTTCTTTACCGCTGATTTTAGGTCAATTGGCTTAATTTGTAGATCACATTGTTAACAATGATTCAAACCTTGGTCCGAAGACATAAGATTTGTTCTTTGAATAGACACCAGCCTTGGTCTTGTGTCTTAAAAGCAAATTCTACCGATAATCAAACCCTGACTAATATATAATTTAATGTTTTTAACAAAAAATATTGTTGAAAAGACAGTTTGTGTAGTAACGCAAATTCAGAATCGGCCCCCTAAGTGGGTCCTCTCAGGAAGGTAAAGAAAAAACAGGTGTCAATATTTTCAACATAAATATCAAAAGCTATGAAGTATCAACAACCCTATTGTGAAATGCACACATTGTAAGGCAAATTTCCTTACGACAATAAAGATTATTATTATAATTATTATTTCCTTCTCTATAAAAACAAGAAAAGTATTGCTAATATTATTTTTAGTGTGACTGACGATATGATACCACAGGAAACGTTATTATTAGCATTAAATGGTTAATATTCCTATGTATGCAATAAACTGATTGTTTAGAATTTAGGGTTTAAAAATGAGACTGGCCAAACGGGTGTTACTGAATTAATGATCCTCTAGTTGATGGTTTTCTAAATGGCCAATCTTTTATTAAAGCCTCAAGGAGCCTTTTCCTTTAGTAAAGTGCAGTCTGCGTTGCAGAATTCACGCAAATTCAAACAAAAAAATGGAAATTGTGTACAGTCTGAAAGCATTTAGCGGTTAGGGGCGAGATGGGCGAGTGGTTTAGCGCTTGGCTTCCGAACCCGGGGTTCAAATCTCAGAGAAGACTTTTATTAAATTTCTTGATTTTTAGGGCGCCCCTGAGTCAACCCAACCCAATGGGTACTTGACTTTAAATAGGAAAGTTACGGCGGCTGGTCATTGTGCTGGCCAAATGACACCCTGCTCGTTAACTGTTGGCCAAAGAAACATAATGACCATAACATCATCTGCCCTATAGATCGCAAGGTCTAAACGGGAACTTACTATTGCGTTTATACCCATTTCGGGAAGCGCTAATAATCAAGAAATGTACCAAGATTAGTGCATAAGAGCGCATGCAATGGTGGTCATACATTATCATATGAAAAGAAAGACCATATTGTGTTTCTCTATCCGGCAATGTATTAACATTAGTCAAATGTAAAACATAGTACTATTGAGTATAAGACTACAGATAAGCGTAGAGAAACATGAACTTATCTTCTTGGAATCAAATAAAATATATTTCCTGTTTATTCTTTATAAAAAAAAAAGATTGCATTAAATCCTGCCAGCTAACCCCATAAACACACACCAGGCATCGACAAGCAAATAATTTTAGACTAGATCACAGCGTACTTGTCAGATTATATCTACAATTTCTTCCCTCCGATTTTGAGGATATATTCATCCAGTGTCCAGGTCAAGGTCAGCCTAACCCAGACAAACATCAAATTTGAGGATTATTTCTTTATTACCATTACAAGGATGATTTCGTGTCTTAAGGAATATTCCATCGACTGTTCGTGCTATAAATTATGCCCCCTCTCCGCATAACTATATAAACTTTAGATTGTGTGGCTTAAAAGAAGTGTCCACTTAAGTGTGGCTCGGGTTCGAATCCCAGTGGAGGGTAGGAAATTTTAGTTCAAGGTTTATATCAAGATGAGTTGCTTTATCTGAGCCAGAAATATAAAAGTAAAGTGCCCATTTTAGACCTTGTGATCTATAGGGCAAGTGATCTAAAGGTCATCTAGTTCTGTGGCCCACGGTTAACGGGATGTCATGTTATTAGCACAACCAACCCCAACCTTTTCCTCAACTGATGTCTGATACCTATTAGAGTTGTGTGGACGCAGGGGTGTCCGAAATCTGAAATCCCAATATTCGCTGGAATCCGAACAAGTCCCCCCATAAGTGACAATAGGCAGCATGGAAACCTTCAACCAGATATTCCATCCAAAGGCTAGTCATGTATCTAAAGAATATTAGATCATTATAGCACTGAGCATGCTATGCAACACAGAAACCGTAATATTATTCGTTTTACAATGTCAGTTTAAAAATAAAATACTTGTACATATCTACATAATTTATTGTGTAATGGTTGTTTGCTATGACAACAATGATAAACCAGCTTAAGTTATACCCTAGAAGCATAGAGTTTTGAAATCTAGCGCTACATTGCTTGACATGTCTCACTGGCAGGCGTACCACGTTAAAGTCCAATTAAAAAACATCTAAATTACTATCTCCAAATCAATTTGGAGCGGGAATACAAATTTTAAGATCAGTGTATAGAACTAATTTCAAATACAGTAAAATCAAAAATACAATATACAAGTGCAATGTTAATAAAATTTATAACCAAACACATATATACACACTTTGTCATCAGTGTATATATAACAATGAGATGCCCTTGTACCTTAGTGAACTGATTACTCCATATGTCTACCAGGGAGCCCTGCGCTCATTGAACTCAACGCTTTTAGTGGTGCCACGTTTCTCCCTAAAAAGCTACGGTCTGCGGGCTTTTTCTGTGCACAGACCAAAGGTTTGGAACTCACTCCCCATTGATCTCTGACAGACAACATGCTATACCACTTTTAAGAAGAACATTAAGATCTATCTGTTCAAAACTTGTTCAGATTAATTGTCATTTTAGCTGTCATGTTTGTGTTTGTCATGTTATTACAGCGCCTTGAGCCTACATTTTGTTTGTTAACAGCGCTTTATAAATAAAATTATTATAAAATCTACGTAATTGTCGAAATTCAATTCCTATGTTGACATCCATTCTTGTTTATAAAGCTGATACAAACCGACTCTTGTCTTTCTGTCTTGTTGGAACAAAATTCTGATCACGTTTTTGTCTCCCACTTCGCATTCTCGGATCAAGTTGAAACTTTGCACAATTATTTATTCTCGAAGGCAATACATTGAAATCAATCGAAAAATTAACCAAATAGTTCATAAAATAGTGGTAATTTGTTTTTTTTTCATATACAAACAGAAAAAAAAAAAATCTTACAGTATTGGGAGACATGTTGCAAATGTGGAGAATATTTCCCTCAGATAAGCTTTTTTGTTTTTAAAAAAAGAAAAAAAAAGTTTTTTCATATTTTTGTTTGTTTTGAATTCTATCCGCCCTCATATGAAACAAAAACACAAAAAAAAAACCATAAACAAAAAAAAAAGACAAATTATGTTATCATGTAAAAAGACAAACAGCTCTATACTATCACTTCATAGTGTTTAATCATTTCAAAAATGACTAGCTTAAATATTTAATTGTAATAGCAGAGCTGTATCACATACCATTTGAACGTTTATCCTCAACGCAATAACCTTTTTTTTTTCAACCGTCTGAGCGTGTTCCCTTCAAATGTTTAAAGATCTTATTTAGTGTGTATGTCATAATCTATGTAGTCGTCTTCTTCTCCAGGTGATAGACGACAGTCTACAACATCTGCTAGACGCTTATGTGGTCGTCTTTGCCATTAATGACCACGAGTCGTTTGACCAGGCACAGCAGCTGGTTCGATTCCTTCGAGTCGATCACGGGACGGACAGGGTCATCTTGCTTGTGGCCAACAAAATTGACCTTGTCAGGAAGAGAAAAGTGACAGCGGATGGTAAGAAGTCCAGAAGAATAGTCAAGAATAGATATATGGATAGATAGATAGACAGACAGAAAGACAGATAGAGATTTAAACAGACTAGCAGAGACAGACAGACGGACAGATAGTTAGATAGATAGAGAGATAAAAGAATTCCTCTATTCTTTTTTTCTCTAACCAAATCTTCCTTTTTACTTTTTGCTTTTAAAAACACTTCTCAATGTTCTCGTAAACCTAAATCTTCAAGACGACCAGAAGTGTTTCTGGAAAGACTGTCACAATAATGCAGAGTATTAGCCTTCAATCATTCCGCTGATTGCAGATTACTTTGGCAGGGAACACAACCAATGGTCCTTTCGTTCCCTTAAACTTTGACGTGTGTGTGTGTGTGTGTGTCGGAACTCACCATCTATTCAACAACTATTAAGTTTGGGAACATTGTAGAGAGGAAAAAACAACACACTTTTATGTAGTACATCAGACATACATAGGAAAAAAAACGCGCCTTACCTTTATAGTGAATTAGTTTTATTATGAGTTGAGACAATTTTGTACTGTTAGGCAAATATAAACCAGAGTAAAATTATAATTGTGGTACCGTAATGTTGGTATAGCCAGAACTGGTGATGGAAATAAAAGCTCCAATATCTATAAAATGCTTCCAATGGCGTGCGTATCATAACGATTAAAGCAATTTTTAGGCTTTCCTGTGCGACTCGAGACCACTCGTTATAGTTGTGGGCAATAGAGATCAATATCTCGTTTGTACGTCGTACAGACCTGTGACGTAGCGACGAGCTATTGGTCTAAACTGCCCACAGCTTGTGACGTTGCAGGTCAGTGTTCAAGCCTTCTATAATAAGTGGTCTGGTATGGCTCAGGTATACTATCCGGTGGAACTGACAGGAGAAGGGGCGAAGGCGAATAATTAGCTCCTAAAGCTGCAAGCTTCGGACAACTGTTTAGCCTTGGCTGGTTACCCACATTGGAGAAGGAAAACATATTCTGCCTTGCAGCTATTCCCAAACATTAGTAAGGCTTCGTGAGTCAACCCTGAAGAAACATTCCGGTGCGGTGACCCTTAAGCAGCTTGCTATACCCAAGCAGAGCCTTACACTGCGCAGATATCAAACTGTATCGGCTTTTCCTTTGGACACACCTGAAAAGGCTTCAACTGTTGCGTGATCGACATTGGCAAAGCTAATTCCCATGGACTGAAGGAGACCATAAGTAATTGTCAACCATATTGTAAGGAAATAACCATGAGCATCCTGTATTCGGTTGTTAGATGTAGGCCTACGTCACTATAAGCAGTCTATAAATAATTTAACGAATTTTTTTTCATGCATATATAATTGTAGATGTTTTTAGTTAGCAGTTCTAAGAAAACGCATTGTACTATCCGTTCTTAGGCACATGATCTTAATTTAATTCAATCTTATCTTCACTCTCGTTTGATCATCAACTTTTGGGTCGATGTATCATGACCTAGCAACGAACCTGTATTTTAAGTGTTTTTTTTTAAATTCATGAAAGAGTTAAAGCCACGCAATTATTCTGATTGCCTTTGTTAATGTGTACCCCAAAAAAAAAAAAAAGAAGGAAAAAAACAAACCAAAAAACAACAACATAAGAAATAGTTTGTAAAATGTGAATATCTTATCTTATCTTATCTTATATAATACAGACGTTACTTCAAAAAAGAAGATAAATTACGTCCTACGCGTAATGCATTTAGTCATGCATATTAACCAATGACTTAAATTCTGCCAAGTCACTGGTTTTCCTGGCTAGCTCAGGGCAACCCATTCCATGCTCTAATAGCAGTAGGGAAGAAGGAGTATTTGTACAAATTTGTCCTAGCATATGGGACAAGGAATGTGCCTTTATCTTTGTGTCTTTCAGAGTATTTTATTAAATTTTGTTTTTGTATTTGAAGATTATGGTTCAGTGTTTTATGTATAATTGCTACTTTACTTTTAAGTCTTCTGTCCTGAAGGCTTTCTAAATTTAGTGATTTTACTATAGGTGTTACTCTAGTCAAATGTGAATATTCATTTGTTATAAATCTCACTGCTCTATTTTGTGTCTGTTCCAGTTTCTTAATGTTTTCTTGAGTTGAGGGGTCCCAAACGGACATAAGGTTTTTGAAATAAAACTTTTTAATAATAGGATAAGGCACTGTAGATATCTCAGAATATGCATTTTGTTGGCTTTCAATACCGGAAATGGTGCTTGGCGGCAGGGCTCAACCTGCGCTGGGGAACTCACAGAGCTCCCACAGACCCCTTTGCTAGCAATAGCAGGGAGTCTACAATTTGTCCACTAACTCAAGAAAGAGCCTATTCTAGGTTACAATAAGCGTCTTCCGAAAGAATGAAGTGTCAGAATGTAATAAAGATTAATTATGTACACACACACATTTTTTTTTGCCGGGGTAGGGAGAAAAAAATTCCCTTCCTCCCCGGGAGTCATGTAAGGAATTTGCGGCTTCGCCCATGGATTACAATATTATAAGAACTATTCAATTAACTCCACCTAGGTAGACATCTGAGATAACCATGTGTAATATTTTAGTGTATCTATCTATCTATCTATCTATACACATATATATATATAAGGGCATAGGTTGGGACAGAAAGCTGTAGCAAGATAAATGATTCACCAATACGTCAATTGCAATGTATCATTCTCTGACACACAGAAATACCACCGAGTAATTTTTTTTTTTAAAGGAAACAATATTAATGGGAGATAACATCTGAGAATAAAAGGGAGATTACCGATACAAAGCGTTTGTTGGAACAAGGTGTTCGATTAATGCCCTTGTCGGCTGATGGAAGTATTGGCGCTAATAACTGAAATCAGCTGATTTCGGGTTCTCTCGTCTGATGACCTACTGACCTAGATAAATATCCCCGTGAGGTTATCGCATATCTTTTGGGATGTATGAGGTCATCGCATGTTTTTGATAAGGTGTTGGCAATACGCTCTGACAGGGTACAGGAGATCTTATCTTTCCGAATATGATGAGTGGCTTAATTATGGAGATATAAAACTATGCCCATGTATGTATGTCATGTGAGAGCTATAAGCATATGTTTATAGGAGATATCAGGAAATACTGAATAGACAGGCTTATAGATAGATAGACAGACAGATAGATAGATAGATAGATAGATAGATAGATAGATAGATAGATAGATAGATAGATAGATAGATAGATAAATAAGATAGATATAGATAGATAGATAAAAAGATGGATGGATGGATGGATAGATGGATAGATAGATAGATAGATTGATAGATAGATAGATAGATAGATAGATAGATAGATAGATAGATAAATAGATAGATAGATAGATAGATTGATTGAATGAGAGAGAGAGAGAGAGAGATTAAAGTTGGGACCGTCAATTATTTTTATTGTAATTTCATAGAGTATTCCATGAGCTGATAAAAGCTTGGCAGAATGTAATATGTTTTATATAGATGTGTTTGTAAGAGAGACTAGAAAAAAACTTTATTTTAAAGTTTCTTTTAACATGGAAATTCCTCCTTTGTGAAGCTGATAGCTCTTTGTAAGAGAGATAACTCTGCTCTTGATAACTTATGATTGATATAAATTTAGATTAAAAACAAAACTTATTTTACCCAAGCCTATTAACACCCCCCCCCCCCCCCACCTCTCCAACCTCTCTCCCAGAAAAAAAATTCATGATGATAAGCGAATGTAATGATTGGTCTATAGATC